>CM055108.1:1717462-2057667 GCA_029204225.1 Diphasiastrum complanatum | reverse complement strand
GACTATGTGGTGTCTCAGTACTAGTCTGTCGGTAGGGAACTATTTGAGCCATATGATTTCGTTGGCCATCTCGCAGCTGCAACGACTGTGCTATGCTTCGTAGGATGACTGAGCCTATAATGGTCTGAATCTTTGTTGACCAGAGGATTGCTCAGCACTTGCTGCAATTGTCACCCTTTTGAGAAACCTTTTACAGTCATCCTTGAGTGATGCCCAAACTTGCATCGCTGTAGGAGGTGCATTTGGAACCTTGCACACGAAATATCACAACCCATAATACTTTGTCTGCTGAAGGTACTGTCAGATTCGCTTCACGATCTTCTAGTGTGCTAAGCCTGGATTCGTGTGAATTGGTCATTATGAACATGACATAAGATATATCAGGGCGTGTGTTATCTGCTAGATACATCAAAGATCCAATGGCCTCCTGTAAGGCGTGTGTTGAATAATCTCTTTATCTTCTTCAGTCTTAGTGCAATCTTCATTTGTTAGGTTTGTTCTGCAAGGCATTGGGATATTTGCCCCTTTGCAATCTGTCATCCCAAAATCATCAAGGATTTTCTGGATGATACCTTGATGATGAAGGTATAACTTTCCTTCGTCATAGTCGTGGTCGATTTGTAGGCCTAGATAACATCTGCTTCTCCTAGGTCTGTTATCCCGAAATATTTTGAGATCCTCACACTTCACTCCCCCTGCAATCAGCTTTTCACTTTTGCATAGTATTCAAGGTGTCGTCCACATACATAGGCAACAATGATGATCTCCTCGTCTGTGATTCTTATATAATACATTGATTCAGCCACCAATGACTCGAATACGAAGGATCTCAGGGCATGATCCTTTCTTCTTGTACCACTCTCACCCAGACTGCTTCAAACCATAGATACTTCTATGCATTCGGCATGCATAGGTAGGAAGTGAGTCGGAGATATAACCTGGAGGTTAGATTCATGTAGACTTCTTCGTCTAGCTCGCCATGCTAAGAACGTTGTCTTCTCATCAACGATGTATAACACTAGAAGCATTTACCAAGAAGAGGTTTAAAGTGAGCCACTTGAGGATCTTTGGATGCAAAACCTTTGGCCATGTTCCCAAGGTTGAAGAGATAAACTTGATGTGAAAGCATTAAAGTGTATCTTCCTAGGATATGATGACCGTGTTAAAGGCTACAAGTTTTTTGATCCTTTGGAAACCTCCACATGTAAGACAATTTGGTTAACATCAATGTGAAGGTTAGAAGGAATTGGGAGTTCCCAACTATGTATAGTTTATGCAACAGTCCATAGCAACATACAAGCCAAATCTTAAAGAAATTCTTATCCGCCTATGAGGGTTGCTGGAACCAAGTTGATAATTGGCTGGAGAGCTTGCCAAAAAGCGAATACTAATCAACAATGGTAATGGCTACTTTTCTTCTTATTAAGGTTCATGGGTACCTTTCCACAACACAGAGTGAGGACATACAAGAGAGAAAAAAAAAAAGATGCCAAAATTCCAAGTCAATCTAAATAAAAGAGAATAAGTGCTACAAGAGTACGCATTAATGTGGTATTGTGTAGCACCCTATATAGACAATAACATCAATAAAAATAGATCAATTGGAAATGGTATCACAACCTAGAAGGGTAAAGATAAACATCGCTATAGTAACATGATTGTAACAAGTGTCCAAAGTCTAAAGAAAGGGACAAAAGATCAATCTCTTCATATTTAGATTTGTGAAATGATTTGCTAAAAGTTGAGGTGTCATTAGGACGAAGAATACAAGTTCAGGTGTCTCGTCGAGGTAGTTTGAGCTTGACAATTAGTTTTTAATTTTATTCAATTTGTTTTGGCGATCTTTCATCACCTTGTTCTTTTTGTAACCTCAAATTACTAGCTATACATAATGTACATATATGCAATATACAATAAATATATAACGAATTATAAGCATGGACCACATGGCTCCTAGAAATGTCTCCTACACAACTCTTACAAATCAATGACACAACAGCTACCCAAGGTTTGACATGTAGCAAAGAACTCAATCAAACTAGTTCCTCTACAAAGCACATGGTCTTCATTTTCATTTTCATAGGTAAGAAGAATATAGAAGATATACATGGAATACTTACATGACATGGACATTGGAAGGTATAGCAACAAGTGTTTTCTAGATGTTGACTCCTCAAGTGACTACTTGATCCAAATTCACGATTCACAATTGATCCATCCAAATTCAGCACTCCGAATGACCAGTTGATCCGAATTTCCAATTCACAGTTAATCCAGATTCACAGCTAGTCCAAATTCACAAGGCAAGACTAAAACCTGTGGAGGGGGAGAGGAATATGACATACATGAAAATAAGAGAGACAAGGACAAGATGCTCATTGGTGAGGGGGTCCCACAAAAAGCCCAAAGCCCAAGAATCAAAACTTTCAAGCTCTTTTATTTTGAAGGAAAACAACAACCTTATATATCTTAATATTTCTGGTAATATGCGACCCTCACATACATTGGCAAGCAACGTGTAAATTATTGTATTATAAAGGGTTTCAATTTCCCAATAATTATTTGATCATTTCCGGTTTTTGTTTTTGGCAACTAATTATTAGGGTTTGTGCTAATTTCTAGATTAACTAACCATCAACTTATGATAAGCAGCCAATTAAGGTTAATTAATCATGTTTAGGAGATGGTTTAAGATGATGTGATGGAAAGGTAGCGCTCTACGGTAAGCTGAGGCTGCTGAGCTATGGCGGATGAGAGAGAGAGAGAGAGAGAAAAAGAGAAAAAGAAAGAGGAAAGAGGAAAGGAAAGAGTGGGGGAGAGAGCAGCTGAGAGCTTATAGATAATTCTTCGTGGCAATAGCTGAAACGTGTACTAGTCTATGGCTACAGGAGTGCCAAGGCAGGCTTGCAGGCTCCGTGCTGTAGTAGCTTAGCTCTATCACAGCAGAAGAGCCCAGAGGGATTGAGATTGAGATAGCATTGCAGGGGCTGGAGCGCGATTGAGGTTGAGAGTTGAGAGAGCATGACAGAAGAGTCAGAGCTGCACATGAGGAAGCTGAGCAAAGCGAAGTAAGAACGGTACGTTGAAGGAACTGCAAGATTTTCCAGTTTCAGTTTATACAGATTCCATGAGTCTGCGCTTGAAGCTATGATCGTTAATCTAACTTTACTTGATTGCATCCGTTCGCATCTTGTGATCGTAGCCGTGTCTGTCTACCTCTTGGTTTTTCCCAACGGTTGCTTTACAGTACCCCTGATAAATCCGTTCAGCTTTGTACTTCATTCTCGGCCTTGAAGCATTTGCCTTTTCTTGCTTCTTCAAGCAGCTATTGCCTCTTTTTTTATAATTCTTCATTATGAGCATCAGCTTCGTAGATTTTACTGTTTTTCTTCATTGCAAACTGGAGCTGCACGTCTTTTGTTCAAAGCTAAGGATCAAGACATACTCTCTCTGATTTTTCAGCTGCTGGTGTAGATTTTTCTGTGAAGGATCCTCGTTCAGAATCGAAAGGGCATTTTAGCGATTTGAAACTTTGGATTCTTGTTTTCTCACTGGAAACACAAAGTTCTGGAATCAACCTGTTCAAATCTCAGCATCTCCCGCTGTTTTGCTGCGGCTACAGGAATGAGCTAACTCGATAGCTCAAAACCCGTGGAGCCTGCACGAGCGCACAGCTATGGCGAAACAAAAGCATGGAGCTCTTGGCGGCATCTTCTACAGTCTTGCATGCTTCATCTGCTTCCTCTCGCTCACCACAGGTTCCTTTTCCTGTCAATTTTAACCCCATTAAATTGCTTTGTCTGAATTTACACCGAAACCATAAAAGCTTGTTTATAGCTAGAAATAGAGATATAGAATAGCTACAGTTCATGTCATCAGGTTGAACGTACGCCCTTATAATCCGAGCTGCATGGATCAGGAACTCTTGTTGGAGTGAATATTCCCGCGGATGGGTTGGACTATCAAGAGGCAGATCAAGTGCTGGAGATGGTGCAGATAATGGGAGCGCACCAAGTGAGTCTCTACGATCCTGATCCTCTCATGCTCAACGCCTTTGCGGGCTTCAACATTGAGCTACTCATCGGGATACCTAACTCGCTCCTCCAGAGTATAGGAGCTTCCGGCCACATAGCTGCTCAGTGGGTGAAGCAAAACGTTCTCCCTTATTTGCCCAACACAAATATCAGTGGAATCATAGTGGGCGATGACGTGCTCACGAGCTACTCTATCGCTGCACCATTCCTAGTCCCATCCATGAGGCATATCCACAAAGCTCTAGTTGAAGCCAACCTGGAGAAGCAAATCAAAGTGTCTACTTCCATCTCCAGCTCTATGCTAGTGTTGGCTTTGCCTCCCGCCCGAGCATATTTCCGTCACAGCTATTCCAGCTCTGTTATTCAGCCACTGTTGCATTTCCTCTTGTCCGCTGACTCCTATTTCATTCTCAATATCAACTCCATGGATTTATTTCAGCAGACCATGCACACTGTCGCTAAGGATAGCTCCTTCCTTGGCAGTAACCGTGGCATGCGAGATGCAAATCTCAACCTCGTACATCAGAATCTGGTTGAAACTGTGGTATATTCTGCCTTGCAGGCATTGACAGCCTTGGATTTTGCCCAGCTTCCCATTACTGTGAGTATTCCAAGCAATGCAGGAATATCTGGATTATCAGGAGGTGCGACCAAAACCTACATATATGAGCTTTTGTGTGAGGATCAGAAGCTTGAACTTATTTCCAAGCGGCGACTAGGAGCTTTGGATTCAATCAAAGCAGCTAGGCAGCAGCTGTTTGATGTGGGTTTTATCAATCAATCACTCGCCACCAACCAAACCTGGTGTGTTGCGAAGCCTGGGTTGCCCGACTCTCAGCTCTCCACGGCTTTGAACTGGGTTTGTGGGCAGCCCATTGTAGATTGCACCCCCATCCAGTCAAACGGAATCTGCTTTCTTCCGAATAGTTATGTATCTCATTGTTCCTATGCGTTCAACGTCTACTATCAGAAGACTGGACGTGCGAGTTTATCGTGTGACTTTTCAGGAACTGCAATGATCGTCACCACTGATCCAAGTGCGTTCTATTACTTCAATTAGCAGTACACTCAATTGTTCCTGATGCTCTGCTATGCAAAGCTTCTGTAGTTAAATATTTAAATCGTACTCATCTCTAACTATGTCTGGCTTCATTCTATCTGGCCACTCTTTGATTGCAGGCACTCCTGGTTGCGCTTACACCACAAGGTAGGAGTTTTCTTCTGTGCAGTCAAGAACATATATTGTACAGGCCTTTTGTCATCATCATTTGTCGGTACACCTTTAACAGTACGTTTTCATAAGGAATGGTTATTCTAGCTAGAGCTATGCTGCAAACAGCTGACTTGGTCTGTCTAACCCTTCACGGACTAGTTCTGCACTTCAATTACTTGTCCCTGGTTCTTACAAAATGTTCTGTATGCCTGCAGTGGAAACATAACATCCAGCCCACCTGGCAGCAATCCAAATGGAAGCAACCCAAATGGAACTTATCCCATTGGAAGTTCTCCCGTGGGGAGTTTCGATAATGGTAATGGGACCTTCAGCAATGCAGTAAAGCTTTCGCCAGAAAGTTTTGGATTTACAGTTACACTAGTTTTTCTTTTAAATGTCAAATTCTGGCTGGGTCCAGCACTCATAGCCCTTTAACCGGTTCAAATCCCCTCTTCATTAGTGCCTTTCTGGAGGAATTTAAAATACAGTCTATACATAACCCAAAGCATGCAGTAGTGGGCTGCTATTACACATGGGTGCTGTTACCATTATATCCTGCAAATGGGCGTTCATTGGTACCTCCGAACTGCAGTTCAATGTGTAGTTTAAAGAAAAAAATGGTATAAATGAGAGGAGTCAAGAAGACATCACTCGGAATATATGTATATGCTTGAAGATGTCACAAATTCCTTCTGATCAGAAAAAAGATTTTGAATGCAGGATACACGTAGAATTACAATCTTTTGCCATTAGATGACTGTTTTCAGATGTGATGACTTTCTTATGTGAAAACATGGAACGTGAATCTAGTTATGTGCATTGCAAAACCAGACTTAGATAAGTAATGGGCCTAGCCTAATCTTGGGCAAAAGTAGTGCAAAACTAGCCGTGCTTGCTGCTTTTCAGTGAGCTTCACTGTTTCTTGTCAGCAAATACTCACCATGAAACACGAACTTGAAGTGTTCATCTTAAGACTTATATGTATCTGCAACAGAGTAGATGTGTTGCTGCATGATAGAGGTCCAAAAAATGAAAATAAAAATGCAATATTAAGCTATCTACTCAATTTCTTTCAAAGGTCACACATGATCAGAAATATTATTGAAAGAAATAAATCCCTGACTTTAACATTGATCAACGTTGACTAATCTACTTGTGCATGTAGAACTTAAAATTTCTGTTGTATGATTTTGTTTTGATGTTTTTCAAATTTGCGACTTTTGTTGATATTTACTGCCAAACAGGTTGATGAAACATTAATGGGTATCATGAATATATATTATATTACCATTACTACTAGGTGAGAACAAGCTTCATAATAAATGATATCCAAATAAAAGGATGTCTCCATCTTGTGTCTTTATATAATGGTAGAAAAGTTGAGGTATGTAGGTGCATAATTTGGTCAAGGCTAATGCAATGAATTGTTTCTTTAAGTATATTTTTGCATAGGCAGCATGAAATTTTAGCAAAATGGTATTTAGGTCATACCAAGATGTTTCGATTGATATTAGAGTTAAGAAACACAGTTAAAACACCTGAGCGGATCAATCACCTCAGCACAACGTCAAGTGCAACAAGACAAGACAACAGAATAGCTCACCACAAACTATATATTCAACTAAATTGCAAGTACAAAGATAAATTTTTTTTAAAAGCACTCAAAGGGCTCTTAAAAGAAAGACGGTTCGATAATTCTAGAGCTAAGTACACATAGTGCCGTCGAAATAAGAAAACACTGTATAAGTCGATCATTGCTATTTTAACTCTTTCCCTCAATGATTAACGTCTTTTTTTATATTAGAGTTTACTCTATTCATGGAATATACCTTTGTGATAATATTATAAGTAAAAGCTTTTTACATAACCAGATCTAAGCCAAGTTTG
Organism: Diphasiastrum complanatum; assembly: GCA_029204225.1. NCBI lineage: Eukaryota > Viridiplantae > Streptophyta > Lycopodiopsida > Lycopodiales > Lycopodiaceae > Diphasiastrum > Diphasiastrum complanatum. The sequence goes on along the minus strand of CM055108.1, from coordinate 2,050,533 downwards.
GCTCTAAAAGTCTCAAACTTTTCTTTACTTAAAGCTTTCGTAAATATATCAGCAATTTGTAACAACGTAGAACAGTGTACAATACTTATATCTTCAAATTGTAGCTTCTCACGCACAAAGTGATATTTTATTTCAATATGTTTTGTTCTTGCGTGAAAAACAGAATTCTTAGCCAATTGTATTCCACTTTGATTGTTACAGAAAATAACAGTAGGATTTACCTGCTTCATGCCAATCTCACATAAGAACTTACGTAGCCAAACACCTTCCTGGATAGCAGAATTTAACGCTTTATATTCGGCTTCTGTAGAAAAAAGAGAAACAGTATTTTGCTTCTTTCTAGACCATGAAAAATAATCGCTATCAAAATTGAAGGCATAACTTGTTGTTGACTTTCTATCATTTATACTTCCTGTCCCAATCAACGTCAACATAACCTTGCAACTTAGATAAAACACTTTGTCTTTTGTAGATTAGGCCAAGGTTAGGTGTACCTTTCACATACCTCAAATTTTTTTTTGTAGCTTTCCAATGGTCCATAGTGGGTGATGACATGAATTGGTTAATCAAACTTACAACATAGCAGATATCAAGACGTGTAGTCGTAAGATATATCAAACTCCCAACTAGTTGACAAAATAAAGTAGCGTCAACGTGCACTATCATCAATACAAAATAATTTCTTACCAGCTTCGCAAGGGGTGATGGAAGGTTTGCACTCTGTCATGTGAAATCTCTCCAAAATCTTGTCCACATACTTGTTTTGACATAATCTGATATCACTGTTGAATTTCACACGTGTGGATTGTCCACTACATGTACTTGTGATCTCCTAAGGTGTGTAGATGCATCAAGATCAAGACTAGATTGAGATTCAAGATCTATCTTTGATTCTATGGCAAAAACACACTACTACATGCATTCAATCACTTCCAACTCTCACTCACACGTGTGGAAAGTATTCAAAAAATAATCTAAGTAAAAACAAGCTGCTCTCCTCGGATAGAGAGAGAAAAACCATCATGTGCTCTCGGGTAGAGAGAGAAAGCTAGAAACTCAATAACTCACAAAATCCATGAAATCACCAAATCAATTAGATCCAAAATGAGGAGTACAATGATACTAGTAGATCCACGAGCTACCACTATGCTTAACTATGATTGGACCATACTTTGTCACCTCTTGATCCTATTGGACCATTGATCCATGCACCTCTTAATTCTATTGGACTATATTCAAGCACACCTCAATTTCCTATTGGACCTCACAAGGTTCCACCTCTAAATCCTATTGGACCTCTTGGAATTCATCAAACAAAAGCTTTACACTTGTCTACACTCTAATTGGCACGTGTTTAGCCTCTTACTCTATTTTGGCTCAATAGTGGCATTACAAGTGAAAATGCATAATTTGTCATCTATGCCAAATTTATTCCTATCAATATCCTACACCTAGATGCTTGATGTATAAAACATAAGACCCCTATGTCTAACATAGATAATCTTTTTCAATTCTTCACACTCTTCCTAAAAGATTATCTATAAAGATTTGAGCATTGATCTTGATGTAACTCCAAGATTAGATCTATGCTTGATGAAAGCACTTTTGCTCAAAGGCTTGGTGAGTAGATCGGCAATACAAGAGGACGAGTTGACATGTTCCAAATAGATTTCTCCTCCAATAAGCTTTTCTCTCACAAAATGGTGTGCCACTTCTATGTGCTTGCTTCTTGCATGAAATATGGGATTATTGGCAAGAGCTTGGGCCGAGATGTTATCACACTTGATCATTGGTAGATCATCCTCCTTGATGCACTTTAGCTCCATTAATAACCTCTTGATCCAAAGCACTTCTTTGGTAGTTGTAGTGAGTGTTTTGTACTCGGCCTCACATGAAGAGAGAGATATAGTATCTTGCTTTTTGGAAAGCCAAGATATTAGATTGCCTCCAAAAAAGATAGTGTATGCACTAATAGACTTTCGATCCATCTTGTCACTTGCAAAGTCTGAATCCGAGTAGCCAATAATGGATAGATCTTCACTTTTATAGAGTAGACCATAATCACAAGATGAAGATACATATCTTTGAATCCTCTTGGCCATCTTCCAATGGTGGATCTTAGGATCTTGCATAAATTGACTCAATTTGTACACACAAAAACTCAGATCGGACCTAGTAATGGTAAGCCAAATCAAGGAGCCTACAAGACTCCTAAAAAGTGTGATGTCCTCAAAGGATCTTTCATCACCTTTATTAGGATCTTTTACAATTTGCTCCATTGGAGTATCTATGCTCTTAGAATTTTCCATATGAAATTTTTTCAACATAGAGTGAGCATATCTAAATTGGCATATAAAGACATTATTTTCATAAAAATCAATTTCTAAGCCTAGGATGTAATGCATCTCTCCTAGATCTTGCATTTTAAACTCACATCCAAGTGCTAGCTTGGTTTCATCAACTAGCTTGATACAACTTCCACAAAGAATAATGTCATCAACATAAATTAGAAGAATGACAATATTGCTATCAACAAACTTTAAATACATGGAAGGATCATAGTCACTAAGAGTAAATCCTAGTGAGATAAGAAAAGAATTAAGTCTTGAATACCATGATCTTGGTGCTTGCTTGAGTCCATAAAGACTTTTGCAAACACACTTTGGACTCATCCTTGATGAATCCTTGAGGTTGTTCCATATAGATCTCCTCCTCAAGATAACCATTTAGAAAAGCATTGGATAGATATAATTGGAACACCTTCCACTTGAAAAAATAAACAAGAGAAATAAGAATTCTTATTATCACCATCTTTGGAATGGGTGCAAAGGTCTCCTCATAATCAAGACCATGGATTTGAGCAAATCCTTTGGCACATAATCTTGCTTTATGCTTGTTGATGGTGTCATCATGATTGAACTTGATCCGAAATACCCACTTGCAACCAATCACATGCTTGTTGGATGGAGGATCTACAAGCTCCCAGGTATTGTTGGTGATCAATGCATCATACTCTTGCTTCATGGCATCATACCACTCCTTGGTATTGAGTGTCTCTTGTAAATTCTTTGGCTCTTCATGAGAGACATAAAAAACATAATTAGTGGAATCAAGATCCACTTGTTTGCCTTTGTCAACATATGAGAGCCTCTTAGGCTCGGATCTATCTCTCATGGATCTTCTTGGTGAGAAAATCCGAGGAGAGTCTTCTTCAAATCTCGACCCAATCACGTCATGATTGTCTTCAAAATCAATAATTGATGATGCATCCATGGATTTCTTGATCTCGGCCTCTTCAAAAGATGAGTGTTGATCTTCATGAAAGACAACATCTCTACTTTCAATAACTTGAGAAGTAAAGAGTATAAAAACTCTATAGGCCTTCTTGATGGATGAGTATCCAACCATGATCCCTTTGCATGCACTAGGATCTTCCTTCTTCCTTGTTTTCAAGGGAATATGGACAAAGCATAAGCATCCAAAAACTCTAAGGTGATCAACCTTAGGCTTCTTCAAAAATAAGATTTCATATGGTGACTTTCCTCCAAGAGCTATATGTGGGATCCTATTGCAAAGATAATTTGCACAATTAATGGCTTCTCCCCAAAAATCTTTGGGCAAAGATGTCTCAATTCTCATAGATTTTGCACATTCACATAGAGATCTATTCTTTCTCTCGGCCACTCCATTTTGAGATGGAGAGTAGACACAAGAAAACTCTCTTTTAATGCCTTCAAGCTCATAAAAATCTTGAAATTTATTGGAGATATATATATATGCACCACCTCCATCACTTCTAAGAGCTTTAATTTTGAATGGGAATTGCTTCTCTACATAAGCTTTGAAAATAAGGAAATGATCAAACACCATAGATTTAGAAGCAAGAAGATATATCCAAGTGAATCTTGTGTAATCATCAATGAAAGTAACAAAACAAGTGGCTCCTCCCTTGCTTGTAGTTGATAGAAATGCACATCCGAGTGGATTAACTCCAAAAGATGCTTGCTTTTTATAGAAGATCTTGTAAATGGCTTTTTGTGAGATTTAGCAATAGCACAAGCCTCACAAGGTTTGATCTTCTTGGAGAGTGACTTTGGCAAGCCAATAGCTTTGGCTTCTTTGATCATAGAGAGCATGGATTTGTAGTTGGGATGTCCCAACCTACTATGCCATAGTTCCTCCATAGAGAGCTTGTTCACAAGAGCAACATTACAAGCATTCACATACTCATTTGGATCTAGTTTATAGATGCCACCAAGTCTAGATCCTAATGCAAGTATCTCATCATTCTTTTTGATAGTTCAAGTATCAACATTGAATTTTACATCAAGGCCATTATCAAGCAATTGGCCAACACTTATAAGATTCTTGGTAAGCTTAGGTACATAAAGAACTTTAGAGAGAGAAAGAACTTTAGAGGATGCAAGCTTCAAGGGAATGTTCCCTATGCCTTCAATAGGACATTCAAAATCATTTGCAGTGTATATTGATTTCTTGACTCCATCATAAGGTGCAATAGAAGAGAAAGAGTTCTTGGAGCTACACATATGTGAAGAGGCTCCACTATCAATATACCATAGGCCGTCCTTCTTGAAAGGAGTAGATGAGAAACTAGAGACCATATGAGATCCCTCTCCATCACTTGCAATAGTGTCTTCCTTATCATTGGTAATGTTGGCTTGCTTGAGTTGATTCTTCTTCTTGAAGCAATTGGTGGCATAATGACCTTTCTTGCCACAATAAAAGCACTTGATCTTCTTCTTCTTGAGCTTGGATGATGAAGCATTAGAGGAATCATCTTCCTCCTCATCTTTGTCTTTGGATTTGACTTTGTCATTGCTTGAGGATTGTTGATGTTGGGTCTTGCTCCTCCCTTTGTGCTTATCCTTGGCAAAGAGAGATTTGCCATCATTATGAGTGAGAGAAAGCTTGTCCATCCTCAAGAGCTTGTACTCTTGTCTTGATTCTTCCAAAATTATCACACTTTGGAGAGCCTCCAAACTTGGTAGCTCCTCCTTAATGGCATAGGATTGGACAAGAATATCAAATTCACTTCTCAAGCCATTGAGAATGACTTGAACTAGCTCATTTTGATTGATGGAATCACCAATACAAGCAAGTTCTCTATGAATATCTTTTACTCTCAAAACATAACTAGATGCACTCTCATCACTCTTTTGGCTACTTTGAAAGGTTTGATTCCTAAGAGTGAGAAGCCTAGAGGTATTCTTAGCCTCATAGATAGTCTTGAGACAATCCCAAGCTTCTTTGGTTGTTGTACAAGTACCTATCTCCCTCAATATCTCATTAGAGACATTCATCTTAATGTAGTGGAGAGCCATCCTAGCTCTCTTTTTGTATTTTTGAACCTCTTGAAGAACTTGTGGTTCTTCTTCAAGGCCAAAAACTATGTCCATCACGTCTTGAAGGATCAAGATGGACTCCATCCTCATTTTCCAAATTGAATAATTTGAAGTGGTCAATATTTCACTTGGTTCCAACAAAGATGAACCCATTGAAGACATTTGAAGTGAAGAAAACTCAAATGATGAACAATAAATGTTGCTACACACTCTCAATAGGATCCAATAATAGAATACAATCTCTTCCTATGAAAGATCTTGCAACTATTTGTGAATTGATTCTCACTAGCTACACAAATCTCTCTAAAACAAGATCTATTTCACATCAAATGATGGAGTATAAGCAAAGTTAGGATCAAACACTCTTAGCATGTGTGAAATACACTAAGAAACCAAATTTGACTCAAATACAATGATATTTCATGAAACAAAATGGCTAAGATCTCAAAACAGTGCCTAGATCACATATAGATGAGATTGGTAAGCATTCAACTGTGATTTTGAATCAAACAAGCAATCTCTTGACCAAACCAAATGTGTCCACCCAGGTCTAGGTGCCCTACCTCACCCTCTTCAAAAGCTTATAACTTTTGATTGGCACAACCAAATGGAATGAAACTGATAGCATCAGAAACTAGACAAAAATAGCTTCAAAACAAGCTATTAAGCAAGATAAATAGATCAAGCATGAGAGAACTTCCAAATTGAAATTGGATGTTCCTCACACGTGTCTGAGCGCCTGATTCCTTACAGTACCAAGTCAGACCCAATCAATGTCCTTTTAATCTCTTTTGATCCAAGATTGAAGAAGATAGCTAGGAAAATGGGCCTTGACAATTTCTAGCTCAAGATTGATGAAAATTTTTTACTTAGATGGATCAAAATGCATGGTAACCTTAGGTAGGCTCTGATACCATGTTGAATTTCACACGTGTGGATTGTCCGCTACATGTACTTGTGATCTCCTAAGGTGTGTAGATGCACCAAGATCAAGACTAGATTGAGATTCAAGATCTATCTTTGATTCTATGGCAAAAACACACTACTACATGCATTCAATCACTTCCAACTCTCACTCACACGTGTGGAAAGTATTCAAAAAATAATCTAAGTAAAAACAAGCTGCTCTCCTCGGGTAGAGAGAGAAAAACCATCATGAGCTCTCGGGTAGAGAGAGAAAGCTAGAAACTCAATAACTCACAAAATCCATGAAATCACCAAATCAATTAGATCCAAAATGAGGAGTACAATGATACTAGTAGATCCACGAGCTACCACTATGCTTAACTATGATTGGACCATACTTTGTCACCTCTTGATCCTATTGGACCATTGATCCATGCACCTCTTAATTCTATTGGACTATATTCAAGCACACCTCAATTTCCTATTGGACCTCACAAGGTTCCACCTCTAAATCCTATTGGACCTCTTGGAATTCATCAAACAAAAGCTTTACACTTGTCTATACTCTAATTGGCACGTGTTTTGCCTCTTACTCTATTTTGGCTCAATAGTGACATTACAAGTGGAAATGCATAATTTGTCATCTATGCCAAATTTATTCCTATCAACATCCTACACCTAGATGCTTGATGTATAAAACATAAGACCCCTATGTCTAACATAGATAATCTTTTTCAATTCTTCACAATCACTGCCAGTTTTCCATACTTCAACACCCAAGCAGTAGTGCATAAGATTTAAATCTGTCATCTCAAACTGCTTGCACAAGTTGGCTTTGATAGAACAAGTGAAGTTCTCATCATTGCCCGTGATAATGATATCATCAACATAAAGTACAATCAAGGCAATGCTATCATCGTTTATAAGAACATAAAGATTTGGATCTGAATTTGTTCTTACAAAACCATGAGAAAGAAAGTAATTGTCAATGCATCCATACCATGCGCGTGACGCTTGCTTAAGGCCATAAAGTACTTTGTGTAGTTTACATACCTTTTGTTCTTGCCCTTTTGCCATGAAGCCTTGTGGTTGGACCATGTAAACTTCTTCCTCTAAGTCACCATTCAAAAATGCGGACTTCACATCCATTTCATGGATCTTCGACCCAAAATGAGATGCTAGGGCAATGATAATGTGTAGCATAGTCCACTTGGCCACAGGAGCAAATGTCTCTTCATAGTCAATTCCTTTGCTTTGCTCATAACCCTTCACTACTAGGCGTGCCTTATGCTTTGCTATCGTGCCATCCGCATGAAACTTTGTTCTAAATGCCCATTTGTTGTCAATGGGTTTCTTTCCAAGTGGTAGATCAACCAACTCCCATGTATCATGCCTGTGGACGGATTCTATCTCCTCTTCCATTGCCCTTTGCCACTCTTTGTGATCTTTTGTCTCATCAAAGGTTGATGGCTCTCGACACTTTAAAATGTCACTCATTAGGGCATAGTTCACATGATAACGATCGGGAGACTTCCTTTCCCGTGTTGATCTTCTCACTTCTCCTTGTGTGCTAGATCCTGGTTGATTTAGCTTTGCGTCCTTCATGATCTTTTCATACCATTTTGGTATCTTAGATTCAGGTGATACACTACGGGGAAAGTATGTATCCCAAGGAGTGTCCAAGTAATGTCTCTTACTTTCAACCGGTTTCTCCTTTATTGCTCCTATTGGCAAGTACCTCCCCCTAGGTTCTTGAATAGGTGGTGTCCTTTCATACCCGCCCTCACGACTCTCATCTTCACGTGCATCATCTTGTGGAACGTCTTCTTCATCTTCTTCTTCCAAAATTGTGAGAAGTCTTTTGATGTTTTCACCACTTGCATGGTCTTCATCTTCATACCTATGCATCTCATCAAAGATCACATCTTTGCTAATGTGAATTTTGTTCATTACAGGATCAAAACACCTGTATGTCTTTGTTCTCTCATCATAATCGACGAAGATACACTTGTTTGCTTTGGCATCAAGTTTCTTTCGCTCTTCTTTTGGCACGTGTGAATAGGCCTTGCATCCAATGATACGAAACTTGTCGATTTTTGGCTTTATTCCTGTAAATGCTTCTTCAGGAGTCACATTTGGAACCGCAACTGTAGGGCTCCTGTTTTGCAAGAATGTTGCCGCACTGCACGCTTTCGACCAAAGTGAATCGGTCAAGCCCATTTGCTTCATCATGGAGCGTGCACTCTCCATAATAGTCCTATTTTTTCTTTCAGCTATGTGGCGTGTGTGATTGTGTGAATTGTCTTTTGATGTCATGTTCCTTGCAAAAGTCCTCAAAATCATCAGATTTGTATTCGCCCCCTCTATCAGATCCTAGCACTTTGATGCGTGCATCCAGTTGGTTTTCTACCAAAGTCTTGAACTCCTTGAAGCGAGCAAAAGCATCAGATTTTCTCTTCAAGAAATAAATCCATGTCCTCCTAGAGTAATCATCTATGAAAGTCATAAAATAATATGCTTTCTCCAATGACATGGTCTTCATTGGGCCGCACAGGTCGTTGTGAATAAGTTCCAACGGTTTCTTAGCTCTTGCAGCTCCACCTTTCTTGAATGTCTCCCTGTGATGCTTTCCCATGATGCATCCTTCACATATTTCATGATAATCATCCTACAATGCCGGTAACCCAGTTACCATCTTCAGTTTTGCCATCAATCTCAAGCTCCCATAGTTCAGATGACCAAGTCTTCTGTGCCACAATTCAGATTGAGATGTTGTTGAGATAACCAAACCATATTCTCCTGGTTTTGCAACATCCAATTTATAAAGGCCACAGTTACTATCTCTATAACCTTTTGCCACCACTTTATGATTGTGGTTCATATCTCTCATAAGGCATCCATCCTTGACAAATTCAACCTTAAGATGTTGATTTGCCATTACACCAACAGAAGGCAAACTCTTTTTTGAGTCTAGGAACATAAAGCACATTAGGGATGTTCTTGATTTTACCATCAGGAAACTGCACAGGTACATTGCCCACACCCTATATTTGGCATTCCTCCCCATTGGCTTGAGTGACCTTATCCCCATCATGGATTGGTGAGAATTTCTCAAACCAATCACGTTTCCCGATCATATGCCTTGTGGCGCCTGAATCTATGAACCATCTGGCACCATCATCAAAGGGCTCGTAAAAGAAAAACGGCCCGATAATTCTAGAACTAAGCACACATAGTGCCGTCGAAATAAGAAAGCATTGTATGAGTCGATCATTGCTATTTTAACTATTAGTTTGATAGGTAGGGGTTAATTTGCATGCTTTATATAAAGGTGGTTGCCTAGAATGTTGAACTGGTGTTAAATTTATATGTCAAGAGTTTTGATGGGTTTTTATTTGCAGCAATATGATGAGAATGCAATTTCACATCGTGTATTATTTTTCAAGTCATATGATGTTTAAGCAACTTGTAGATATTAACGATGTGCTCAAATTAGCAGCTGTAAACTTGGGCCTTGTAGTGATGAATTGTTCATGAAAATTGCATGCATTAAGTATGCATGTTGAAAAATATAATAATTTTGAAGCCAATGGTGGCACACATTTTCTTTTGGCAAGTATATTTAGAATTATGATATGAGAGTTGATGTTTGTTCTACATGCAAGCTTATTATGTCTCAAAAGTGTCTCATTGTTTTCAACTCAAATATAAATGTGAACTGTTTTTTGAAGTAAAATGTGAATGGTTGTGTTTTGAAAAGACATAATGTTTTTTGGTTTCCAAGGGGAAGCTCTAACTTGAGACATAATGATAGAGGTGTCATGGAATATTTAAAGAAACACTTTGTTACAAAAATCAATCAATTATTTTTAAAAAGTGTTTATGATGGCAAAAAAATCTGTGAGTCATGGGTGACTCCACAATAATAAAAATAACCACAAAACTCAAAGTTGTATATCTTGAACTCAACGAGTGAATTGTACCAATGGCAAGTGAATCGGAGCTAGCAAAAAGTTATGGTGAGTGACAATGAAAATGGAAAATTGTGCATCTTGACGTTATGGTCCCTTTTGTAAGATAAGCAAAAAATGTGACACTGACAAATGCCTTAGGATTTGATTTACAAGGTGCCTTCACTTTTTTCATTAGGGCACCTTCGGCATTTTGTAGAGCAGTGTCGCGCTTTTTGCCTGTCACAAATCACGTGTAAAAATACAGTGTCGTGCTTTTCACCTTTTTCACTTGTGTAAATTTACTTGTATTTATGCAGACAGTCACATTTTATTCGTCTTTCTTATTTTACATGTAAATATGCAGACTGTGCGACAACATGAGTAAAAATATAGCAGCATGAATGGAGACAGATTAACATAGGATTTAGGAGAGTAAAGGAGATAAATCCAACACTAGTGACATCTTTGGCAGAATTACAAGGTTATTGGAATCAGAGACTCCCATCAATCGCCATCGATATCAATCAGCCCTTAATGATTGAAGCCAACCTTATCAACGTAGCACAACTTTATTACATGGCTGCTCTCACTTCGGCACTCCATGTTGATATGGTCAAGCTATGAAAAACTCATGACTTTCTACAAGGTATGCTCCATTACTATACCCGAAGGCCCTTCCATTGTAGCAAGGAGTATGGGAGTAGTGGGTGGTGGTGGTTGAGTTCGACGTCAAGATGCGAGAGGCAAGGCAGATGTGATGATATCGTTGCATACTCTACAATGACTCTAAGAGCTGACATACCTTGTTGCAATGCATAAGCATTTAGTATACATGTTTTATGAACTATGGACAATTGCAATCTGGTTCCCACACTCTGTCAAGGTGGATACTATGACCAAGGAATTACCACACCCATGTTAACTAAGGTAAGCTAGGGGTCACACTTATTTACAAGTTTAAGTGTTTATTGTGGCACTGGAAAGCATGGATTTGCTGAGTGCTTACCACACTCATAGAAGACTAAACACACTTGTCTTTGGGGCCATAATGGTATGGAGGTACTTTGATACCCACGAGAATCTACACATTGGGCTTGTTGAACTAAAACACAATAATGGATTATAGCAAGTTATTAAATGGTAGTTTTTTGCATCTTACATTGTTGAATCGGTTCAGAGTTTTGTTAGCCTGAATGGCACGGATTTTTCTAGGCCAGCTTGAATGGCATAGGTTTTTCCAAGCATCTATACATAGGGTCCATCAAGTACCAAATGATTCACTTGTACTAATAGGTACAATATGGCATAGATATGTCATGTTTCTGAGTCCTATGGCTAACCTACACCTTTTTCACATGTTGTGATTGATTATGGCTTTGTGATTTTAAGTTATGTAATTGTAGTGTAACAATAGCATTACTTGCCTTACACTGATCAGTATGGCAAATTCCCTGATACAGTAATATTAGGGCAATACCTACGATGTTAAAAATTACTTGGTAGAGAAGATTTGACTAATGATTAAACTTTCTAGTTAAGTTGATAGTGAATCTTATTTCGAACATGGATGACAACTGATGCTCAACTATGACACCTGTCTTGCTCACTGAACTAGCTTGTGTGCTTCTGTTTTGTGGGATGGTGGTAGCTAACGATTGGATATCCTAGAACTTGCTTCACTTTATGGTGCTTTGTATTGTAAGTTTTTCTTAGCTTTCATTTGAACATGTTATGCTATAAGACAAAAGGATTCAAAGGATTTGGTCTTGACTTGTTCAAGGGGAGCTATGTGAAATCTGTGTTACTCTCTCTTTGCATCCTTGTGATGTAAACCCAACTACCTTTTGCCCGGGGTAGTACCCTATCTTTTTCTTTGATCTAGTTCTATGGCTAACTTAGGTCTATTTCTATAGTTCAATCCTCAGGGTGGTTTTTCGATGTAGTTTTACTCAATTATGGTGAACTTGTTCCTGCAGCTAACCCCTTTATACAAACTATTATCTACTGCATGAGGAAAGCTACTGAAATCAACAATTTCATTACTTCTACTGATAGAACCACCTATGATGTTGTTGGTCCTAATGATAGCATCTTATGTCTTATTGATCTGTGAGCACTTTGATTGGGTTAGTTTATATGGAATTTATGAGAGAAACATGATCCTTTGAGTATTGTTGAGAGTATTTTTGTCAATCTCCCCACTTATGCTGAAAGTTTTGAAGATGAGAAAAGATTTTGCTATTCACACATACGTAAGATCTTCAACTATTTGGAAAATGAAAACGGTGTTTCTTCTGAGATTCCTTCCCCAGCCATTGATCCACCACACTCTCTTCACCCCTTGGTATTTGTTGATGATTTGGACAAAGAAAGTGCTTCCCAACTTGAAATGTTTTTCCAAGATATCTGTGACATTGACAGTCAATCTTCCTTTAAATTTTGCCAAGCTAAGAGCTGCCAAGTTCTTTTAGTTCCAGTTTGTACCATTGAATTTAAAGCTACTAAGACTGCCTTCAAAAACTGGAGTTAACTCATTGTTAACTTTTGGGCTCCCATTTCTATTGAGCTTTAAACTATGCTGGCCCATATTACCGATGCCGAAATTTAGACTTGCAAACTTGTTGCCTTACATAAAAATCGTACCTTTGACACTCCTATTGCATTTGACTCTATCATTAGAATGAACAAATTTGATCCTTCTAGATGTCCTTCTGAGCAAACATGGGCCAGGACTAGATGCCACTTTGAGATTGGGTTCAATAGGATGAACTTACACCAAGTCTGTATCTAGAATTGAAAAAGGCCTTTCTTCAAGTGATGTGGCGGTGGTAAATGCAAGCAAAGGTGGACAAAGCAACAGTGAAAGGGAAGAGTTACCAGTGAAAAAGCTTAACTTTTACATGGATTGATCCGTGTGGAGGATGAGGAAGAAATAAAAAGGCTGCTTGTGGTCAATGTGGTGAAACGGATTCAACTTAGCAATTGGATTGATAAAGGGAAGGCATTTTTACATTTATGCTACTGTAATAGGATTTTTGAGATTATCGATGTCAAGCAGTTTTATGTCGAGACCTTACTTTATATTTTTGGCTCTATTGATGACATTGTATTTGGTTGGACTTATCTTCCTCATATTAAGTCACTATGGTACAAACCGTTTGATTTTTTTTGCGGTTTTAGCTTGTTGATGATACTACATGCTGTTGTTTTACAAATAAACATTTAAAAAAGTTTATTTCAAAAGATTTTATGCATATCGTCTCAATGGATTGCAATATCATTTACAATAAAAGACTAAGAAAAGACCTACTTAAAGGTTTGAATCATATTACTCTAAGATAACATTAATGAAGTCACTACTGAACTATATTATGGTTGGCTGAAATTAGCAACTTTATTACCTTCTTACTTGAAAGATATTGATATGGATAAGCAAATTGACCATGCTTAGTCATGCAAAAGTATGTTTTTAAATTATAATAAATGGCTACATTGTAGCCCCTTATCTGGGAATCATTTAAAAGGTGCCATGAGTGAAATTGATTGGATCACTTCCCATTCATATATTAATGGTGTAGATAAAGCGCAACACAGCCCTTGTTTTATGTGTATAAAATTCATCAAAAGTATTGTCTTGCAAAGATGATCAAGCCCAGACTTGTCCCTTTCCCTAATAACATAGACAATTTAATTGGTACCTCTTTGATTGCATTAATTTTTTTTTTTTTCGAAAAAACTATACTAGACTACCTGCATGGCAAAGAAATTCTTCCATTTATATTATGTGCATTTAAAACCCACAAAATATGCTCAGATGGATTACAAATGCACATGACTGCTATTTCTCTAAGCTAGCCACCTTCTTGACTAGAGCTGACTCCTCTCCTTATGGAGGGAGCATGTCTTAAGGCAAATATATACCAGAATATCCTGGATGTGGACACTAATATTTTTTGGCAGTGCAAATCATCTTTTGAATTCTATCTTAATGTTCCAACAAAAATTAACGATATGTGGATAACTATAAGTGCTGTGAGAATATTCCATTGAATGGTCCAGATGGATTAAAAAAAGTAACAAGTAAACTCGTGAGAGGTGCCTTCAAGCATACTAAATTTGAGGCCATCACCTATAAATGGAAACCAAGGGATGATAAGTTTAAATTGGCATGGAAAGTGAAACACTCAAATGGGTTAAATTCAATAGATAGAATCAAACTATGTGAATGGAATGACTTCTTGATAGATAATTGTATTGTCAGGCTCGGAGATAAAATATGGAAGCAAGTGTGTGGGATACCTATGGGATTTTCTTGCAGAGAGAGAGAGAGAGAGAGAGAGAGAGAGAGAGAGAGAGAGAGAGAGAGAGAGAGAGAGAGAGAGAGAGAGAGAGAGAGAGAGAGAGAGAGAGAGAGAGAGAGAGAGAGAGAGAGAGAGAGAGAATCTAGATTTGATGCAATTATCGGGAATTTCCACATGTCCAAATATGATAAAAGAAGAGCTCTACCCTTCTTGGTTTTCCAATTTATCTACTTGGCCTCAAAAAAGCCTATCTTTAACTCTTACAAAGTTATTGTTTCACAAGTTATAGCAGCCATGTATTGTTGTAATAATCAAAATACTCTAATTGAATAAATTACAAAATTGGTATACTCCTTTCAAAAGAATGGCTTTATGAAAGACAAATTATACAAAATCATTACCAATATCTTTAAGAGTAAACAATTTTTCGGGGTTAAGTATAATCTACCTTATTGTGATAGGTTATTTTTGGCGGGCAATTAGCATCCCCTAACTGACCACTGAGACTCAATGCTAACCGCGGGACAATTGGTGGGTTCTCTCTCTCTCTCTCTCTCTCTCTCTCTCTCTCTCTCTCTCTCTCTCTCTCTCTCTCTCTCTCTCTCTCTCTCTCTCTCTCTCTCATGGAGGATAATACACCCTCTAATATAGCTAAAACCCATGTACATGGTATGAACAAAACTCAAAAAAAAAAATTGGGAGAGAGACACTAATTTGTACTTCAAGCTTCCAAAATTCCATGGCTATGATGCATTCAATTTTAGGGCTCCCAATCGTATGGTGAGCATTTACACCTGCTTGTTCTTCTAAATGTAGGAAAATAAAGTATAATGTGGAGGGTGGACCAACATGGATTTCCCACCCTCATTCTACTTCTCTCTTCTACACTCCTCCTCTTCTCTTCAGCTAGCTCATTATTTGAGCTCTTTTGATAAGCAATCAGTGTGGAAGGCAAGTACGATATCACCTAGTATGGAGCACTGGACAACAAACTGTACTCTTATATTTTTTTACTCATTTGAAGCATCGATCTAGGTGTGTATGTGGCCGCTAGCCAACGAACTACTTGTCAATGCCATACCTTCTTGCAATGCATAAGCATTTAGTATACATGTATTTTTTAATCATTTGTGGTTTTCATCACTTTTTAGCAGCACTGCTTTCTCTCTTTACAAATAGGAATGTTCATTTGGAGCATGTTTTGTTCATTCCATCTATTACCAAGAATTTACTTAGTGTGAGTCAATTGCTAAGTAAAGGCCTCAAAGTTGAGTTTGATGGAGATGCTTGTATGATCAAAAGGAAGGATATCTTGATTGCAAAAGGTAAAAGGCAAGGGAAATTGTTCAAACTATATGCTTGTGTTATTGTTAACCAAGTTGGATTTGTTGCAAGAGAGCAAATACCTATTCAAGAGGTTTGACAGAAAAGGATGGGACACCTCAACTTCAAGTCATTGGAGGTAATGGCTAGAAATCAAGTTGTCATTGGTCTTCCAAGTTCCTTAAAAGGTATAAATCAGGTTTGTTTGCCTTACTGTAGAATCGAGGTGCCATTCCTTAGCTTGTTTGCCTTGGTGATGATTCATCATGAAGGCATTCTACTCATCGTCATCTCCAGGATTCTACTTCGAATCGATAGCTGCATTGACTTGTTGATCCAACTATTTTTTCTTGTAGTTGTTGGACTTCAAGATTTGGCAGTTCTAGATCTTGTGATTCCTTCTTCTACAATATTTGTAGAACATCCTTTTCTTGTTCTGATCAGGTTGTTTTCTGGTTCGAACCTTGCTTCGATAATTGTTTTTTATTTTTGTCAAATTGTCTGACAACTTTTTGTTTCTATTGTTTCTTCGAATTCTTCTTGGAGAATAGAGTCTATGAGTCATTGATGGAGGACGAGGATGCTCCATTCCTTTGAGTTTTCTCCTGCAACAACATTGTTATGATTCTGGACAAAACTATATGTGAGTGTGAGAGATTTCAACTAGTTTAGTCTAGTTTAGTCATATTTTGGTAAATTGTCAATAAGAGGCCAAAACTCATTTTAGACTTAAAGATAAACTTTTTGAAGTTATATTAGTTTAAAATACATTCAATAAACACTTTTTGAAAATGTGGGAAAGTTGGTAGTTGAGTTTGAGAGAGATTCAAATTTGAACTTTGGGTACATTGAATCTAGACCCAAAAATAGTAGGGTTTACATTTTGGAGGGAAAGCCAAGTGGCCAAATAGGGTTTGGAAACTCTATAAAAGGAGTAACTCGTGGAGAGACACATCTTCTCTCTTCTATCTCTCATTTCATCATTATACATGGTTCTCTTTGGGTTCTACTACTCATTGGTGCACTCTCATGATGTTATCTTGCAATTCCATGTGTAGAATGATCATTTATTGCTATTTTTGGTTCCACACGTGTGAAATATAGTAGGGTACTGTAATTGTATGTACAGCAAACATATTTTATGTTTTGGTTCATGTTTGATCAGTATCTCTTAGAGTTTGCATCTCATTTTGTATGTAGATGCTGATTTTTCTACATTGGCAGGATTGTTGGTTTGCTCCTTATTGTAACCAAAGATTAGGGACATGGATTGGATCTTGAATGATCTGAAATCCTTCACATGGTATCAGAGCTCTTGTGTTTCAGGTTATGAAAGGATCAGCCATCTTCAGCAAGGATTTGGAGGAGTTACCAATGCTAGAGCATGCTAGATTGATCTCTACTCAAAATTCAGCATTTTTGCATGTGTAGAATTGATCTTTTGTAGGTCAAAACTCAATATAGGGTTATATACTTGATCAATTCCGATTTCACACTTGTTTTATTGAATTTAGATGATATTTGGTGCATTAGGAAGGTCTCATTGGAGTCTACAAGAAGATATATCAAGTTTCTAGAAATTGCATGTAGAATTTGAGATATTCAATTTTTTCTGATTTTGTCAAAATTCTGATTTTGATTGGATCTCTAGTTTGTGAGGTTACTGAACTTAATTTGAGTGTGTTTCAATCTTAGTAAGTGGCAAGAATCATTAGATTGAGTATAGATCATAGGTCGATCAAGATTTCACTATTCTATGTGTTGATTTTCTAGTTAGAGTGCCAGAAGAGATTTGAGAGGTTCCATATCTTTGTGATTTCTTCTTGAGTTCATTTGTTGACATTCAAGAGAGTGCTTTGTGCATTGGAACAGGTTCAAAGAAGAAGATCAGGTCACTTCAACATGGCTACAAGTGGAGGCTTTATGTTGGAGAGCAATGATAGGCTTACCTCAATCAACTATTCTACTTGGAAGGTGAGGATGGAGTCCTTATTGGAGATGAATGAGTTGATGGAGATTGTTGCAGGAGTGGAGGAGAGGCCTCAAGCACCTCAAGGTCAAGTGCGGTATGACAAGAGAGAAAAGAAAGCTCTACACATGATCAAGATGAATGTTACCAATGAACTTCTCAAGGAAGTTGGTAAGTGCACATCATCTTTGGAGGCTTACCTCAAGAGTGCTTACTCTTAGGAGGAAAATCTTTCAAAGTTTGCAAAAGAAGGAAGAGAGTACTCATGCTTTTGTTTTGAGGGTTAAAGCATTCAATGATGAGTTAGCATGTATTGATGAAAGCATTAAGGAGGTAGAACTTGTTCAAGTTATACTTAATGGCTTGTTGGATGATCATGCTAATCTTGTTCATAGTTTTGCTATTAAAAAGACTTTTCCAAGTATTGTGGATTTGCAAGAGATCTTGGTGAATGAGGAGTATAGGCTTCAATCAAGAGGAACATCGACATCTCATTATGAAGAGGATGCTATGTTCATCAAAGGCAAGTTCAAGGGCAAAGGCAAAGGCAAGTGGTCTAAAGACTTCTTCTTTTGGCAAAAAGAAAGATAAGTCTAAGTTGAAATGTTTTTATTGTGGAATCAAAGGGCATTTTGCAAATGAATGTTTGAAGAAGCAAAGAGATGAAGGTAGCAAGCACATCAACTTTACTACTAATGATGAGGATCTAGGTGGTGGTGATTCTCTTTTGATGTGTTCTTCAAGTCCAATATCAAGTGAAGATGTCAAAGATTCATGGTGGATTGATAGTGGAGCTAGTTCACACATGACTAGTCACAAGAAGTTCTTTACTTCTTTGGTCACTTATGATGGAGCCAAGAAAGCAATTCACATGGCCAATGGTGGTGAGTGTGTGATTGAAGGTATTGTTTCAATTCTTATTTGTCTCTCTACTAATAGGAAAGCAAGACTTGATGGTGTTCTTTACATTCCTTCACTTTCAAAGAATTTGCTAAGTGTTGGTCAAATGATAGAGAAAGGATACATGGTAAAGTTTGGTGGTGATGCTTGTTTCATTACAAAGGAAGAAATCCTGGTTGCTAAGGGCAATAGACAAGGTAGAATTTTCAAGCTTGATGCTTTTGTTATGGCTAACAAAAAGGATGGAATGGAAAAGGAGATTGGTCTCAACTTTCCAAAGTTACCTTTTAGCATCAATAAGATTGGTGGATCTTATGCAAAGTCTAAAAAGCTTCCTTATGCTAGATCTAGGTCAAGATCTAATATGCTTCTTGAATATGTTCATCTTTGTGCTAACTTGGCTAGTCTTGAGGATAATGATGGTGTTTCAATGGTTCTTCATGGCAAATGAAAGCATGCAAAAGGTAAGGAAAGAGCTAACTTCATCAATGGAGGTGAAGGTTCTTCCTTGGAAAAGATTGTTGCTGATGATTTCTTTGATGATATGGAAAAAGATGTTGCTAGATGCATGCATGAAGGAGGTGGTTCTTCTACATTCTTTTGTGATGAGTCCAAGAAAGTCATTTTTTCATCAAGTGGAGTCACATTTCTTCATAAAGAGAGTAGATCAAATGGTTCTATCAAGAGACTTGGTGAGGGAGATAGTCACAAGCCAAGAAGAAGAGAAGTATGTGAAGAGTTCAAAGTAGGATGTACTTTGAATGATGTCATTGTGAATGATAGTGAGGAGGAATCATTATCATATGATTCATTACCTAAAACATTGAGTAGAAGTTCTCGTTTGAAAAAAGAGAGTTCTTCAATCATCCTTATGTTAAGGTACTAATCATTTTTTTTCATGGCTTCTAATGTTTTTGAGGTTTCTACTTCTTATAATTCAGGCATTAAGAGGGAGTCTTATGAAGGAAAGAGCAATGGAAGATTGGTTCTTGGGAAGATCCAAGGCATGGATCTCACATCTCTTCATCAACTCAAAGGATTCTATGATTGTGAATTGATCACTCATGATCGAGATGACAAAAGGTTGGCTGGAGAAGACTACATGGAGCAAATCGAGAGGCAATTTCTTCAAGGCAAGGGAGATCTCATTGGTGATCTTATTGAGGTTTGTTATGGACTCAAGAATGCTGGATTTATTAGGTTTGATACTCATCTTCACCTACTCTACTTCATGTTGGATGGAAAGTTTGGAATCTATCTTTTGATTTATGATGGTGACATTGGTGACATTGTTTTCACTAACTTTTATGGAAGATCGAGATCAAGCATTGATGAGATCTTGTTGGATCTAGATCATATGTTTGAGAGGGAGTATTTCCAGAGGTTCAGATCTGAAGATATTGATATCTTTGATATCTTTGATGATCAAGAGAAAGGTAAGCAAGTGGAAGCGACTCATTTTGCTTTACTCACATGTTCTGGAGAATTTTCTTGTGTAGATGATGCTATGCAAGTGGATATTGTTTCTCATGGTTTTCATACTAGAAAAGCAAGTAATGGATCTGGAAAACAAAGTTTGTTCAATGACTTTTATGGTCAATAAGAAGATCAAGAGGTTGGTCTCAAAGGGCTTCAACAACACAAAAGGCCAGGTGGCAATTTGGAGCTAGTCAAGAGCATCAAAGGAAGGTTATTTGGCAAAGATGTTATGGATCTATTGAAGACTCAAGTAAGGTCAAGGGAGCAGCAAGGAAGTGGATATTGGTTCTCATTTTTTTTCATGGCTTCTAATGTTTTTGAGGTTTCTACTTCTTATGATTCAAGCATTAAGAGGGAGTCTTATGAAGAAAAGAGCAATGGAAGATTGGTTCTTGGGAAGATCCAAGGCATGGATCTCACATCTCTTCATCAACTCAAAGGATTCTATGATTGTGAGTTGATCACTCATGATCGAGATAACAAAAGGTTGGTTGGAGAAGACTACACGGAGAAAATCGAGAGGCAATTTCTTCAAGGCAAGGGAGATCTCATTGGTGATCTTATTGAGGTTTGTTATGGACTCAAGAATGCTGGATTTATTAGGTTTGATACTCATCTTCACCTACTCTACTTCATGTTGGATGGAAAGTTTGAAATCTATCTTTTGATTTATGATGGACATTGGTGACATTGTTTTCACTAACTTTTATGGAAGATCAAGATCAAGCATTGATGAGATCTTGTTGGATCTAGATCATATGTTTGAGAGGGATTATTTCTAGAGGTTCAGATCTGAAGATATTCATATCTTTGATATCTCTGATGATCAAGAGAAAGGTAAGCAAGTGGAAGCAACTCATTTTGCTTTACTCACATGTTCTGGAGAATTTCTTGTGTAGATAATGCTATGCAAGTGGATATTGGTTCTCATGGTTTTCATACTAGAAAAGCAAGTAATGGATCTGGAAAACAAAGTTTGTTCAATGACTTTGATGGTCAAGAGGAAGATCAAGAGGTTGGTCTCAAAGGGCTTCAACAACACAAAAGGCCAGGTGGCAATTTGGAGCTAGTCAAGAGCATCAAAGGAAGGTTATTTTGCAAAGATGTTATGAATCTATTTTTGCAGCTTATTGAAGACTCAATTAAGGTCAAGGGAGCAGCAAGGAAGTGGATATTGGTTTTCATTTTTTTTCATGGCTTCTAATGTTTTTGAGGTTTCTACTTCTTATGATTCAAGCATTAAGAGGGAGTCTTATGAAGGAAAGAGCAATGGAAGATTGGTTCTTGGGAAGATCCAAGGCATGGATCTCACATCTCTTCATCAACTCAAAGGATTCTATGATTGTGAATTGATCACTCATGATCGAGATGGCAAAATGTTGGTTGGAGAAGACTACATGGAGCAAATCGAGAGGCAATTTCTTCAAGGCAAGGGAGATCTCATTGGTGATTTTATTGAGGTTTGTTATGGAATCAAGAATGCTGGATTTATTAGGTTTAATACTCATCTTCACCTACTCTACTTCATGTTGGATGGAAAGTTTGGAATCTATCTTTTGATTTATGATGGTGACATTGGTGACATTGTTTTCACTAACTTTTATGGAAGATCGAGATCAAGCATTGATGAGATCTTGTTGGATCTAGATCATATGTTTGAGAGGGAGTATTTCCACAGGTTCAGATCTGAAGACATTCATATCTTTGATATCTTTGATGATCAAGAGAAAGGTAAGCAAGTGTAAGCGACTCATTTTGCTTTACTCACATGTTCTGGAGAATTTTCTTGTGTAGATGATGCTATGCAAGTGGATATTGGTTCTCATGATTTTCATACTGGAAAAGCAAGTAATGGATCTGGAAAACAAAGTTTGTTCAATGACTTTGATGGTCAAGAGGAAGATCAAGAGGTTGGTCTCAAAGGGCTTCAACAACACAAAAGGCCAGGTGGCAATTTGGAGCTAGTCAAGAGCATCAAAGGAAGGTTATTTGGAAAAGATGTTATGGATCTATTTTTGCAGCTTATTGAAGACTCAAGTAAGGTCAAGGGAGCAGCAAGGAAGTGGATATTGGTTCTCATTTTTTTTCATGGCTTCTAATGTTTTTGAGGTTTCTACTTCTTATGATTCAAGCATTAAGAGGGAGTCTTATGAAGGAAAGAGCAATGGAAGATTGGTTCTTGGGAAGATCCAAGGCATGAATCTCACATCTCTTCATCAACTCAAAGGATTCTATGATTGTGAACTGATCACTCATGATCGAGATGGCAAAAGGTTGGTTGGAGAAGACTACATGGAGCAAATCGAGAGGCAATTTCTTCAAGGCAAGGGAGATCTCATTGGTGATCTTATTGAGGTTTGTTATGGACTCAAGAATGCTGGATTTATTAGGTTTGTAACTCATCTTCACCTACTCTAATTCATGTTGGGTGGAAAGTTTGGAATCTATCTTTTGATTTATGATGGTGACATTGGTGACATTGTTTTCACTAACTTTTATGGAAGATCGAGATCAAGCATTGATGAGATCTTGTTGGATCTAGATCATATGTTTGAGAGGGAGTATTTCCAGAGGTTCAGATCTGAAGATATTGATATCTTTGATATCTTTGATGATCAAGAGAAAGGTAAGCAAGTGGAAGCGACTCATTTTGCTTTACTCACATGTTCTGGAGAATTTTCTTGTGTAGATGATGTTATGCAAGTGGATATTGGTTCTCATAGTTTTCATACTGGAAAATCAAGTAATGGATCTGGAAAACAAAGTTTGTTCAATGACTTTGATGGTCAAGAGGAAGATCAAGAGGTTGGTCTCAAAGGGCTTCAACAACACAAAAGGCCAGGTGGCAATTTGGAGCTAGTCAAGAGCATCAAAGGAAGGTTATTTTGCAAAGATGTTATGGA
This sequence comes from Diphasiastrum complanatum, assembly GCA_029204225.1. Lineage (NCBI taxonomy): Eukaryota > Viridiplantae > Streptophyta > Lycopodiopsida > Lycopodiales > Lycopodiaceae > Diphasiastrum > Diphasiastrum complanatum. Next base: position 2,027,436 of record CM055108.1, on the reverse strand, counting down.
TCTATTTTTGCAGCTTATTGAAGACTCAAGTAAGGTCAAGGGAGCAGCAAGGAAGTGTTTTTCAAGTTCACTTTACTTTTTCTATCTCATGTTTGAGCTATTTCATATGAATGTGTGCAAATTGTCAAGATATGGACAAACTAGCTACATTGTCTTGCAATATCTTATTGTTGGAGTTGTACTAGCATTCTTGGCTGGTTTTGCTAATGGAAATGAAGCTAATGGAGGTTCATTATGTCACTTATTCATGGCCAAGTCATCAAGGTTTGGTGATATCTTGTGGCAAGATGGAGACGGAGGCTCATTCATGGAGTTTTATGGTGGAGACATATCAAGAAAGGACAAAGTTGGAGGAGACAAGCAAGCAAATGGTCATCAGTCACATTTATTGTTTGGTTGCTGAAATTTCTAGAGAGTTCAAATTTTGAAACATGGAGGAATCATTTCATTCACATTCTATTTGGTTCTTCATGTTCTAGTTATATCTTGATGTGTAAAATTGATGTAAGAGATAGTGAAGCATCCAATTTGGACACTATTCTCTATATCATTTATGAAAGATACTTTAGAACCTTAGAAAGGAGATCTATAATTAGTATGGAGATCATTCTAAAGTTGGATGAAAGTTCTATTGTCAAAACTATGCCAAACCTAGTTGAAGAGGGAGTGTAAGAGATTTCAACTAGTTTAGTCTAGTTTAGTCATATTTTGGTAAATTGTCAATAAGAGGCCAAAACTCATTTTAGACTTAGAGATAAACTTTTTGAAGTTATATTAGTTTACATTCAATAAACACTTTTTGAAAGTGTGGGAAAGTTGGTAGTCGAGTTTGAGAGAGATTCAAATTTGAACTTTGGGTACATTGAATCTAGACCCAAAAATAGTAGGGTTTACATTTTGGAGGGAAAGCCAAGTGGCCAAATAGGTTTTGGAAACTCTATAAAAGGATGTAACTTGTGGAGAGACACATCTTCTCTCTTCTATCTCTCATTTCATCATTATGCATGGTTCTCTTTGGGTCTACTACTCATTGGTGCACTCTCATGATGTTATCTTGCAATTCTATGTGTAGAATGATCATTTATTGTTATTTTTGGTTCGACACGTGTGAAATACAGTAGGGTACTATAATTTTATGGACAGCAAACATATTTTATGTTTTGGTTCATGTTTGATCAGTATCTCTTAGAGTTTGCATCTCATTTTGTATGTAGATGCTGATTTTTCTACATTGGCAGGATTGTTGGTTTGTTCCTTATTGTAACCAAAGATCAGGGACATGGATTGGATCTTGAATGATATGAGATCCTTCACAAGTGAGTCAAGATCATCATCACTCAGTTTTCATAAAACGAGGTAGGCTAGACAATAAGGTCATGACTGGGTCCGAATCTTCGATCATTTAACCTATATCTACCATCTGTACCAACAAAGTCTTGAATTGATTAATGTGATTTTGAATAGAATCAGCTTTGACATTCTGAGTGAGAAAAACTTTATCTTGAAATGCAGCATCGAAGTGACATCACTCACTTTGTAGAGTGTACTCATTATATCCCAAGCTTCTTTTGAAGAGTAGGCTTGTGGCCAATCTATGTGTTAGAGACGTTAAGGGTGATTAAGACAAAAGCCTTACCATTCCTGAGCTTCCATTTGGAAATGGCTTGCTCATTGACATTGGAAAAATTAGCTCGGTGCCAGTGACTATTTTCCATAATTTTTTGGCTACCAGTACAACCTTCATCTTGAATTTCTGTAAGTGGCAATTCAAACCATCGAGTTTGTCTACCATTAGAGCAGATTGCGATTGCCAATCCATTAGGAATTTTGAGATGAGTGTATGCAGATAATAGATTATATGAGTATCAAAAAATATTGTCTACTCTATATCAGAACAATCGTTCTTATATTGTATGCTCTATGTAACTGATTTTTCAGCAACCAAGCTCTAATAGCATGTTGGGATTAGATTAAGGGATCAGGTAATATGAATTATTACTCCGATACCATGTTGGGACTTCGAGATGAAGTAGCCGATAATCCTCAGTGCATGGATCTACATCTATCGGGTTCAAGCCACCTTCGATAATTCAAAGATTGCTCTACTTGATCCTAGCTTCGAAGTCACTGGGATCAAAACAATTGATTCTGTACACATGCATGAATTATTGGTTTAAATCTAATTGCAGAAGAAAAATAGAGCAAATCATAGAGCATTACAATCGACATGAATGATCAGTTACTTGAACAATTTAATCTAAGAATCAATGTATCTGCAATAAGATGACTCAAATGATAACAAAAATAATGCATATGACACGACACGACAATACTCAAGTTTTTTTTAAACGAGTTCGACCTAGTTGAATATTGTGTACAAGTTTGAATGTAGTTGCATGTGCAATCTTTTTAAAACAATACTCTGTGATAATAGAGAAAAAGAATTGAATAAGGCACAAGTGAAAATTGACGTAGTGTTAGAGTAACATGAGTAACTTTTTGTAACATTGATTGTTATCGAATATATACACATGGCTATCTGATTAAAAGATTACTTAATCTATACTTTTATAAATAGGATTAAGGCACTATGTGGTGTTAGCAGTCGCTTTCAGCCAGAATCTATTTCCATTAGAGATTCCTTCTAGATGTGATAGTGTTGAGTTGTTGAATAGTCAAAAGTCAATGGCGACTACTCGATAGTTCAATAATGGCAAAATAGTCAATCATGATTGTCGTATAGATGATGATGCTCAGATCGATAGTTTGGTCGTGTCGACAAAAACACTGTTATTGAATCCTAGGTATTTCTAGAGACTGTAAAAAAACTAGCACATTTATGTAGAGTATGTGATTTTACATGTATTTACACACAAAAAATGAATGGATCTAGATTAGGAGTGAGATAATGGAGCATTTCTTACATGGCGTTCATATATCGTGATCTTTCATCAATGGCACAATTGGAGTAGATCTTCCATGCATTTCCATGATGAATTTTTTCAAATTCATTGTTGTTGCAGCCATAATACATAATCTAGACATGGGTGTCCCTGATCATAATCAAAATAATGTCACAAATATTGTTGGGTTTCTACAATGTAGATATCTTGATTTACGACATCTTGCACCACATCCATAACATTAGATCATTAGCAAAATGCCATCACTTTGGAGTTTAAATGTGCACACATATATTAATTTTCCATTATTGCCCTTCAAATAATATGAAGGAGAACCAACACAGGTTCTTGTTCCTGAGAAGGACATTGGTGATAAACATGTAAAAAGAAGTTATTGAATCAATTTTATCACTTCCAAGTTGTGAAGTAGGAGCTATTCTTTGAAAAATATTAATTTGGGCCTCTTGGTAAGCCATTTGTTGATGTGTTGCTAGGAATGGTGGTTGGAAATTTTAATTTTTTGTTTGATTGGACACTTTGCTCCATATGCTTGGTTTGGTTTGAGGATTTATGATTGGACAATGAGTATAAGCATAATATGAACATTGGTTTGGTTGAAGAATTTTTACCTCAACACTCATGATGGTTACTATTCTTCTTGTGAAAGTCGGTAAAATTAGACTAGTTATTTTTCTTGCAAATGTCATCTTGGGGTTGGATTTATGTCCACCACCACCTTGTACATATTTTTATGTTGATTTTGAAAAGCCAAGAGGCCTCCAACTCGAGTTTTAGTGAGATGGTGACATGTGTCACAGAATGTAATGATTGGTATTTTGCTAGTATGCAACCAAATCCACATCTCAATGTCAAATTACACTGATCAATAGCCTTGTACTTGGCTCTGATACCATGTGAAAAAGTACAGTACTAAGGACCATAAATGGATCTTTGAATGATCCACAAGGTTTATTGTGTGCTTGTTAAACAATCTATCAAATACTAGTCATCAAAAAACAGGATCTAGTTTAGCAGCTTGATAAAAAACAAGTAGAGACAATTAGATTATTGATCATAAACTGAAATCCAACTTCACATGTGAAAATGAGGTTGTAGTACAGCCTGTCGATAGAGTTTAAAGTGTGTCAAAGCTTAGTTACATTGGAATGAATCACAATCACCATACATAGAGATAAAATCCAAGTTTCTCCTTGAGGCTCCAAAAAGTTTCTATCTCCTCACTATGGAGAATGAAAATACATAGTAAAAGACACTTCCTTTGCAAAGTTAGGTGAAAATCCAGCATGTAATAAGGAAGTAGACTCAACTTTCTTGCCCTAATGTGAAAAACCCTAGCCTAGATCCAAGAGTCATGCTTGGTAGGTGCATGGTAGGTACAAATCTCATCATAAATCAAGGTCTAGATCCTACAAAGTAGGAATCACTACCAAATGGACACAACCACTTCTCTCGACTCGTGGTAACCTACATTAGGTGTGGATTGACAAGTGGGACTTTGGCCATTCAAGTGTTTAACAAAAAATATTGACAAAATATACAATATTCTACATGGCTAGATTTGCCAATGTAGGCAATTTTTCACAAAGGACATGTGTCAATGTATGGTTGGTCAACAAGAATCCATCGTACATACACGGTCTCATAATTGAGTCATTATTGTCAGTATGGACATTTCACGTGGACCAGTTAGATGATGACATGTGTCATCGACCATTTTTTCACACGTGCAAAAATTTTGTATATATAAGTCCTCAGGGTTTTCATTTTTTTTTTGTAAAATTTTTGGTTTTCTCTCCCAATATCGCTCTCAAGCGTGCCCTCTCACCACTTAATCGTTCACCTTCTCACAGTGCACTCGAGACCAATACCACTATTATTCCAATATCGCTTTTGAGCGTGCATCTCGTTTCTAAAAATATTCTGTGTATATCTTGCGCTCGAAATCAATATTCAGTTCTTCTATCGATCTCAAGCATCATTTGATTGCAAATTTTTTTGTTTTCATTCCCTACGCTTTTGTTCAAACAATTTTTTTTTAATTTACTTTTTTTGAGAATGATGGCCATGACCAAATCCACTGCCCATGCCATAACCACTGTACAACCATCCCATGCCCGTGTTCCCCCTGATATTGGTCGTAGATATGGCAGAAAGCAGATCTGGCTAAGGGAGATTAGAAAACTCCAAAGATCAATTGAACTGTTGATTCCTAGAGCTCCTTTCAGTCGATTTGTCAAGAATGTCACTCTGTCACTTGGGCTAAATGTTCATTTTGTCGTGACATCTATGCAAACCTTACAAGGTGCTACAGAGGATTTTATGTCCCAGTTTTTGAGGATATATGTCTTTTGGGAGTGCATGGTAAGCATGTCACCATCATGCCAAAAGATTTTGTCATTTTCAGAAGACTTCGAAACCGTTTTTCTAGTCTGCATGTTGCAAATGCCAGCACCTCCAGAGACCTGCCTCTGGATAAAACCAACTTGCCGACTATCTCTAGGAGGAAAAGGAAGCAGCCTGTTCTCAAGAAAGCTAGATCTTGAAGGCCAGCTGCTTCCCTTCCTCCTAGAGTTATCCCCACCAAGAGATCTCGGATCGTCTTGAGCTCCGAGTCAAATGATGGAGAATCTGATTGAGATCGAGAATCATCACCCCCTCCTCCTCCTGTTATTCGTCCAGCTCCTCAGCAGGTTTCTTTACCAAAACTGTTGATTACCCAAGAGGAGCTTAACAAAATAACAGAGAAATCTATAAATATTGTATCTACTTCTCTTTCTGCTCCTGTACATAATCTTTTTATCAGAATTCCATACGATCCTGCCCAAGTTTATTTTATATTCTGACTATTATAACCAGTACGAAGCCTACCTAGCTAATAAAATTGATCTCCTCGACAATTATTTTGATTTTTTTCTTCCAGATTCACGTAAAAGCTTTAGATTAGATCCAAAATTTTGTGCCGAGCTGAAAGGTAAAACATCCGAAATTATAGATGTAATAGTAGTAGCCGGAGGATCCTTTTTGTAATATAGTATTAGTTTCGATTCCCATGGTATAGTTTTTGTTGTTAGTCCATTTTTTATGGGAGCAATAAAGGCAAAAGAAGCCAATTTTGAGAAGGCTATATATTTAATCGAATGCAATCCAGTGGAGAAATTTTATTTGATTCCATATGAAAATAAGTAAGGATTGCTCTTTTGTTTTTGTTTCTTTAATCTGGATTGTTGCATGCGACATTGTTTTAATAAATAAGGATTGCTTTAATAAGTATGGATTTATCGATATTTGTATTATGGTTGTTGCAGTCGGCATTGGAGCCTGAACATTATTTCTATAAAGATAAATAAGGAGAGAGTATCAAATTTTCTATGTGTAAAATTAAACTCAGCTGCAAATACACATCGAGAATTTGATTTTCTACTTCATAATGTCATTCGAGAAATACCGACAACGGCAACCTCAATTGGAGAAATAATGATTAGATCTCTCAAGGTATATTTGATTTATCTCTGATATGCATGTATTCTTTTTTTAGTTTAAATCTATCATCATAGCATAAATAAATTTTGTCATAATATTACTAATTTTTGTTCAATATATGTAATGTGTACAACAAAGAGACGCTTTTAGTTGTGCATGGTTCGTCTTGTACAATACGAAACTATTTTTTGAGTGGTATAATTTACAAGTGGATGTAGATATTGAAAAGGTAATATTCTGTTCATTTGTAGTTCCTTTCATTCTGATTCATATTTCTTTACTATCATTGTTTGTAATTTGCTGATTCTTGTGTTTTGTGATGACAATTCACTCTTGAGATGTATACTCCTGATGATGTATATAGATTTCGGCAAGAGTTGATCAGAACTTATGTACAGAACGGTATAAGCATTGCACCTGAGATCGAGGGCCCTCAAAAGCAAGCTGCTTCTGTCTTAACAGCCTTTCAGGTTGCTTAGGATGCAAATCTTATTATATATGATAAAAAAGGAATAGAAGTCCTTCCTAATACAGAGGAAGGCGATATTATAACAGAGAGTCTTCTTGCCTTAGAAGGCATAGAGGCCCTTCCCAAAACAAAGAAGGTTAAATTATAAAAGGAGTTGTTCCCTTATCAGTTCCCAATACTGATAAAGAAAATATAGAAAAATTGACTGAGTAAATAGAGATACATGAAAAAAAAGGATACAATCATTTTACATGTAAACAACCCGTTTATGAATCATTTTACATGTAATACTGGAATGCAATTTTCTATATTGATAAAAAGACATGATGATTGGCATGTATTTGCTGATAGTGAATCTCAATGTTCTTCCATAAGTTGGATTGTTTTGTCAATATCTCTGCATTTGATCTCGAGCTCATGTCTTTTATGTACCTGCATAAAACTAATACAAAGTGAGTTACAATTAGTACAGAGATTGTATTAGAAAGTTTTGATTGAAACTATTCATAAAAGATCGAGTGTTTACAATTACTTATGAGTTTACCATTGAAAATGAATCTGAAGTCTGAAAGTACATCATCTTGTAGAAGCAATAGTTCCTGCCTGATGTAATTTAGACTCCAATCTTCTTCCACCTCAACACACGTCAAAATAACTTCATTGTATATAATTTCAATATTTTTTTGTTTTGAATGTCCACTGGCTTTCAAGTTTTGATCGAGTGGCACCCATTTACCTTTATTTTTTTCCATCTTTGATAATGGAAGCATAAGCTCAACATTTGTTTTTCAATTTGATAACGGAAACACATGGAAGACATTTTATTTCTGCATTCTATTTTCCATCTGATCTTTTGTCCCAGCCTTCATCCATAAGTTCAGATAATAAACTATTTGATAAATTTTTGCATACAAACATCGTTGGGATTTTGTGTACATTGACACTTGAAAATAAATTTACAAATATATTCAAGAAAATAAACCAACTCAATCTGACTGTTTTTCATCTCGTGCTCATTTTTAATGAATTTTTTACATCATTATATATGTTGCAACGAAATGATTTTGAAACTGTAGCATCTGGTGCAATCCATTCATCACTTTCAAAACTAAGTAATGGAATTGGGACTATTTGTCCAAAAAAAAATTTGTATCAGGAATATACATTGATTCATAAAAAAAGATCTCACTATCATCTAGATCTTTTGCAATTCTACCTCGATATTGCAGCTGTGCAATATCAGTGTGAATAACATGTAACACATCTACTAAAGATCCACTAGGCTCATGTTCATTTTTGTTGGATGGATATAAATCCGCAAGAGAAAAATGATCAGATTGGCAAGTTTACTATTAGATATTTATGAATGACAAAAATCTAAGTATCAAAAATATCAGTACTCATAGATGTTTTTTTTGTGGTTCTGACGGTTGAATCCTTGCACATTTATCTCTAAATGCATATATACATGTTGGACAAGAATTTCAAAAATAGATTTTCCTCCTAATGATGTTCTGAAATTCAAAATTTTGGTCTTCCAATAAGACCGAAATGATAGTTTTGACCTTTTGTTTTTTCGAAATGCTCCTCTTGATGCTGGATGCATCAAAACCCAAGGATTTTTTGAATATTTTTTTGGCACCCATAATCCATTATCATCTTTCTTGTTGAATAGAAGCACAGAATCGATTGAGGAGCATGGCTTTTTTAATGGTGCCATTCGTAATGTGCATGCAAAAATCTGAAACACTGAACTATGAATCTAAAAATTTGTGTAGACAAAAAACCATGAATCTGAGAAAATGTGTTGGCGTAAATTTGAAACACTGATCTATTTGGTGCCACAAATCAACTCTGGTTAACTCTATCAATTATGATTTAACAATACATATACATTAATGGTACATCGATTTTCTCATCTCAACCATCTGTCATATTTTTGGGTCTCTTCGGGCAATGATGAGCTGGAAGGGCAAGCCTAATCAACCAATAGCATTTCCACATGCTACCCGACGAAACAACAATATATCTAGAAATTTTTTATTTTATTTATATTTGAAAAACTCTATGTTACGTAGAATCTCGATTTCAAGGTTTCAATTGGTCCACATGGCAACAAAAATAAAAAAAATAAAAAAACATCTTTTTCAAAGGACCTCTTTGGGCTCTGAGTTTGTGTAAAGGCCAACCAAAATGTGAAGCTAAAGCAACAAGTAGACGTAGAGTATTCCACTTACATACTGATGCAAAGGTCTTCTCATAGTCGATGTCTTTACTTTGTGCATAGCCTTTGATGATGGGCTCTACACATGATCGAGATGAATGTTACCAATGAGCTTCTCAAGGAGGTTGGTAAGCACTGAAGAAGCTTTATGAATCTAAGTCTACTTCTAGAGTGTTGACTCTAAGAAGGCAAATTTTTTCTTGTTTGCAAAAGAATGAGCCTTGGTTGATTGCTCACATTTCTTGTTTGGTTGGTGTAATTTTCCAAAAATTTAAAAGTTGGAAGCATAGAGGAACCATCTCATATTCATTCTATTTGTTTCTTCATGTTCTAGTTACATCTTGACATGTAAATTGGTGTAAGAAATAGTGAAGCATCCCATGTGGACACTATTCTCTATATCAATTATGAAAGTTACTTTAAAACCTTAGAAAGGAGGTCTATACTTAGGATGGAGATCATTCTAAAGTTGGATCAAAGTAGTATGGTTAAAACTATGCTAAAACTAGTTGAAGAGGGAGTGTGAAAATTGTAACTAGTTTCGACATTTTGTTTGGCAATTATGGAGGCCAAAGTGAAAACTCAACTTAGAGTTAGCTACTTGGTAAAAACTAGTTGAAGAGGGAGTGTGAAAACTGTCAACTAGTTCGACATTTTATTTGGCAATTTTGGAGGCCAAAGTGAAATGTCAACTTAGAGTTAGCTTCATAAATGTCAATAAATCTCTAAATTGTGTTATTACTATTTTTACCAAGTAGCTAAGTGGATGAGATCATGTTTGGACCCATTCTAATTGGTTAAATATGGTACATTGCATTTATACTAGTTTTTCTAGGTTTCTGGTTAGTACCTAGAAGTTGCCATTTTAGGGCATAGTTGGAGAATAGGTCTAAATGACATATTGGCTGTTATAAATAGTTGTACCTGCAGGGAGAACATATTCATTAGTTGATCATTTGTGTGAAGATCTCATCTTTGTTGATTCTATGTCCATCTCATGTCATTTTCTCATGTATCTTGAGTTTCTATGTGTAAAATGTTGATTTTCTTGTAGATCCACACATGTGAAGGATAGTAAGTTGCTGTTGTTGTATAGACAGAGACAGTACCTTACTATATTTTTATGTTCATGATCGGATCTATGTGACTTATGCAGGACTAGCATGCTAAAATTATTGATTTATATCTTCCAACTAGTTATAGATGTGTTGATCAGATTGACCCAAGATCAAAGTCCATTAAGTGCATTTTGGATCATAACTTTTCACATATAATTAGATGGTGCAGTCTGTCTTGTCGATGATGAGAGACTGATGAGAGACAAAGGAGAGGGAAGCAGTGATCAAGAGAAGGCTCTCTTCATGAAAGGAAAGAAGAAGAAGAAGAACAAGCCAAGATTCGAGAAGACGAAGTCCTCGAATCAGCAATCTTCTTCCTATGATCACTGCCACAAACCAGGCCATACGGCCAACAAATACTGGTTCAATCCAGCAATACCTTGCATGCACTGCAAGAAGAAAGGGCATTCTGCATACGATTGCAGGTTCAACCCAAAAAAAAAAAGACAAAGCTAAAAAGGCTAATGTTGCAGAGTCATCAAAGGATGCTAACAAAGGTGACAAAGCTTTCACGATACTCGATGAAGCTTCACCCAACTACACTGAACACGACTACGATGTAGTCATTGATTCAGGAGCAACATCTCACATAACCTGCAACGAGAAGATCTTGATTGACTTCAGAGAGCTCGAAAACAATAGAGCAGTGATTCTAGGTGATGGGAGCAGATACGATGTCAAAGGCATTGGCACTCTACAACTATGAACACTGGTCGAGCCAAGCAGAGTTGCCAGGAGCACTCTATGTGCCTTCACTTAGAAAAGGTCTGCTATCTGTCTCCAAGATGGCAGGTCTAGGCATTCAAGATTTGTTTGACGGCAATACTTGCCGTATGATCGAGAAGACGACAAACAAGTTGCTGATGGTCGGATGTAGAGAAGGAAATCTCTACCAGGCCAAAATAATCAGCAACTCTGATAGCCTTATTAAATGCTTCAGAAAATGAAGATCAGCTCTGTCATAGGAGAATGTATCATCTACACATGCGGAGCCTCTACGACATGAGCAGAAAAGACATTGTCACAGGTCTCAAGGATTCAAGGTCCAAAATTGAGTTCTACGAAGCTTGTCAGAAGGGCAAGCAACATCGAAATCTATTCACACATGAGGGAAGAAGAGCCAAGGAAGTTCTTGAGCTCGTCGACTCAGATTTTTGTGGACTGATGAAGCTGGATTCGCTCTCAGGTTCAAGATACTTTCTGACATTCATAAATAATTACAGCCGAATGACAACGATCTACTACTTAAAGAAGAAATCCGAAGTGTTTGATTCCTTCAAGAAGTTCGTGGCATTTGCAGAGCGACACACCTTGAAAAAGATACAGATCCTTAGATTTGACAATGGAGGTGAATACAAAAGCACAGAATTCTCAAGATTCTGCAAAGAACAGGGGATAGAACACCAGTTCACTCTTGCATACACACCAGAATACAACGGTGTGGCAGAAAGAAGAAATAGAACGCTAGTCGAAAGAGCCAGATGCATGATGGCACAGGCTCAATTGCCAGGTCAATTCTGGGCTGAGGCAATAGCTGCAACTGTACACCTGCAGAACAGATCTACAACAACAACACTGGATAACAAGACACCATACAAAATGTGGATAGGCAGAAAGTCTGATCTGTCATACGTGTGAAAAATGCAAAAATAAACTTGGTAGAGGCCAAAACTCTTGTATATAGATAAACACACATGTGTGGAGCCTGTTCCCACGTGTGAAAATAGTGTACTTGTCATGTACCATAATCATATAGGTTGTACATATGATTTAATTCAAGTTCTACACCAATCTTGCTTTTGGAAGCATTTTTGGTGATTCTCTCCATTTGTCTACATTTGTTTTGAGGTTCTATCAATGTGTACCTAATTTTCAGGTTGGAGTCCGTACTCAGACAATGTTTCACACGTGTGAATCCAGAAAGTACACTTACCTTCAATTAATGATTGTTCTTGTTAGGATTTTGTGTCTAGAATTGATCTAGATTGATCTTAATCTGAAGTAGATTGATAGATCAAGTAATCTGACAACCAATCCCTCTTGAGGATCAGATTAGGATCCACTCTTGGTCCTTTTTGTACTTTTTCACATGGTATCAGAGCCTAGTACCAGAGGTTTTGTTGAAATTGATAGGGTTAATCCAAATCAAGGCCAAAATTAGCAGTTTTTGGAAACTAGTCAAATTTTGTGTAGCGAGTTGGATTTGATAGCTATCCTCAACGATTTTGGTCCAGATCTTGTTGTGGGCTGTAGGAACTCTTTTCACATGTGTGAGGCCGTACAGCTCCGGTTTTGGCTGAGAAATTTCAAAAATTTGTAGAATTTGACTCACATACCCAATTTGAGTGATTTTTGGTGCAAAATCAAGCATTTTCTATAGTAAATTTAATCCTTTGATTAGTTCTTGGATTATATCAGCCAAAAAATAGAAATTGAAGCTTGAAATAGGTGCATTAACTGATCTTCTCTGATTTTTTGAGTGTATGTTGAAGTTAAGAGAGATTTTGCTAAAAATCATAGATTAAGGAGTGATATGCAAGGTGAGAGGATGAAATCCATTGTACCATCACTCTAGATTTGTTCAAGAGTGATAGGGTCAAGTTTAGAAGCATCAATCTGCTAGAAAACATCCTTGGATCTGTCCTCCAAGTGAAACCTTTGAGAGTTTCTAGTGCATATAGAGCATGTATGCAAATCTTTTGTAGAATTTGACATAGATTGGCTTCAATTGAGAGTTCTAGAAAAGAGATTGAGATCCAAGTCACATTGCTCAACCCTAATCAATTTGTTTGAGTGACTGTAAGGTTTGAAAAGAGTCATTAAGGTGTCTATGGCAAATGTGTAGAGAGAGATCCAATTTTCTAAGAGCTCCTTCCTTTGTAGAGGGCAAGATCTAGAAACTCATTATGTGTTGTTATTGATGAAGAATTTGTCTTCTCCTATGTGATCAAATCTTTCTAAGTGGCATTAGCTCTTTGAAGCACAATATCTTAGTGAGAAAAATCACAACTTTTGATTTTGAATTTCATTCCAAGTCTCTAAAGGTAGAGTAATTCGTAGAATCCAGTAGGGGTGATTGAATCAATTTATTGAGCAAAAATTGACATAGTATGTATGAAGCTCAAATTAGTTCTATTCAACTTTCTTTGTGAGAGTGTGAGGGTCAATTTGAGATCCCATTGGATGTCTAGAATGAGGAGGAGTCCATATTTGAGTATTCATTCATGGTTGAGATCTTTGTGAATCTCTAGTTGTCTAATTTTTTAAGCTTTGTGAAAAATTGATGGTATAGTTTGTTGTCAAATCAGATCAAATTCATTCTAAATCTCAAGTGTGAGATTATTTGGGTCAAGAGTGAGTCCAAAAGAAGTGATCGAGTTTGATTTTCATGTATTTGAAACAAAACCCATCTTTTGTTCAAGAATCTCAAGTGTTGAGAGAACTAGTCAAGTGAAAAAAAAATCTAGGTGTCAAATCTTTTTCATATCCATTTCAACTTTCAAAAGAAAGAGTCATTGGTATTTGATGAGTCCAATAGGATATTGGATCTGATTTCTTTAGTGATTTGATTCAAAGATTGTGTGCTTTTGTCTTAGTGATCAAAGCAAAGTTTCCAAGTGACTAGTCATTACTGTGAAAAATTGATTCTTAGGTTTGTGAGCTAGATCATTTGTAGATCCTTCTAGATTGTTGAAGATGTTCAAATCTAGTCTCTTGAAAGTCACAAATTACATTTGTAGAATCATATCACAGGTTTTTATTCACATGGTATCAATAGGTGGCATCCTATTGAAGGAAAGAAAGGATCCTGAGTGCAACCTTTGTGGAAAGGGAGGATATTTTTTCTCAAGATGCTACAAAAAGAAGACCAGTCCATCCAAGGAGAACCAAAGCAAGGGGGCCGAGGTGAAGGATGGAGCTTCAAGTTCAAAATGCAAATACAAGAAGGACAAGTCCAAGGAAAGGTGTTTCCTTTGTGGAAAGGTGAATGAGGCTTGGAGTCTCACAAGGACTTGCAAGATTTGTCTTCAAGAGTCCATCACAACACATGTCAAATCTTCTGAAATTTTTCATTTGGAAGTGCATTGTTTGGTTCAAGGGAAAGAGGAGCATATCTCATGTGGTATATATCACATACTTATTTCTCTTATGTCATTTGATAAATCAATTTGCTTTAGTGAGATCATTGCATCTCAAAATTGGAGTAAAACCATACTAGTTGAGTATGAAGTCTCTCTTGAGAACATAGATGATGTTCTTAAAAGGTTGAAATTGATTTTAAATCAATTAGAAAGCAAATGGTTATTTCATCAAATGTATGCTCTTGAGTCATGCAAGAGCAAAAGTGATTTGTTCACTCATAGTTTGAAAATTTGTATTGAGGCAAATTCTAAACTCTTTATGAAAGTAAGTGAATCATCTTCTAAAGGCACTTATCTCCATAATGAAGTATTTAGCCTCATTGGATCAGAGATTAGCATGGTAAACAAGCATGAAGATATGCTGCAAACACTTTGTCATTATAGCATGCATAGACTTGCCAATTTGGATGAGTCTAATTCTCTAGATCGTGGTAACATGATGTTAGATCTTTGTGATCCTAATAAATCAAGAAGAAATATTTATTTTCTCATGAAGGAGCATGCACATGAAGAAGGATCAAGCCTCAAAGTCAAGCATCTACATGAAATTTGGAAGGAATCCATTTTGGAGGTGCTAGGATGGTGCAAAGCGCTCAAGCTCATCAAAGATGTCAACATCAAAGAAGCACTATCATGGATATGGTGATTTCAAATCAACATCAATCTCATTGGATGATCTTCACACCTTTTGAACTAGCAAAGACCAATTCAGCCCATGGAGTCAAGTTCAAGATCATCACGTTTTCCATCAAGCTAGATTTTTGAAGAGGAGTGTGAAAAATGCTAAAATAAGCTTGGTAGAGGCCAAAAATCTTGTATATAGATAAACACACATGTGTGGAGCCTGTTCCCACGTGTGAAAATAGTGTACTTGTCATGTACCATAATCATATAGGTTGTACATATGATTTAATTCAAGTTCTAGTGGCTAAAAAGGCCAAAAACTAGTTTTCTAGACATATGACACATGGCATCAATCTATTGATTGCATGAGCCACATCCTTTGGTTAGGTGTCATATCCCATGTGTAGAGGACAGCTCATGTGTGTGGAATAAGCTGCAGTAGGCGAATTTTGACTTCTAGAAGATTTCCAAGTAGATCTCCATATAGAAGAAAAATGGACCAAAAGTGCTCAAAATAGAAGGTTTTGTCCAAGTGTCAGTTCTGCATGATGAATCATCATATGACAAAGCACCTTCACACATGTGGGATCATAAGGATGACAGTACCACGAGCTCTCACTTATTGTATATATAGAGCCACATTTGGCCATAATTAATGTGAGACACCAATCTTGGTTTTGGAAGCAATTTTGGGTGATTCTCTCCATTTGTCTACATTTGTTTTGCTTGTTTTGAGGTTCTATCAATGTGTACTTGATTTTCAGGTTGGAGTCCGTAATCAGACAATGTTTCACACGTGTGAAACCAGAAAGTACACTTACCCTCAATTAATGATTGTTCTTATTAGGATTTTGTGTCTAGAATTGATCTAGATTGATCTTAATCTGAAGTAGATTGATAGATCAAGTAATCTGACAACCAATCCCTCTTGAGGATCAGATTAGGGTCCACTCTTGGTCCTTTTTGTACTTTTTGCACAATACGTACGAGTGTTTGGATGTATAGCATACAAGCACATTCCGAAGGAAAAAAAAAAAAAAAAAGTAAGCTCGATGACAAATCTGAACGAACAATCATGGTCGGCTACTCGAACAGAACACATGTGTATAGGCTCTACGATCCAACCACAAAGAAGGTTGAAGTAGAGATGTGAAGTTCAATGAGTCCACATTCCCTGGACTAAAAGACGAAAGAGGCCATGAGATCATCACACTGCTGCCCATTCAAAAGGGAGATCGAGGACAAACATCAAATCAGAATGCAGAGCCCCAGACTCCAGAGCAGCAGGAAGCAAAGGATCGTACCCACGAACAAGAAATATTCGAGCAACAATGAAATGAACCTCGAAGGTCAACAAGACAAAGAAGACCTCTAGACCGCAACTCTGACAATCTTCAATGGAACGAAGACATGCAATTACTGCAGCTTCACTGAAGAGCCATCAACATACCAAGAAGCTATCCAGAGTCCAGAGGGAGATTTCAGGAAGCAGACAATGTCAGAGGAGATCGAGTCGATGAGGCAAAACGAGGCATGGACATTAGAGCCACTGTCAGAAAACAGAAAAATAGTCGACTACAAGTGGGTATACAAGAAAAAGATGAAATCAGATAGCACTATTGGCTACTACAAAGCAAGGCTTGTTGCGAAGGGCTACACGCAAAGATATGTTGTTGACTATTTCGACACATATTTGCCCATGGTGAAGATGACAAGAATAAGGCTATCCCTTGCATACGCCACACAGTACAATCTAAAAATTCACCAGATTGACGTGAAAATAGCCTTTCTCCACGGAGATCTAGAGGAGAAAATCTTCATGAAGTAGCCTGAAGGCTATGAAGACTCCGACAATCGACAATATGTCTGTCAGTTGCAGAGATGCATCTATGGTCTAAAACAGGCATCACGAGCCTGGTATAAAAAGCTTGATGGTCTTCTGAAGTCTCTAGAGTTCAATCCTACTCAACTAGACTGCAATGTCTACATTAAAAGAGTAGGAAAGGATTTTGTAATACTGACCATTTTTGTGGATGATTCGCTGATGATAGGAAATTCCTTGATGCTGATCAAAGCCATGAAGAGTTAGATTTTTGAAAGCTACGAAATCACATATCTTGGAGAAGCAACGAAATGCCTAGGGCTGGAGATCAAAAGAGATCAAACAAAGGGCAAAATACACTTGAGTCAGTCAGAATATGCTAGAAAGGTGCTAAGGCAATACCCCATGATGGATTGCAAGGAAAAAATTTATACCAATGATAGCTGGAGCCAAGCTCACAAAGCAGGATTGCCCAAAAACAAAAGAGTAAGAACGGAAGATAGTAGGTATACCCTACCAGAACTTAATCGGTAGTCTGATGTACTTGACAATCTGTACCAGACCCGATCTGGCTTTCTCTGTTTATGCGTTGAGCCAATTCTCTTCAAATCCTGGCATGGCACATTGACAAATGGCCAAACGAATCCTACAGTATCTAAGGGTACCCAAAATATGGAATTAACCTATAGAACTAAAAACGAAAAAAAGAGATTCGAGCTGCACCACTATAGTGATGCAAGCTGGGTGAGCTGCAAAGATGACAGCAAGTCCGTAACTAGAGGATCTTCAATCGCATGTGGAACAGCAATCAGCTGGATATGCAAAAAGCAAACCTTGGTGGCTCAATCCTCTTGCGAAGCTGAATATGTCGTAGCTTCAAAGGTCGCGAATGAGGTAGTGTGGTTGCAAATGATGCTGGAGGCAATCGAGATACCACAAGAAGGGCCAAGCACGATGATGATGGACTCTCAGAGTGCCATCTATCTGTCCCAGGATCCTGTCTTCCATTCAAAGACAAAGCACATACCTCTGAAGTACATCACATTTGATATTTGATCTCGAAAGGAGAGCTCCAGGTCCAGTATATAAAATCAGAAAATATGATTGCAGATCTGCTCACGAAACCGCTCGACACATGGTGAACTCCTGCAACTTTGTCGCAGCATGAACAAGAAAAGAAGGTCGAATGAGAACAATTCGTGATAGTCAACGTCCTTTGACTCGAAGCACGAATGATTTGCGAATCATTTTGTGAATAATAAACACACCTCTAGGACCACAAACTGCAAAGGGACGCAATACGAAAAACTATGAAAGAAATGAAAAGAACGAAAGCAAACAAGAGATTACGAAACAAACGAAGACGAATCGTTCACACTGCCAGCTGGCAGCTCAACGGGCTTGGAGTCATAGACTTCATGCCCAGCTGAAATGAGTGGCAACGACAGAGACTAACTAACTAGTTGATTAGCATTAATTAGTCTTGTGATTCTTTGTTTGGCTATCTTGTAAGCTCCACACAATGGAGGTATAAACGATTCTCTTTGGATCATAAACATAAGAAGAGAATATAGACAAATATCTGTAAGAGACAAAGAGATAGACGTACGATTAGAGCAGGCAGAAAAATATTAGAAACAATAGAGTTGTGCATGAAAGTCTATCAACAAGCAGAACACAGCGAAAGAGCAGAGTGTCATTCCGCCAACGAGTGAGACACTAACGATCTTGCTCTAAAAATTTAACTGATAATACAATCGCTCTATTTTCATGCATCTTCTTGTCTTGTGCTGTTTGTCTTGATTGCTAGAATAAAATGTGTTTTGTGATGTGTAGTCGAGTGTCTAGGATCCTGTAAAAGCTTCCATGCAAGAGAAAATTCAAGGACACAAAATCGTTCACGAATACGAAGGCGAAAATGAAAACGAAATAGAAAAAGTTTCACTTCCGCCACATAAACTAGTTGAATCTTTCACACTCCCTCTTCAACTAGTTTTAGCATGGACTTTGATAACACTCCAAGTGAAGTTCTATGCTTCATGAACGAGTCCTTTCCCAATGCTTTGGTGAAGATATCAGCTACACATTCCCTTGAAGACACATGTTGAAGCTCCACCTCCTTTGCAATGACTTGCTCCCTCACAAAATGATATTGCACCTCAATATGCTTGCTCCTAGCATGAAAGATAGGATTGGTTGCCAACCTTTTAAGATGATTGATTGTAACAAAAGATGATTGGGCTCTCTGAAAAATCCAACAAGTGAAGATCCTTGATCCATAACAGCTCATTTGTGCAATGTGTAAGAGCTTTGTACTCGGCCTCACTACATAACAATGAGATAGTGTTTCTTCGATATCCATGACATAGCTCCATCACCTATGAAAATACAATAAGCACTAATGGATTTACTATCCATTATATCTCCAGCATAGTCCAAATTTGAAAATCCAAAAGGTTAGGTGATGATCCCTCATACAATATGCCAAGATCTTGAGTTCCAATTATGTACCTCAAAACTCGTTTTCCTAGCTTTCAATGGTCCTCACTAGGATCTTGTATGAATTTACTCAATCTTCCAACACAATAGCTTAAATCTGGACTAGTAATGGCTAGATAGATGAGTGAACCAACTAGATTCCTATAGAGATAGCTTCCTATAGAGAGTAATGCCCTTGATGGATCTTTCACTAGTTGAATCTTTCACACTCCCTCTTCAACTAGTTTTAGCATAGACTTTGATAACACTTCAAGTGATGTCCTATTCTTCATGAACAAGTCCTTTCCCAATGCTTTGGTGAAGATATCAGCTATACATTCCATTGAAGAATTGACTCAATATTCTAACACAATAGCTTACATCTAGTCTAGTAATCGCTAGATAGATGAGTGAACCAACTAGCTTCCTATAGATAGTAATATCCTCAAAGGATCTTTCATTACCTCTTATAGTTAGCTTTACATGAGACTCCATAGGTGTATCACTAGCTTTTGCATCTACCATATGAAATCTTTCTAGAATAGAATTAGCATACTTCTCTTGAAAAATGAAAGTAGATTGAGAAGATCTAATGACTTCTATTCCCAGAATGTAATGCAAGTTACCAAGATCATTGGCACCTCAAACTCCTCCTTAAGAGCAATCTTGATATCCTCCACAACTTGATTGTCTCCACCACTCAGGATGATATCATCTACATAGATTAGCAAGATGGTAACATCATTTCCAACAAATATATAATAGATTGAATGACCATACTCACTCATAACAAAGCCTTGAGAGAGTAAAACAGTGTTAAGCTTAGCATACCAACTCCTTGGTGCTTGCTTAAGGCCATACAAACTCTTTTGTAGTAGACACACATGATTTGGCTTTGTAGGTTAAATGTAGCTCTCAGGTTGCTCCATGTACACTTCATCCTCCAAATCTCCATTCAAGAATGCATTTGTAATGTCCAATTGCCATATGTCTCATCCATAAAGTATAGCAAGTTTGCCATAGGTGCAAACGTCTTATCATAGTCAATCCCTTGTTCTTGAGGATATCCTTTTGCCACTAACCTGGCCTTGTACTTGTTGATAGATCCATCTTGGTTTGTCTTCACCTTGAAGATCCATTTGCATCCAATAGCTTTCTTGACCTTTGGTAACTCCACCAATCTCCGTGTTCCATTCTTCATAAGAGCTTGATACTCAAGATCCATTGCTTGGATCCACTCCTCTTCTTTCCTTATTTAATTTACACTTGTAGGTTCATCAAAAGAGGTTAGGAAAGCAGCATAATTTCTAGAAACTACTTGCTTACCCTTTTCAGTCTTTCCCTTGATGTTCTCCTTGGCTTTTGACATGATGATGGTCCTTCATCATCACCATCCAAAGTAGGATCCTTTACATCAACATCAAGAATGTTAGATCCATTCACATCACCATCAATAATACTTGAAGATACTTTTGGAATGTTCCCCTCATCAAAAAGGACATCTCTACCAACAATCACCTTGTTAGCAGAAGGAATGTAAACTGGTAGGCTTTACTCACCTCACCGTATATCCAATGTGTGAGATTTCAACTAGTTTGGTCAAAATTGCTACATTTGTTTATATGGCATTTGAGGCCAATTTCATATTAGACTTAGATTTTGACTTTACAAAGTGGCAAAATTGGTGAGTTGTTGTCTTTCTAACCCAAGCTCATTTCATGGATTTGGATCTTAATTGATCTGAAATCTTTCACATGGTATCAGAGCTTTTGTTTCAGGTTATGAAGCAAGCAATCACAGCTATTAATGATTTTGAGAAGATATCAATGCTAGAGCATGCTAGATTGGATTCTACACCAAAAACCGAGTTTCTTGCATATGTAGATTGGATCTTTTGTAGATCAAATCTCTATTTAGGATTATAACCTTGATTAATCCTACTACCACCACAATTGTTTCTTCTTTTCATTTTGGTTATGTTCAAGGGCCTCAACCTAGTGTCTTCTTCCCTTCTTGACCCATGGACGTTTATCCCTCCCAAGTCCTACATGCATCCCTTGCATCCCAACAATAATAAATTTGGTTTGTCAGATAATTACTTGTCCAACCAATGCATCCAAGAGCTCAAGAAGCATGACGAATGGATGGCATTTAACCATGAAAATGATCTTGAGCTCGAGAAGCTTTGCTCTTAAATAAGGTACTTAACTATCTCACTAACCAAAGAGCAAGTGAACTCCACAACCCTTACCCATAGTTGTCACACGCTCCATGCTCATCATCCCAAGAGGATCGCCTAGCTTTGCAAAACAAATTGGATACCTTCGAGAATAAATTTTGTCCCGAACAACTCCAAATCCAGACAAGCTTCGCTAAACAACTAGAAGTAAGTGCACAAATGGTTACACGACTGCAAGGCCAAGTTACTTCTCTAGCTTGTCCCATCGAATCTGTTGAGAGTCTTAGTGTGACCCATGATACCGCAATTGAGATTGCCTTGCCAACCAATGTTGCATGCAAATTAAAGCGGGCAGAGCATTATAAGGCACAACATTAAAATTATGAGACAATGTTGTGGCCTTAAAAGATAACTGAGTATGCCATAAATTAGAATGAGCTCAAAATAAGAAACTCATGTGCCAAGTATACAAAATTGTCATAGCTGAGTTCCTTTTAATTATACGGATTTAATGTAGTATAAAAGATTATCGTTCTCATGGCCCCTAGCAATTTCATTACTCTAGAATTGGAATACCACTGTCTGTTGATCTCCCATCTTGGCATCCCAATTAGCAACCATTCTAATTTAACAATGATATCCTTCACCAATTAAAATCTAAAAATGGCTTATCAAGTATTAAATAAAAATCATAAAAATATATTCATCCTTACTGTTGCTTGTAAAAAAAAAATTGTGTAAATGATTTTCCTTATTTTTGTGAAGTTTTTGCATACCCACCCATTTGTATTCTTTTTTGTACTTGTTATATACTTCCTTTCAACCTTGAATGCCATGCCACTTTGGAACTTCTTTCTACCAATTATAACTCCCTCCCATTGCAATTCCTAAAATCTTCCTCTACATCCACATCTTCATTTCTCCCTCCATCTAATTCACAACACATCTCTCTTGTACAGGAATATCGTGCGCCCTTGGATTGGCCACTCCCACCTAAGCGGCACATATCAAACATCTAGAACCTCTCATTGCCTTCTTGCCACTTCAACTCCATGATGGATTTCAATATTTTCTCAGACATCAAAATGAGCCAAAACTCTCTCTCTCTCTCTCTCTCTCTCTCTCTCTCTCTCTCTCTCTCTCTCTCTCTCTCTCTCTCTCTCTCTCTCTCTCTCTCTCTCTCTCTCTCTCTCTCTCTCTCTCTCTCTCTCTCTCTGCACATGGTTGTAATGTAGATATAGCACATTACTAGAGGATTTTTTCTAATTCAAACATTCACCATCCCTGTACGCTTGAAGAGCTTTCCTCTGACCTTTCAAAACGCTTGATCTGGCCACTTTGCAGTTGACCTTTCTCTTTTTTAATCTTCAGACTGGACAGGTCGATGTTCCATCGTTCTCGGCATAGACACCTCTCAAGATCAATCGTTGCATCAAGATCCGACAAGCCAATCCCCACTCCAAAAATTGATGCTTGTCCTATCATGGTGCATCGCATTTTTTTAGAAAATGTGTCCCTCTAGTGTGCAAGTCCATTTTTGCATTTCTTACTTCCTATCGTGATTCTGCAACCCAAGGAGTTTATTACATCCCGTTTCCAGGCTTGAAATTGTAGTTCCATTCCCTCAAAAATAACTTAGCCAAACACTAGCCACAACCCAAATGGCAGGAGGGGGTTTTTCTCATTGAACCACACACGTTGAAGTGTACTTTGCTGCCCACCAACGCATAAGTATTGACCCTACATATCACCTTGTGAAGGAGGTGTAGCATGGCTGGATCACTCACCCATGGAAGACTACAAATTTTCATGCATTCCATCAAATGATTGTAATTGATTGAGATTAACAATAGACAACTTAACCAAATAGCTTCTTTTGCAGCATGTGTGACGACAATGTATTTTAATGCAGTCAAATTCTGTTTCTTTTCGTTCCAAGAGACATGACCTTTGTTGAATACAAAGACATACCATGATGTCGACTTTATGTTGTCAACATCTCCAACCCAATATGGATATGTAGAACCTTGAAGAAGAATTACATGGTCATTCAAATTCCCACCATAACAAATGCATTAATTTTATGTCGACTATAAATATCAAAGAACTCTAAGCAGAGCTTTCCAATAAATGAAACCTAGGTTCGACATATATTGGATTAATGTACTAACTAAAGTAGCAATGTCAAGTCTAGTACATATCATGGCATACATGAGAGAACCAATAATAAGATGATAAGAATATTGTTTCATTGTGTTCGACTTCTTTGAAAAACTGGGGACACTGGTCCTTTGAATATTTCTAACCTAGATCCATTGGAATTTTGACTGGTTTACAGTTGCTCATTTGACATTTGAATAGCAAGTTACAAATGTACCTTTGCTGACTAGTATAAATCAATCTATGATCACGATCTCTGAAAATCTGTATACCAAGGTCGAAATGGGCCTCCCCTAAATTTGTCATATTGAATTCATTCGATAACATCTCTTTGACATCCTTCAGCATTTGAATGTCACCACTAAAGAGTAATGTGTTGTCAACATATAATGTAATTATAACAAAAGATGAATTCAATGATTTGTAGTAAACATTAAATTTAGCTGAACTTGGTATAAAACATTGTTGAATAAAGAATTCGTTGATTCGATGAAACCATGCATGAGATGACTACTTAAGCCTATAGAGAGCATTTCGAAATTTGCATATCTTATGGATGTCTCTCCCTCCAACTCAAAGCCTTTGGGTTGAGACATATAAATGTCTTCTTCAATAATTCATTTAAAAATGCTATTTGTATATCCATCTATATCCATCTAGTGAATCTCTAGATCTACCACTATTGCAAATGAAAGTAAAAGTCTGATCGATGAATGCTTGACATAGAACTGAAAGTTGTCGAACAATCAACATTCAGGATTTGAGATAATTCTTTGGCGACTAATCTTGCCTTCCATCAATCAACTGATCCATCCGCTTTATCCATGATCCGATCAACCCATTTGCAAGAAATGATATTCTTACCAACTGGTAGGTCTGTAATAGTCCATGTTTGATTTTTGATAAAAAGGTTGATACTCTTTGTCCATCATTGATTTTTATTGATTTGCATCTGGACTAGAAATTGCTTCATAATAATTGATTGACTCCTCGACAAAATAACAAGTGGCTATGGCATTGTCGATAAATATGTCAGGAGGAAATCTGTTTCCATGCTATCAAAGTAGACAGTGGATGTATTCATCATCTAGCAATAGATGTTGCATTCAACAATTCATCGCATGACTTGTCTTATCCTATTGTTTCTGTTATTCATGCTATTATGATCTGCGTTTTGATAATTGACAATGAAACGATCTTTTTCTATCATTCATTTTATTCAACTCATATACAGCTTATTTTCCAACACAAAGATGGTACTATGGGATTAGCAAAAAATTAGTGTGGAGGGCATCTTAGCCATGTGAAAATTTAGATCCAATATGATCCTAAATATAGATCTACGCACAATAGAAAATGCACAAAAACAAATGTCAAATTTGTAGACAATTCTACACAATTTCTAGTTTGATCAAGATCAACATAACATAACGATAGAATCATAAGCTATCCAACATATGAAGAACACAAATCCAATTCTTTGTTAACATGCCATACAATGTCAACAAATCATTTATTACCACTTTTCAATAGAGATAGAACAAGCGTACATCAAGTATTCTTACTCAAAAGTAGAAGATAACCAAAATATGAGAAGATAGTATTCACTTTTAGCCTTCCAGAATGCCACTTAGGTTCTACATTCTCTAAACTAGTCATAATGGCCAAAATTGCCAAATTTTGTACTTCTACTCTCACGGGTAGGAGAGGTATAAGGAGCTATGCTTGTTCAGAGGTAGCCAATTATGCTATCACACAGTCCACTTGGGGATGGCATGAATTTGGGGCTTCAAGATACATGGTTGGCCCATCGCAACCACAACCCAACTTGGGTACACCTAGTTGCCAAGGACTCGTCCTACTCTTTATATGTCCCAATTTCCTAGCCTAGGAAAAAGTTATTTGTAGTAGACATTACAATCAACTGAACTTGGTATAAAGCATTGTTGAATAAAGAATTCGTTGATTCGATGAAACCATGCACGAGACGACTCATAATACCTCAAGAATCCTACTTGAATGTAAGAAAACAAGCTACAATCGTAGATAAAGGACTACCCACTTATTATCAAAAACATGACAGTGTTCAACCCGAGCTTGAGCACTGCATTAGAATCAATGGTCTAAACAGTAGACCTTAGTTGCCCATTCCAGAACGGAATGTGTTCTGATGACAGTGTTCAACCTGAGCTTGAGCACTGCATTAGAATCAATGGTCTAAACAGTAGACCTTAGTTGCCCATTCCGGAACGGAATGCGTTCTGGAACACATTCCGTTCTGGAACGAGACCCTCACAAGAAAAATAAAAAAAAATATGTTTTTATACAAAGAAAAAAACACCATATCCTGAGCTCTCAACCTTAGAATTCAGAATGATCTAAAGTTCTAAACCATATGAAGAATCTAGCTCATTCTCTACCTGAGTAAATCTAGCTTTGAATCAGATTAATTTGGTTCTAGTTTAACTATCTACCAATGGAATAATTATCTCTATTTCTACAAAGAGATCAATATTCAATTCCACAAGCCAATGCATGATGGTCAATTGCACCGCAATACTTGTTTAATATTGTCTTTTACATGTGTCTGATCAGTAGTTCATGATCCGCCATAGATTGGAATGATCCCGAAGAACTTTCATATTGCATGCATCCCATTTCTGAAATTTATATTGCATGCATCCCATTTCTGGGTGGAAGAGCTATGTCAGCCATCAGCAGAAGTCGTGGGCTACTACAAACCGGGATGGCTGCTACACATTTTTGTGGCTTCTGCTGCTACATTAACTCGTTCCGACCAGGAACGTTCCGGAAGGTTCTGACCCATTGTGGTTGGAACGGGCTTCTAAGCAGTAGACTATAGCTATGGCATCTTATACCACCATATAGCCCATCCCACCATGGAGACACCTCACCAGGTCCGAAAGATCACTAGAAGTTGGAATTAATTACAACTAAGAGAAACACTCAACCAATGCGGCATGCCTGGATCTTAATCCACACTTAAAATCTTTAGAGGAAACCCTCACATGAGCTTGAAATTGAAGTGAATTTTACAGTGGAATATTTCACAAGAAGCTAGAATGAGAAATGAATAGGCATTTTGACAATGATGTACAATCCACCAAAACTTCATAAACAGGTCGTTTATAAGTTGCTGCATCTCAATTTAGCAATCCTTTCACTCAATCCCTCAGCAATGATACTTGAAATACCAATACAAAATTATTGCACGTACAAATACACATATACATCCTCTAGCTGTAGAGAGTATTTAAGAAGATCGCATCAAATAGGGAAGTTGAAGAGTTTAGGCTTCTCTTCATACATCAATTTACATTTCACCACCATATATGGTTAACTCGAGCCTTCAGCACGCACAAACATTACTTTCCTCGTTTGTACAATAACGATTTGACCATTTATCAGCATGTCAGATTTCAAACGCCATCAGGGATGTTAGTAACAATATTTAAAGCCCCATTACAGCTTGCACTTGCTTGTCCCAGTGTTCTTTAACCTGTTGCAGACGCTCTGTACGTTCCCTTTGCAGTCTTTCCTCCCAATAGCCTCTACATCTGCACATTCCAAACCATGATGCCAGCTGAGTTATGCATTTCACCTTGCATCAGATACAGGTATATATAACATTGCATGTGCTCGCACTTAGAATCAATCTCATGGATCAACACCTCTATGTTTAGCAAAAGCAGAGAAAATTGCTGATGTCGTTAAGACTAAAGCAGGCCCGATAGTCAAAGCAGCAATTATGAGAAAGAAAAACACCAAAGACAGCCTTGCTTATTAATGCAAGACTGTCTGATCTAGGCAAATTATCTAAGCTACCCAATAGATTAGCTACCTGTTCTTGATAAGAATATTCAGTTCCGCCAAATGCAAAGCACTCATGTATACATCATCCTGCGTAGCAAGGACCAAAAAAAAGTAGCAGAGAGCTGTTAATAATTTCCAATAAAGAAATGCTATAACTGAATCTCAAAAGTGAGCTCAGACTTCAAAGAGATGATGAAAGAGAAGGTACCAGTCGACATAAAGGACACTTTGCAGCTCTGTTTGCGACCTTTAGACCCTGAACTGTGAGTATAGATGCAGCAGAACAAGCACAGCTGTTACAGAATATATGTCCACATGCCAATGACACCGGATCAAAAACAGTATCCTGCAACAACATTATTATGCTAATTTAAATTCCACGGCAACATATGCTTCAAAAGTAAACTCCAGAACAATACAAAAGTTATCTAGAAAAATTTGAATTTGTTTTGGATAGTTCGAGCAAATCTTAGCAACAACTACACCAAGGGATTTGAATTACAAACTTCACCTCTAACCATCTGCAGTCGTTAAGGATTTCAGTAACAAGTATAAGCTCATATCACATAAGACATTAATGAAATAAGCATAAAGTAAAATAACATTTTAAAAACTACAGCAATTGACTTACCAGGCATATTGAGCACGTTAGGTCTAATTCAAGCTTTAGTGAATCCAACAGGGTGCACAATATAACAGGTCTATCTCCATTAAAATCCCATTTGCAAATAGCAAATCCATCAGGAAGTGACAAGGTTGTGCTGGAATTTGAATCACTGAGATTGATATAAAGAGCAGCTAATTCAATGAGCCATGGTGACTGCAAAAGCTCAGCATGCATGGTTTGTAGTCGTGCACGGAAGGCTCGGCCTTCATCACATGAATGTACCTGATATTAAAAAAAAGAACACAAAAGTAAATACCAGGATCAACACAATCTAGAACACTGCAAAAATTTTGCATGGCAAGAACTATTTTGCAGCTATCTTCACAGGCAGGGGATATGCTGAATATGTGAAAAGAGTTTGAGAAAAAGAAAAAATCTGCAATCCAAAGCCTTTCAGCAGGAATTTCATGTCACCAAGCACAGAACCTTGACATACAACTTATCATTTAAAAGCAAATTTATAACCAGGTTAAAGAGCTAAAAAAAGCATCCCATTGGTTCTCTGTTATAGCTAAGTTCACATATGGGGCACCTCAAAAGTCAGAACCCAGAGGCTCAAAAACTTGGGAGCCTTGTGACTCCATATTGTGCTTCTAGCTTGTTGTACACTCTTAAGTTTTGCACATTATGATGCTAGTATGATAAAGTTGTCCATGCAATAAAAGAAAAAAGGGCACTGCATAAAGACAGATGAGCATAGCTCTCAAATAATCATCACAAGGAAAGCTCTGAAATGATTGGCCAATTTCCTTGGGAAAGATCCAGCTTCTAACCTTATCATATTTCTTCAGAATCTTGCGAATTGCAATTGCGTTCATCGACGCATAATTCACCAAAATCTTTCCTTCTTGTATCAAGGCGCGCTGGTCTGTAGCAACACTTCTTTTAAAGAGAAGCAAATACTTTCTAAACCCTGAGGCAAGGTGGCAATCCAATAACTGTTGTGCCCGAGAATTGAACCAGTCCACTACAGCTGATATCTCCTCCATCAGGGTTGGGAAAAAGTTCGCATCGCAAACTGCCAGTGGACGCAAATATTAGGTTCGTAGATAACTCATTCTAAAGATTTCAGGAATTAAATTTCGTTTTATACGAACGAAACAAAATAAATATTGAAGTCTTTAAATTTTCTCCATTAGAACGTGAATAAAAGAAGAGCATTCCGTAGAAATGTGGGACGAACAACATTCTGAACAAGGTCGTTTCGTACGCCAGGAAGCCATCAACAGTTTATATGTGACTTGCAAGGTGTAAATTTTGCATTGAAGCCTAATGAAAACTTCTCATTGCTCAGCCTAAGCTAATAAATCATATGCTTCTTTAACGCAATACTTCCATCCCTAAGGCTCTCAAAGCGTTAAATTGTTCCAAGAACATTCAGATTTCGCCATAGTCTCGATCTCTACCCGTTCAAAAACCTCCAAGTGACAAAATAACAGGTAGTTAACATCCAAGTGTTCAGGCTTAGATTCTTTCTCTTCTCTAAAGACCATCATGATCCCCATTCTAACTGCTATGAGCTTTTGTTTTATTGTGACACTTCATTTGCGACTAGTGATCCTAACATTTCTTATGTACAAACATACACTGTAATAGGCTGGACGTTCTAGCATGCGCTTGTGTGGCCGTAAACCGCTAGCCTTGGCCGTGATATGCGAGTTTGCACAGATTTAAGAGCTATTTCGGATCTGAACAGCAATCTCGTCCGAAGATAATAACAACCAAGACAAAAGAATAGAGACCGAGAGATTACCGGCGCAAGAAGAGAAGCATTTTCTTGGTAAACTAGCAGTGGAATCAGTTTGACAAGGAGGTAGCGCGGATGCGACTACTGTTGTTTCATCAACCAAATGAAGCGAACAGGAATGAGCAATGGCAGGAGGAGCGCGGGGAGGGGGAGCATGTGGGCATTTTTTGAGAAGCTTTTTGTGACGCTTAAACTCCACGTATGAGCATCCCTGCAAGCGCAAGGCGCGCGCCTCGCTCTCAAGATACTGGTGGTATTTCTTCCCAAACTTCATCTCCTTCCTCCTCTCCCTCTTCCTCCTCTTGCTCCCCCTCCTCTCGCCCAATATCGCAGGCGTCTAAGACGCTGGATCGCATGTCGAGAACAGATAAAAGAAAGAAAACAGGAAGAAACAAAGCCAAAAAGACGAGACGAAACGAGGAGGAGAGCCAAGGACGAAGAAAGAAAGAGAGAAATAATGGAGGAGGGAGGGAAGGAGGTCGAGGGACGAGACCTGCCCGTTACGTCTCGAACCGAACACAAATTTGTCCTCATTCTCAGCATAATTTATTGACAACCAAAAGTCTACTTACTCCCAAACTAAATTCAAGGTTTTGCTTGATGAGTGCACCCTCTACTGGCCCCACTCCATCCAACGGTAATGCAGTGTTGGCCCCACTCCATCCAATGGTGATCAATCGGGCTAATGGTGAAAAAAGTTCTCTTTCCCCCTACATTCACCTATTCCGGGGATCATGTTTTCTCTTAGTCTTCACTTAAAAACCCTTTTTTTTTTTGGCTGCATCTCAAAAGGCACTTGTTATTGCTTTGAAATTGAGTTCCAAGGCTGACTCGACTTGGTACTAAATTCACCTATTCTTATAAGTTCAAGTACTTTTTTGTTTTCATGTGCATCCAAAGGACTTTCTTGCTTTGAAATCGGGTGCTAAGCCCCACCGAATGAATCATCGCCATGTGTTTGGATGAACTACCTCCCACGTAACTTATTGTAACCTCTCATCCACTCAAACATACTTTGGGAGCCTTGCCAACCGACGCGTGGTGAGACTTTGGTTTTTGCCCTGTATGCATCTGCAAGTTGCAGTTCCTGTCGCAAGCATATTTGTCTTTCAAAGGAGGGCCCACATTAGACAAAGTCTTAGTTGAAAGGGCGACTGATACATCATGAGATAGTTTGCCGTATGCATGACATTTACATCGCTAAAAAATAAAATTTTAAAACAAAGATTGCATTCTAGAAATATTTTAAAAATCAATTTTATACTCAAACTCACCTAGAGGCTAGGGGTAACACATTAAATTGTCAAAATAGCTTTATGTCAATCATGGCAAAGCTAAAAGTTATCTTTACATTTGAGAAGATAACTTTGAATAATAGATTTCATGCGGGAATCAAAATCATCAATTTGTTCTTCTAAATTGCAACAAGATTAGCCTAAAAGTTTCTAACCCTTTTCATTTAAAAGGTAACCATGAAGCTTACAAGTTAATTGAAATTTAACAAAAGCCCTTCGTTTTGAAAGGAGCCTATAAGTGCCAAATTCCAAGCCCAAACTAACTAACTCAACAAGACAAGACAAGATTGACCCAAAATTAATAGAGTATCAATAATAAACATTCCAAAGCCAAATTCATTGATATGAAGGGCAAGGTCAACAACCTTGGAGGCAGTGCTACAGATTGAAGGGCAACTCTACCCTTCAAAAAAATAGGTTTCTTGTTAAAACTAAAGGAATGCTCATTTATTTAGTTTGATATTTAAAGGGTGCATGATTTGAATGGCCTTCATTTGAAGGGCAAAAGGCCTAGGACGGGCATTTTGCCCTTCAATCTGTAGCACTGCTTGGAGGGCAAGCAACTAAGCATAATTAAACTCAATGAGTATCCAAAGGTTTAAACTTAGTGTAAATAAAAAAAGCCCAAAAGTCAATCTTAAAACTATGTCCAAGCAACAACCACCACCAAGAGCAACCTTCAAACTTTGCCCAAGCAACAACCACAAAGGACAACCTTCAAACTTCTCACTCTTAAAAGTTAAGAGCAACATTCAATTTTTGTCCAAATGTCAACTAGCCCTAAGGGTGGCCCTCTAAGTCCTTCAACTATGATGTATCCCATAAGAGAACACAATATTCTGACATGCACATATGGGAATTCAAAACTTGGATAGGCAAACCCACAAGCCTAGTTTCACACATTATCTATGGAATGAACTTAAATTAGTGAAAGGACCATATTGAAGAAATTATTCAGTAGGATATGGTTATAATATTTTCACTAAAGTTAAGTCAATCCCGATAATAGATAATTCAAAATTGACTAAAGGAACCGCAAATCCCGATATACTCTAGTACATTAAAATTTGCCAACAGGTTTAATATTGTAATGACATTTTGAATTCTGCAGTTGAATTACTCCCAGATTTATGAATTTTTTATTTTTTTGTTAAATTTCGAATTTGGTCAAATTTTGAAATTGATTATTTTTGTGGATATGTTTCTAATCGATTCTGATCATTAAAAATGGATTATAGGTTAACTTGTACTTGAAAATGAATTTTTTCAAAAAATCCTACATTAATTCACTTTGGTGAAAATGTGGCAATTCTTATTTGTGTTTAAATCTTTTGTGTGCCTTAGTGGAATGAATTTTTTACGGGACTGGAAATTCTAGGGGAAAGGAATAGTGGGGACATGAAGGATAATAAGTGTGCTTTGAAATTATATTTTGTAGTTAGGATTTTTGGAAATCCTTCGGAATAACTGCATAGTATTGATTGGGAATCGTCAAACTTGGATTCATTTAGTTGAATTCATAACATATATCTTCGCAACCATGAGGTTATCCACAGGTTTGGAATGTAATTTGTGATCAAGGAAGTAGAAATTGAATACATGGATCACATGGGATCTGTTAGTGGTGGTGATAGAAGCCTATCCCTAGAGATGATTCTCTCGGATTTGTAGGGATTCAAAAGCTTATCACTAACTTGGAAGAGTTTTTAATGTGATAATGAACCATGTTAATCCTTCTTGTTAAATCACAAAGTCATGTATGGATCTTGTAAATCCATTTGAATGGCATACTAGACATCCAAATAAATGGATTCTCTAGTTTTTGGTAGTGAATGATACTTTTCCTATAAGGATTATAGGACAACTAGATGGGTTAGTGGGATCTCTAGAAAATGATGATTAAGGGGTTAAAGTTCTTTTTGGAGGGAGAGCTAGTGGTATGAGACATCAGTAATTCCACAGAGGAGCTTCTAGGAACACAAGGATCTGATTGACAATGGTAGACAATTAACCATTGGTCAAATATTATGGGGTATTTTGTGAAATTATGAGGTTTAATCTGGATCCCAAATCGGTATCTCACCATTTCCAAAATTGGAAACCCTTAAAGCAATTTCTCTTTTCTCTAACTATTGATGGGATAAATGATGGGATAAATTCTATCAAAAGATCTATTGGTTGTACAATTTTTTGAGGTAAGCCAGGTGATGTAAAGAAATGTAAATATTTGAAAGCATTTGTGCACTACTATTTAGAAGTAGTGGAAAGATCAGAAGTTAATAATCCCAGTTTTGTTTGGGACAGGAGTAAGCATGATAATAACATTGAGTCTAGAATGTCTGTATTGGCTTAGTTTGAGTACTAGGATTAGGGAGCAATTGATTAAGTGGAAGACATTATGATGTTAGAAGTAAGTTGGTTGGAAAACTCGTGAGAGTATGTTCTTCATCTCAAAAATTTCTCAAATATGTTATTTACTCATGAAAAATAGAAATTCTTTGGTATCTGGATTCTTCATGAGATATGTGAGTACCATATGCAGATTTTGGAAGAATCTACCAGATAATGATATGTGTTTATGTACTGGGTCATAGTGAGATTATTCTCATATGTGCATGATTAATCTTGTATGGATCTACTATGTATTCCTAATTACTAGATTTATTTGGTGCGCTTATCCCAATCGTGAACATAGACATATGAACAAGTATTATTTAGAACAAATACTTGCAAAATTAACATATCTTTTTATGAAAAGTTTATTTGTTAACTTAGAAATGATTTGTATAAGAATCTAAATGTGGTGTTGTACTAGTACAATTGAGATCTTCACCTGGATAGTTGAGCTTTTTGAATCATTGGCAATTAACTTGATTTGTTAGGTCATTCCTAGATAACACTAATTGGTTAAATGAGCAACGAAGAGCACAGAAGAAATGCCTACGACAACAAGCAAGGAGCTACGCGAATGGAGGGAGAAAACGACAAGGTAGTAGCTTTGCTATCATCTTCCATCGAAGATAGTCTCACACTTGACCTGGCTACACTCTCCAAAGCGAAGGAGATGTGGGATGCATTACTCACCAGATTTTGAACAAAGTCAAGAAGTCAAGACATGATGCTGGAAGATTAGTTGATCCATCTACAGTGGGATGGAAAAGACCTCACATCTTTTGTGACAAAATTGAAGGATCTATTTCTATCACTACATAACTTTGGAGCAGAGAATGCAGTGTCAGCTGCGAAGCAGCTCACGTACATATTGAGAGCCTTAGCCAGATCATTCCAGACGACAAGAACCCTGCTCGCGAAATATCCCGCCATGAACCTCGAAAAGGCGATTGTCGAGATTCGAGAGGAAGTCGAGGCCAGAGAACATCTTGATCACAAAGATGGTTCTGACCAGGCCCTCTACGACAACAAAGAAAAATCCAAGAAACAATTTAAGCCTAAGAGGGAGTCGAATCAGAGGCAGGATCATGACCAGCAAGTAGAGGGAACCAACAAGAGCAACTGGAAGAGCAAAGGGAGGTCGAAACAGCAAAGTGCAGACAAGAAAACTTGCATGAGATGCAGAAGAGATGGGCATACAATACATACATGCTAGCTCAATCCCAAGATTGCGTGTATCCGTTGCCATAAGAAGGGTGTCATGCAGCAATGGATTGCCGCCGAAATCCGAGAAACAAATCAGCACAGAACAGAGAGAAGAACAACAATAGTTCATCCTATGTCAAGGAGCCTGAGAGCTCAAAAATGGGCAAAGAAAGAACAAACAGAAACTGTTCGACTGCCTATATATGTGAAGACATGTGTGAAGCATCAACATCTGACACACATGAGGTGATTCTAGACTCAGGAGCCACCTCACACTTCGTGACATCAAGACAAATAATGTCTGATTTCAGAAGTGCGGATCCCTCAAGATTCATAGTTCTTGGAGATGGATCTAGACATCAAGTGAACGGTGTTGGTTTAGTATGGCTCAACACCAACGGCAGAGACAGACGACTCGAAGATGTTCTGTTCGTGCCTACTCTGCAACAAGACTTGCTCTCTATAGCAAGAATAGCAGATGTAGGGATGCGTGTAACGTTTTCTAATGAAGCATGGAATGTGATTGATGCCAGTACCAGTACTTTGATCGCCCAAGGCAGAAGGAAAGAAAACCTATATCATCTGAAGGTACGCCTACCTGCAGATTAGGTGCATCAGACTCATGATGACCAGCAGACACTCTGTGGCACATGAGACTCTGCCACATGAACTCAATGGCACTTTACCAAGCAAGCCATCATGGAGCAATAACAGAGGTCAGCATCTCGAATGCAACCAGTTTGACAACCTGTGATACATGTTTGAAGGGCAAGATGTCACGCACACCATTCGTCAAAGAATCCTATAGAATGACTAAGATTCTGAAGCTAGTGCATTCTGACATCTGTGGACCATTCAACGTGATCTCAATAGGAGGTTCAAAATATTATATAACCTTTATTGATAATTATAGCAAATTTGCCAGTGTATTTTATTCAAAATAGATCTGAAGCATTTGATAAATTCACAGAATATGTGAATTGGGTTGAGAGATGTACAAACAGCAAAGTGAAGTAGATCAGAACAGATTGAGGTGGCAAGTACATCTCGAATCGCTTCATTGACTTTTGCAATGATCGTGGCATCATTCACAGAAGAACTCCAGCCTACACACCGCAGCACAATGGTGTTGCTGAATGAAAGAACAGGACCCTGATGGAAGAAGCCAGATGCATGATGGCCTACTCGAAAGCTCCAGGGCATTGTGGGTTGAAGCAATAGCTACAGTCGCATACATCCAGAATAGAACAGGCAAGTCTGGTGTCCCTCACACGACACCACATGAGCTATGATGGGGTAGAAAGCCCAATCTGTCTCACATTAGAATCTTTGGCTGTGCAGCTTATGCACATATTCCTGATAAGCTTTGAAAGAAGCTTGATGAGAAATCCGAACAGGGATTTCTGGTAGGTTATGACAACAATTTGTCATACTACAGAGTCTACATGCCAGACACGAACACTGTGAAAACAATGAGAGATGTCAGATTCGATGAGAGTAGGACAATGGCCAATGACGATCTCGTCAACTATGAAGTTCTGGAGAGACAGTACTATGGCCTTCGGCCAATGATAGAGAGAGCAGAGGATGAACATGAAAACAAAGATTTTTGAGTCGTCTCTCATTCAAGCGACGAATCTGACGAAAAAAAATTCGAGAGAAAACCTGCCGCCGTAGTTCCTGTAAACCAAGATGGTTCCAGACCGAGTAGAGTAGATAAAGACAAAGGCATAGCTGTCCCAGGAGGATCTCCCAAAAGGTTGACAAGACCACGAAGAGCACCAGCAAGATATGTGTGAAGTAGCTCAACTTCCACATCAGAAGAGTTCTGCGGATTCAGTGGCGAACCACAGACTTTCAAGGAAGCGATTGACTATCCAGAGAAAGATAGATGGATCCAAGCCATGAATGAAGAGATGGAGTCCATGAGGAAGAACGAGGTATGGACGTTGGAGCCATTACCACATAAGCACAAGACTGTCAAATGCAAATGGGTTTTGAAGCTCAAATACGAACCAGATGGGAACATCACGAAATACAAGGCAAGATTGGTAATGAAAGGTTTCTCTCAGAGATACGGTATTGACTACTCTGGAACCTTCTCTCCTGTCGTCAAACATTCGTCCCTACGTCTGTTATTTGCATATGCAGTAGCTTATGACCTCAAGATCCACATTGTGGACGAGAAGGCAGCCTTCTTGCATGGCAAATTAGACGAAGAGGTCTACATGGATCAACCCCTAGAATACGTCTCGAATTCACTTCCCGACTATGCATGCAGAATGCACAGAAGTATCTACGGTCTGAAACAATCAGCTTGACAATGGTACAAGAAGAAAGATCAAGCCCTGAAACCATTAGGATTCAAGCCTCTGTTGGTTGATTCTAATGTATATGTCAGAGCTACATATGGGCAAATCATCATAGTGGCTATATATGTGGACGACACTCTGATACTTTGCAGGAGTGAACAACTAGTTGTTGAAGTAAAGGCAGACATCTCGAAACATTTCGAGATAGTGGATCTGGGAGAAGCCAGATGTTACCTAGGCTTACAAATTGAAAGGGACTACGAGGGAGGTAAGTTATATCTTCACCAGTCCAGATACACTCAAAAGCTCCTAGAGGACTTTGGGATGCTGAACTGCAAAGGACCGAACACTCCAATGCTCACAGGGACGATGCTGACAAGTGACGATTGAGAAAGAGAGAGAACAATTGCAGCTCACACCTTACAGAAAGCTGATAGGATCACTGATGTACCTTGCAGACAACACACGTCCTGATATTGCTTATGCAGTGTTTAGGATGAGGCAATTCTGTACGAATATAGGCTCGACACATTTGAGGATTTCAAAACTCATTTTGTAATATCTTCAATCAACGAGAAATTATGACTTGTGTTATTGTCGTGATGCAGGTTTCTGGATA
The DNA here is from genome assembly GCA_029204225.1 of Diphasiastrum complanatum. Taxonomy (NCBI): domain Eukaryota; kingdom Viridiplantae; phylum Streptophyta; class Lycopodiopsida; order Lycopodiales; family Lycopodiaceae; genus Diphasiastrum; species Diphasiastrum complanatum. Next base: position 1,989,745 of record CM055108.1, on the reverse strand, counting down.
CTTTTCTACAGCGATGCTAGTTGGGCATCTCTCAAGGACAAATGTAAAAGCGTCTTAGGAGGATGCACCATCGCATCAGGAGCAGCAATTCTCTGGGTCAGCAAGAAGCAGACTGTTGTAGCCTAGTCATCTTGTGAAGCAGAATATGTTGCAGTAGCAAAGATGGCCAACAAAATAATCTGGTTAAGGCAGTTCCTAGTGGATGAATTGGGCGAAACAAGGAATAAGCCCCTGGTCTTGTAGAAGGACAACACCTCTGCAATACACCTGACGAAAGATCCCATGTTCCATTCTAGAATGAAGCACATTGTGATCAAGTACCACTTGTTCAGAGATCTAATTGAAAAGAAAATGCTGTAGACCACCTTCATCGGAATGAAAGACATGGTTGCTGACATCTTCACTAAAGCCCTAGACAAAGGCCTCTTTGAGAGACAAAGGAGCAGTCTCGGGATCGTAAAGCTATCATGCTTTGAGAGGGAGCTGAAAAAATGAAATGTTTCTAACTATAAAGCCTTGCTAGCTTTCAACTCTCAACTTGACAAAGATGTTCACGAACACGAAAGTCAGGAGACACGAAGCACAAAAAGTTTCGCGAACACAAAAGTCAAAGGAAACGAAGACGAACGGTTCGCGAACTTAAAAGTCAAAGCAGACAAAGACGAATAGTTCGCGAATACGAAAGATTCATGAACGAGAGTCTTTTTCGGTCTGGTAAAAGAATTTTTGCGGTCCAGTACGAGAGAAGGCAAATGACCAAAACGAAACCAACGACGAAAACGAAACCTTCTCTTGCCTCCACGCTCCAAAGAGTACCAGCGAGATCATGCAAGTACCCAGAAGTATAGATATCTGATCTGATGGCATGACATCAAGAGATACATTTTAGGTTGTAGTTAATTTGCCACTCATGTATTTCCCTGATTAGTTGTAGATGCTTAATCACTCTAATCTTAGATTTACATAGAGTGACTATACTTACTGGATGATACTTGACATATAGATCAACAGAGTACACATACAGTGTAATGTAGTAGTCTGATGCAAGTAAGCAATCAAGACGAAATACAGAATACATGTCCGCCTATGTGCAAAGACAATTTTGTCTAGGATCTATAGATCCAACTGTCCGCTACTAAAGCGAGACGATTGCTCGTGAGAGAACTGTGTTTTTCCCATGCCAACGCACTACGTGGATTTGCATGCAGTGCTTGAAGAATTCAGAGAAAGATCAATATAGATGATTTTCTTGTTGTGTCTGACCTCGAATGCAAATGCGTCTGCTGTTTATTCGTGTGTCTAAGTTTCCTTGTTCATTTGAGTTCCGCACCTTGGTTGAAACTATGTTGAATGTTGCATTGATTTTATAAATGTAGATCAGTAGTGCCTGGACTGTAGGAGTGATTCAGCTGGCAGTGTCCAACGATTGCATCTGAACTCCATCCGAGGGCAAGAGAGTCGTGGTTCCCGCATGAAAGCTTCGCGACTGCGTTCCTGATTCATTCTCATCATCAGTGGTATCAGAGCATATCCCACTCTTCAGGAAGTTGGATGGATGTGGTTCTATCTCGAGCTACCTCAAAATCCATAAATATGTGTAGACATTCTCATAATTTTTTATGAAGGACCAAGCTTTGAAGCTATTCCATGCCATTTTGGATCTACACTATCGTTTGCTTGAATATTGCTCTCTCTTTCTCTCTCTAACTCGAATTGAGGCTTATGCTAATGCATTAAATTCTTGTCTTTTTTTCGTCTTTCAAAGCTATCATTCTTTGATTCTTAGCATGCTAGATTGTGATTAAGCCAATAAATTTTGTACCAGATCTTGGTATTCAATCTAGAATCAGTTTATGTGCTAATCATAAAGCTTAATAAGATCATTCACACTTGAGGATCATTGTGTGAACTTGCTAGAAATTTTGTCATTAGCTTCTACAATCATGAGACTAATGTGAGCCAAATAAAGAAGACTAATGTTGATTACCTTTTAGCGGACCACTGGAAATGCGTAGTACTAGTGCTATGGATCCATGGTGAGGGTGCAATAGTTCCTTACTGAGGGCACAATTGATCAATTGTGTGTGTGTGTGTGTGTGTGTGTGTGTGTGTGTGTGTGTGTGTGTGTGTGTGTGTGAGAGAGAGAGAGAGAGAGAGAGAGAGAGAGAGAGAGAGAGAGAGAGAGAGAGAGAGAGAGAGAGAGAGAGAGAGAGAGAGAGAGAGAGAGAGAGAGAGAGAGAGAGAGAGAGAGAGAGAGAGAGAAATAAATGATTATAGGATTTTGCTATAACTCAACATAAAGATGCCACATCAATGTTTGAAAATGATTTCAATACCCTTGCTAGGAATAGGGCGAAAATTGTTTTTAAAAAAAACTTTAAACTTCTTCAAAGCATTACCCAAGACAAAACTACAATATGGTGGCCCAAAATATTGCATTGTTTTGAATATTTGTCAACAATTTCAAAACATTAAAAAATCTTGAAACATGACAACGATCAAAATGCAACTCTAAAAAGAAGTCTACAATGAAGACAAAGCCAACAATACATATCTCTTGTTTTTGTAGTTTTATAATGATCTAAAAAAAAAAAAGGTAGTGGGAAAAGGCTGCAACAAAATCTTTGAAGATATGTATTTTGTTCTAGGGGAGAGACATGTAAAACTTGCCGACAAACTTAATCCTATTTGGGCAAAATTTATGAAAAAAACTGTTAAGGACAATGACAACAATAAATTTTCAAAGTAGATTGAAAAATTCTATTTGATTTTTAGTATCAAAAACAAAAATAGTAGTTACGGACAAATGAATATATGATTGTTGAAAAAGGAGAAAAAATCATCAACAAGGTATACTATTGCATACAAAATATATTGTGTTGTATTATATGTATGAAGCAACCCAAATGTAACTTCAAGACATTTGATGATTTATATGCTACTACAATTTAGTCAATGAGAAGCTTTTTTTTTTCTATTTATTTGCTTGAAATATAGATATTGAAATGGACTTCATATTGGAGTCTTACTTTCACATAATATTATCATAAGTTATTTTGGATCTTCATGAGCTATAGCTTTTTATAACAATTGCAAGGTTTTCTAGCCATTTCATCATTTGAGAGCTTGTATGCTATAGGATGAACTAACCAATCATGTGAAAAAAAATGATAGAGAATGAAAAGATATATTCTCATAAGATTAATGTCAAAAGCAATACCAAATTGTGTTATCAAACTCAATATGAACACATCATATTGATAATCTTATTGGTGCACCAAGGCTTCATCACCAAACTAAAAAAACAAAAGTTGATTAAACTCAGAATAGGAATGAAAGAGAATAGTGTGAATCTATTAAGGATTGAGTAAATAATAAACAAGAGCAGAATATCAAAATAGAATAAGATTTAAACTTAAGTAAATCAATAAAATTAGAACTATGTAATATGAGCTATTGAATAAATGAAACACAATTTTCAATAATGAGAATGATATATTCTAGACCTCTCCTTCTTGAGTGATATTTCAAAAAAAAGAGTTTATTACTCTTAAATTTCTTTTTTCAGCTTTATAAAAATGAGATGTACATATTCCAAAGGTCTTCTCACAACAAAAATTTACATCATAACTAAGTTCTAGAACAAGATCAAATTCTTTGAGATGAAAAATTTGAGTATTAAACATGAAAAATGAAAAGTAATATTTTTTCACATATGCATATATATAGAACTTTTCATTATGTTTTAGCTCTAAAGAAGATCAAGTGGCATTATCTATTTTTATAGGAAAGAAAATAATGTGAATGGTTATATATAGGAAAATGATATCATTCTCTCTACCTTACCGACAAGATTAAGTTCGTATGGGCAATAAATTATTCAATATGACAATGAATACCTGTATAGTTTTTGAAATATGTACATACAAGAATGCAATCATAATTCATCAACAAGGCTAATTTTGTACCTTTCATATACACTATGTGTGTGTGTGGGTGTGTGTGTGCGCGCGCGCTGCATATAAAATGGGGGATCTCTTCTTGTACTCCTACCTTGGTCCCACAATTGCATAGCTACCATTAACATTGGAATGAGAGAATGGTCAATTATTCTCTATAGTCTTTTTGTAGGCTTAACCTTGTTTGTAAAATGTGAATCTCTCTCAGTGGGATAATATTTTATGGCAAAGATGTTCTCCCTATCAATGACTTCATATTTCATGCTCATGAATTAATTTTAGGACATTTTTTTATAATTGAAGATTCTCTTCTGTGGTATGCCTTTCTATTTTTTCTTGTGTGGGGTACTTTTCTTTATCAATATTTTAGTTTGCATTACATGTGGTTCCTTAAAACTATGAGCTATGGTCATATCAGCTTACATCTTCTCAGCCACATAATCTAAGCATTGGCAAGTTATCTCATTTGCATATTTAGTTATATATGTATGTGTGTGTGTGTGTGTGTGTGTAATCTATTACTTGATACGAGAGAGAGAGAGAGAGAGAGAGAGAGAGAGAGAGAGAGAGAGAGAGAGAGAGAGAGAGAGAGAGAGAGAGAGAGAGAGAGAGAGAGAGAGAGAGAGAGAGAGAGAGAGAGAACGTTATGTTGGGCACCTCTCATTTGTAGCTCTACAATCCCATCTGTTGAACTAAATTTTTTTATTCCAAATAGCTTGAGCTAAGAATTTTTTTTTTAATAACTACTAATATTTGTTATCATTTGTAATATGCAATGCATGCAGTTGGTCTATTTAAGTGTTTAGTTTAATTATGACATGTGTCAATTGATTGAATGTTAATTAAATGACATTTTTGTGCGATATAGTTTAATATGTTGTCTTTCCTCTTGATTGTTTGATATCTTTGATATAAAAAATTTAAAAGTTCACGTTTACTTTGACCATTACTTAAGTGATTGAATCATCCATTTGAATAGTCTTAGGTTTTACATCTAAAATGACACTTTTCACTGTATGACATTCATAGAAATTCATGTGTTTTAATATTCTACTTAACCTTTTGGTGGTTGCTGGATATGAAGTATCAAATGTTATCTTTCATTGCATATAATATATTTATATCTAACTTTCACTAGAAAGCATCATGTTTGCTTTGAAATTTTTGAGCTCTAAATATAACATAGTGGATTTGCCCATTTTCAAATTTCTAGCCACCTTTTTGAGTTATTATTCTGAAAACTCAACTATAGATATTTGTAGTATACAATTTTTATTGTCCTATCTTCTAATTTTTTTTGGTTCTATAATGCATCATTTTGGTAAGCTACATGGGCCCCTATAACTCTTTGAAAATGCTTTGCCATGAAGCAAGTGGAACTATTGATCATAGTCGAGAAAGCATACGTCATAGACTTGGTGGAGATCACACTTGGTGACACTTACAAAATGAATCAATATTACACCTAGGTCATGTCTTACATCTATGCGTGTTTCAATTATGATGCATTTTTTGTCAACGGAGATGTATAATTAATCTACAAAGATCTAAAAAAAGATTGAGAAAAAAAATGTATTTGGAAGTTTGTGGACATGAGTTTTCTAGTCAAAATCTTACTGAAAAGCTACAAATATGAAAAATAAATCTAGATGAGTCAATGTCATACATTATACATTACACATTTAAAGATATATCATAGTCAACTGAAGGCCAAATTAGACTATCTAAGAAAAGGAAAAGCCTATTTACAAAGTATGTTTGAGACGTCTAATATGAATTGTCATTCATAACAAATTCAAATATTTAAAACATCTTGTACTTTATTATAGTGGCACCAAGAGAACCGTATAGTATGAATTATATGCTCTCTCTCTCTCTCTCTCTCTCTCTCTCTCTCTCTCTCTCTCTCTCTCTCTCTCTCTCTCTCTCTCTCTCTCTCTCTCTCTCTCTCTCTCTCTCTCTCTCTCTCTCTCTCTCTCTCTCTCTCTCTCACACACACACACACACACACACACACACACACACAACCCACCCCCACAACCTCCACTTTCCTATTGTGGTGCCAACCAACAAGGAGGAAATATCATCCTTCATAAATGTTGACAATTTGCTAGATCAAATGGCATATTGGCAAAAAATATGTATTGATGTTGTCAACAATAAAGCTAGCATTCCATCACCAGTAATCAGAATAAGAATGGATTATCTTGAGTGATTGGTTGACAAAGTCAATCGTTTAGGAGAGCTTTGAAAAAGGGGTTTTCTAAGAGTTTAAGGATCCCAAATGGATAAATTAGCACCAACGGAGCTATAGAGCATTCATTTAAGCATTGAAAGGCTCGTCGAATCAAGATTGATAGTTTGGAGTGTTCTTTAACATCAAAAAGTGCTCAAATTGAAAAATTTGTCAAAATTTTGAAAAACTCAAGCTAGGGTGGTTGCTTTTCAAAAAAGTGTTACAAGCTAGCCATTTCAATGTTGTTTTCAAAATTTTAAAGCCAAGATTTAAGTTGAGATTGGTTGTTGAGAGGCCATTATAAGAGAGAAAGCCATTCTCAAAAGAGAGAGAAAATTCATATTCTTCAAGAGCACTAACGGTGTTTGTTTCTCTCCCAAAACAAGTATTTGAGGGGCCTATCTAATCCCTAGTAGTAGGGAAACCTAGGCTGCCACATAAGATCAAAACAATAATAATCAACTAGCGTGAAAAACCTATGCAAAACATTTGAGGGTCTCACCTTCCTCCACGTTGAATCAATTTTTAACCTCCCTATAATAAAATGGAGTCCATCATTTCTTTTTACTTGCCCATAATACTCTTGGTAGTAAAAATCTATTGGACCGATGGTAAAAATATGTAACATAAAATTTTGTCATCATTGTTGCAAAATTAATGTATAGTTCTCACTTTTGAGAATTTATTGTTGTTTATGCCATTGTTTTTTGTCTTTAATCTTCTTAACAAATGTATGCTGCTTGTGAATCATGTTCATAAGGCTTTTACTTGGTCAAAATCTAGCTTTTTATTGGTTTCATAAGATTTTTCTATTGGCATATTCCCCAATTTGCTCGACTGGCATTTCTCCTTACCCAGGCCTTGAAAGACTATAAGAAGCTAAGCCGGAGGGCTAAGATTCCACTAGTGGTGTGGACGGAGGATATGAATAATTGTTTTGAGTTGCTTAAGAAAAGTGTCACTTCGGCACCAATACTAATCATTGGTGATCCTAATAAGACTTTTGTGGTTAGGACCGATACCAGTGATTATGCTATTGGAGCTGTTTTGATGCAGGATGGACATCTTGTGGCTTATGAAAGCAAGAAACTCTATCATGTTCAGTCTAGGTATTGTACCTATGAGAAGGAACTGTTTGCAATTGTTCATTCCTTGAAAATTTGACGACATTATTTGTATGGAGCTAGATTCAAAGTTTTGACGGATCATCAGACCCTTCAATATCTCAGTGATGCTACAAATTTGAAGGATAGGCAAGCTAGATGGCCAGAGCTGATGCAAATCTTTGACTTTCCTATACGTTACTGTAAAGGAAGTAAGATGAAAAGTCAAGTAGAGGCTTATGTACTTAAATGTACTAAGTGCCAGTTAAATAAAGCAGAGAGACTAAAAGCTAGTGGCCTATTACATCCTTTAGATATTTCTAACGGAAAGTGAGAAAGTATATCTATGGATTTTGTGGTCGGGCTTCCACGTATAAGGAAGGGCCACGATTTGGTTTGGGTCATTGTTGATAGACTTACAAAGTTTGCTCAATTTATCCCAACAAAAACTACTGTTAAAGCTTCAAAACTAGCTCAACTGTTTGTTGAGAAGTTTTTTCGACTGTCAGGCTGCCTTGCAATATTGTCAATGACCGTGACCCAAAATTCACTAGGAATTTTTGGCAAGCAATATTTGAAAAGTTGGAAACAACTTTAAGTTTGAGTTCTACAGATCATCCGAAATCAGACGGTCAAACAGAAAGGACAATCAGACGATGGAGGATATGCTTCGAGCATATGTGGGCCATCGACAGTCTGATTGGAAATAGAACCTTTCACTGGTGGAATATGCATATAGTAGTGCAAAACATTTAGTGACCGGATTCAGCCCTTTCATGCTTATGTATGGTTTTCAACCTCGATCACCAATTAGTGTTGGCATGAAAAACCTACGGGTGCAAGCCGCGGCTAATTTTCTTGCGGATATGCAAAAAATGTTACAGTTGGCTAGAGATAGCATAAGAAGTGTCCATGACAGGGCAAGGCACTATGCTGATCTATCTCGGAAGCACAAGGTATTCATGGTCAACGACTGGGTGTTTTTGAGAGTCCCTAGTCACTCTAGGGACTTGAAAACTATTAAGTGTGCAAAGTTGGCGCCTAGGTATTGCGGTCCTTTTAAGGTTATCCAAGTGATAAACAAGGTTGCATACAAACTAGACCTTCTAGCTAACATTGGAATTCATCCTGTTTTCCACGTTAGTAAGTTGAAACCCTCGTTGGGGGTTGGGGAGACCCTGGTCCTTGTGGAATATCTAGTGGAACTTCTTTGTGATGAGTCTATGAGTGGACCACCTAAACCCGAGGCGATTGTTAATAGCCGGCAGAGAACTCTATGGAGTAGAGTGCTTCGAAAATTTTTAGTCAGGTGGAGGGGCGAATCAGAAGAGGAGGATACCTGGGAAAAGGAGGCTGATCTCCAGAAGAATTTTTCAGATTTTTTCCTACAAGAAAAAATTTAAGTTTAGGGGGAAGGAATGTTACATACCTATGTAACTAGCAGTACTTCAGACTCCTAATAGTCCATTTAGTGCTGGGGGCTAAATGGCAAGGTACCCTTAGGAGTAAGGGTATGTGCCCTTGGATAAGGACAGACAAGTGACTATACCTTAGTTGGAGGTATGGAGTCACGTGACCCTTGGATAAGGGGTACCCTTAGTATTAAGGGTAGGTTTCTTAGATTAAGGTACTAGTGTCCTTGGTTAAGTTTAGGTAGGTGTCTATGCCTTAGATGGAGGTATGAAACCTAGAGAGGTGTTAGAAAGTCATTGGATGACTATTTTTCTAAACCTTGGGCCTCAACCTTGAACCATATCACTTTATTGGTCTAGGACCAAACTATACTTGCACAACTTGGGCAATGGGACCTAGTAGGAGGGCGCCTTTCTAAAGTGTCCATTGAGTTCTCAACTCCCACAAGAAAGGCATTCAAAGAGTCATAGGTTATGGAAGGAGTCTCTTGACATTTCATAAGCCTTTGGAGGCTCTTGGAGATTCTTTAACTCCCCTAGGCTTCTCTCTCTTTCATTGGATGTGCATGGAACTCCATAGTGCATTGGAGGGGTCCGTGGACCATCTATATGAGGGTAGTAGGGCGCCCATTGGGGGGGCGAGATCTCTCTTGTTTACTTTGCTTATGTTCTAGTGTTGCTACTAGTGTGTAGAGTGCTTTCTTGTGGTAGTATGCTCGAGGTTTGGATCTTGCTTATGGTATGGGACATAAGTAGAGTTTGGATCTTGAGTATGCTATGGAGTGTTGTGGTATGTTTGTGATTTGTTTTTGGTTAGCAAGGGGGTGCTAGATAGGTCTTGCTTGGAGCTTGGATCTAGCTATGGTTGGGTGGTGAATACTTGAGGCCAGCTTGTTATCTATCTTTGTGTTTAAAGAGTAGGGACACAGGTGGAGGAGAGATCCTTGGAGGCTTGCAGATCCTTACTTGCCCCTAGCTTGGAGTTGGGGAGCATCTTGAAGCTTGCAGGTTGCTTGGAGGACATTTGGAGGCTCTACCTTGGATTTGGAGGACTTCCTCACTTCTACTTGTAAAATGTTTCATAGGCTTCTGTATACATATGGAAAAACCTATCAAAGTCACCTTGACCGTTAATATTTGAATTCATTGTGTTCGCCATGATGGGTACAATCATTGCGAGTGCTTGTTATCTTGGGTCTACAATTTCTAACACGCTAAATCTTGTGGATGCAATAGATTTTGGAGATCAAGTTCTTGCGACTCTTTTTTCAGCGTAATTGCATTCAGATCTAGATTATAGAGGTTCAAACTATTTTTATATTTTTTATTTTTATCATTTTGATCTTTTTTTCAACAATCACATAATGACCTCAAGCATGTTCATATGTTTGCTATGTTTTTTGGCTTTTAAAATATTTCTTAGAGCAATTGCCGACGAAAGTAATGTGCATCAAGGCACCTACAATCTCACAGATTCATTCAAGGTAGTACTAGTTCGGATATACACATGATGTTTTTTTGTTTTTCTAATATATACTATTTTTGAAAAAAAAATTCATGAATTTTTTTTATATGGGTTTTGTCGGTCTGATGAAGGATTTTCCCATTGTCAAAACTCTAGGATATTCGCCTCTCCTCTCCGTTTAGATTCAATTAGTATCGGAAGCCCATCAATATCAATTTCATGAAGAATTCACATTTTAAAGTTTTGAAATATTAATTTTGATTTGTGATTTGTTAACAAGTTATACTTAGATGTTTGTAAACTTGATATAAATTTAATAGCATGAGATAGAAATTTTTTAGATTCTCAAAATATTATGATATTTACAATGGTAAATAAATATTCAGACAAATATAAGTATTTCAATATATGTCAATAGCTTGTATAGACATCATAAAATATAATGACAAATATTTTGTTGTCTCGACTTTTGCTGAATAATATTTGGATTTATATACAAAATTTAATCTATTTTAATCTATATTTCAATTATTCAAAATAAAAAAAATATTTTGAATACCTTGAATTTAGAAACAAAAGTAGCTATTCAAAAAACTTATTTATATTATAAATACAGATTTGATCTAAATTGTAATATTTGAAATCAGATCAATGTATCAGATAATATATAAAATAATTTGACATAAAAAATTATGAAAAACATGAACTTATGTGCAATTTATATCATAGCATATTTTGTTTTTAACAAAAATAGATTTGAGGTATTAAAAAATAAAAATGTCATTCAATTTGTCCAATTGCAAACTTATTTAATTAAAAAATAAAAATAAATTGAATTATTAAATAAGTAGTTGACTTTATGTTTTATTTTTTTAATAAATCTTGGATTGGACTCAAAAATATTATTTTTTTAAATGTTTTTGTTTTATAAAAAAATATGTAAAGATTTTCTAGTCTATTTGCTCTATTTTTACACTTCACAATTTTTATATTTCTTATAAAATTTAAAATTTAAAATATTTTCTAATAGCATAAATTTAAAATTTGATGTGTATAGAATTACAAGTATGTGAAAATATGTAAAATATTGTTTAGTAGTGGTATGCAACATAGAATTATTGTGAATCATAGAAAATGAAATCGCTTTTAAATTTGAACCAATATGTTATATTTATGTTAATACATTGTACTCTATTTTTTGTATTAAGCAAATTTAGAGTGTTTGGTGATGTTGGATTACAATGTTGAGTAATAGATTCATTGAAAGTTTGATCTCTAATGCTTATGTGATTGATTTAAATTTTCTTAAATTTCTTATTACTAAACATGATAAATCTATGATCGTAAAAACATTAATTTTCACAAGGTACACATCATAATATAATTTATAATTACAAAAAGTAGTATTTTCTTTTAATATTTCTTACAATTTTTTTATGTATGTAATTTTATTTTGTATAATTGTACTTTATTTATGTATATAATTTTTTTTTTATTTGTCAAAAAAATAACAAGTTTATTAAAAATTTTTATTATTGAATTAACTCATGTTAAGATATGAGAAAATTATTATTTACAATTATAAAAAAAATTAATATTGTCTATTCTATTTCTTTTGTTTTTATTGTAAATTATGTGTAGAGCATATATTTTATTAGAATGTTTTGATTATCTCAAATGATTTAAAGTAAGTCAATAAAGGATTTTAATTTTTTTAGAAATGTTAATATTGATAAACGTTAAATTATAATTTTTTTATAATTATGTGATTCTAGAAAAATATGTTAGAGTCGATTTTATTTATCACTTGATTGTATTTTTTTTTTTAATATTCGATAGAAAACTGCAGAAATAAAAAGTTTATAAATTTGTTAGATCTTAAAAATAAGTTTAGTTAATGAGTTAGATCTTAAAAAAAAGTTTAATTAATGAGATAAAAGTCATTAATAAAAAATAAAACTAATTTTTTTTATCATCTTTCTTTGAAAATATGTTCGATTAAAATTTAGTTGTTAGTTGTTACTTGTTATGTTAGTAGTTTGGCATAAAGCCAATGGAAAGTGGCAATTGTCTTTCCAAAAATGTATAAAACAAAGATTATGTCTTTCTCCATGAAATTTCGTAATTTTCAATTTCGATTTCAATTACGCTTTCGCTTTCGCTTTCGCTTTTGAGTATATTAGTTCTTATATGAAGAGCATGTAAATAATACAGTAAAACAAAAGATTCGTACCTTTTTTTTATATCGTATAAATATCATCATATACTTTTTTGGTAGTCTTCGCAATCAATGTAAATGAAAATATTGTTTTTTGAATCAATTTTTTTTGTTGTTAAAACAATACATATTATTATTATCACATAAATTGCCAACTGCTTTTCTAAATAATCAATACATAACCTTGTGACACCTGGAGTGGAGCTACTAAAATATTTCAATCTCTGTTTATTTTGATTGGTCCTCCAATCTAGATTGCCATGAATTCCAAGAATGGGAAACACTCAAGAAGGCCTTTGTCATGAATCAAGATAAGATGCTCCATGGAAGTATTATTTCACATCATAGAACCAAAGTCGTCGGATCCTAAAGAAAACTTGAACAATCTCCATTGAACTGTAGGGTAAGACAAGACAATATTCTATGATTTGCTCAAATCTGATAATGAAAAGGATCTTGGACCCACATGAAAGGTTCGTAAATACTAATAGTAAGTCAAAACGACCAAGCTGGATCTCAATTTCAAAAATCCTGTAGAAATTTCATCTTATAGCATCAAATTACAGCTGGCCTTCAGTTTATGTCGGGCATTCGATCAATTCTTGGCCAATGCAGATCATTAAGAATATAAGAACCGTGTAATGTAGGCTTTTGTTGGAATGGCGTAGTCATGCATTGGAAGTAGGAAGTTTCCGCTATTCCTTATCTATCTTATTTCTGACATGGTATCAGAGCATTCTAATATGGTATCAGAACGTACTATCATAGTATTAGATCACTACTTCTTTATCTGAACCATCACGGTATCAGAATTGTGATCTCTATCAGGACCTAATACTATTTCGATATCAAAGTAAAAGCTCTAATACTTGATATCTTTTGCGATATCAAATTGATATCATATTCTTCAGTTCTTTTCATCCTTTCCGTATAAGAGAATTGATGTGAGAGACGTAACTACTAAGTTACATCTACAAAGGAAATTCTTCACACTCAAGATGTCAAATGGTGATTCTCTTCAGAGTCACATTAACCAGTTTAAGAATCTCTTGCAACAGATGGCTGCTGTCGGATCAGTCATAGATGATCAAGATGCAATCATGACATTTATTTCAAGCCTGTCTTCTACATATGAGAATTGGGTGATGATCATCATGACACACTTAGATTTAACTCGTACCAGAGTTATCACTATGTTGTTGTGAGAAGACAATTGAATAAGTCAAGACGTTTCATCTACTTCCTCCTCTCATGCTCTATATGTCAACAAGGGCTCAAAACGACAAAAGCAGGAAAGCTCCAAGAAGGCCAGAAACAGACTCAGTCAAGAACAATCATCAAATCCACATTCGTCAAAGAAGAAAATATTTTGCAGGTATTGCAAGTGCAATAACCATGAGATCCAGGATTGCCAAATTCTCAAAGCGAAGAATGTAGCCAAGCAACCTAATCAACAAGCAAATACAGTTACAGCATCTCCTCAAGTCGAAATGGACGAAGACGCTTTTATGGTCAAAGACAAATACACGAATTTGGATGATTTGTGATTTTTGGATTCTTGAGCTACTCAACATATGACCAATCATCACAAGATTTCCAATCCTATACACCTTACAGCACAAAGAAATATGCTCATCTTGGTGATGATAGTACTCACACTATCGAAGGTGAAGGTAATGCATGTCAATTCAAACTACTGTCAACAGTCTTGTACTCAAGAAGAAGCTCGACTTCCAGAGTATCAAATGTATTTTTATTAGCTACACTACAAATCAAGCCTACAAGAATCAAAGATATTCACTAGTCGGGATGTCATCTTCATCGAAGATCAATTTCAAGAACTCAAGGGAAAGGACACAGCCCATCCAGCCGACCTGCCAGATTCTCCTAACATATTGAGCTTCCCAGTTCCTCAATCGACTATTCTCATTGAAGGTCCAAGCTCATCTACTTTTGACGAACAACAAATCAACGGCGAATCAGAAGATGATGATGTTGCAGTTCAGCAACTATGGTATGATGAAAATGATCAACTTTCTCTATTGCCCAGAAGATCATCAAGAGCTAGCAGACCACCCACAGGTATATCGACGAGTCTACAGCCTACCTTGTTCAGAAATCGACGTCTATCCAAGGAGGCACTTAGTCAGCCGGATTCAAATATCTGGAAAGAGGCTATGGATAAAGAGTATTCATCTCTTATCAAGAACAAGACATGGACGATTGTCGAATTATCTACTAGGTATAAATAGCTGATTATTGGAAAATATTCATAAGAGACAAAGTTTCTACTTTGAATATTGCTAGCAGCGCTTATTGCTTATCAATGAAAGTGAATAAGACAAAGTTATCAGTTACTCAAAGACAATTTAGAGAACGCGGTTGCATCCCCTATTGTAAAAATTACAGCAAATAAGGATCCTAAAACACTTGAAATGATGAGGAAAACAATAGATTATGATTTCATAAGATTAGCACAAGTTGAACCATCAAAATCCATCAAAAATCTATGCTTGAACCTCACTAAATGGCCCAAATCCTTGAAGAAGGCTTCACACGTGTGAAAGTACGGCCTCCCACAGTCTGAGTACTGTACACCAGACCTATATTCAATCCTATAATCATTAGTAATCACAAGTACTCAAACAATTATGAACATAGAGAGCAATTGCACCATTATGAGAGAAAAAACATGAAATTGCTTGATTGATTTTGGTGAGATATCATCACCTATATATACATGATCCATCACGGTTTTGTGCAGGTATGAGTAGCCCTAAACCTATCCCTAATGCTAATTTTGGTGAATCTTTCATCCCTACCAAGTTAGGGTTGGAATTTTGGAGATCCCTCAACAATGCAAAAATTACCAAAAATAGCTCCTATTTTTTCTCCCTTGTATCTAAGCATAATTTGGACTCATTCCAAAGGTTCTAACACTTAGGTCTACTTGAGAACATCCTTATGAATGGAATCCTATGCTATTTGGCACGTGTGACAAGCCACATCATGACCATCTAACTATTTACAAGTCATATGACCAAAACTAGTCAAGCTAGAATTGTGAATTTTTAACACTCCTCCTCACTATCTAGCTTGGTTCAATCATTGCTTTACTAATCACTCCAAGTGATGATCTGAACTTCATAAAAGGTGTCTTTTGAAGTGGTTTAGTAAGTAGATCAGCTACACATTCATTGCTTGGAACATGCTCCAAAGCAATCTCCTTGGCTTGCACCATTTCTCTCACAAAGTGATGGCATATCTCAATGTGCTTAGATCTTGCATGGAAGATTGGGTTAGATGCAAGGTGTTGGGCTAATATATTGTCATTGTAGATGATTGGTGCCTCCTCTGAATCCATGATCTTTAGTTCCACCAATAATCTCTTAATCCAAAGTACCTCCTTTGTAGTGGTTGTCAAAGCTTTGTACTCGGCCTCGGTTGAAGATAGAGATATAGTTTCTTGCTTTTTTGAAAGCCATGAAACCACACCTTCTCCTATGAAAGTTGAATAGGCACTTGTTGATTTCCTATCCCTCTTGTCCCCTGCAAAATCTGAATCACTAAATGCATGAAGGTTAATCACATCTCCTCTATATAGAATCCCAAAATCCAATGTACCCGAGATGTATCTTAGAATCCTCTTAGCCTTTTTCCAATGGATATTCAATGGCTTTTGCATGGATTGGCTCAACCTACATACACTAAAGCTAAGATCTGGTCTAGTTATAGTGATCCACATTAAGGAACCTATAAGTTGCCTAAACAAAGTGATGTCCATGAAGGATCTTTCATCATCTTCATTTGGCACTTTTACATCTTGCTCCATTGGTGTGTCAACACTTTTGCATACTTCCATCTTAAACTTCTTCAAAAGACTTTGAGCATAGTTTACTTGACTTATAAAGATAAAATCAGACCCTCTAAGTACTTCTATGCCTAAGATGAAGTGAAGACACCCTAGATCTACCATCTTGAACTCTAAGGATAGATCTATCTTGATTTTTTCAATACCATCAACACTATTTCCACTAATGATGATGTCATCTACATAAATGAGTAAAAGTACAATACCAACATCATCAAACTTAATGTAAAGAGTAGGATCATATTCACTTTGAACAAAAGAAAGTGAAATAAGATAGCAATGTAGTCTTGAATTCCAAGATCTCGAGGCTTGCTTCAAGCCATAGATGCTTCTTTGGAGATGGCATACTTTGTTCTCCATTCCATGCTTGATGAACCCTTGTGGCTGCTCCATATAGATATCCTCTTCCAAAAAACCATTCAAGAAAGCATTAGAGACATCCATTTGACATAGAATCCATCCAAAATGTGATGCAAGTGCAATAATTTGTCTTATTGTGACCATCTTGGCCACGGGTGCAAAAGTTTCCTCATAGTCTATCCCTCTCTCTTGAGCATAACCTTTTGCAACTAATCTTGCTTTATGTTTGTTAACACTCCCATTTGCATTCAACTTAAGCTTGAAGACCCACTTGCATCCTATTACATTCCTTTGAGGTCTCTCAACAAGCAACCAAGTTTCATTCTCAATCAAGGCATCATACTCATCCAACATAGCTTTATACCATTCTTTGGAGTTCAATGCATCTTCAACATTAGCCGGTTCTTCAAAACTAGATAAAGCATAAGAAGTGGATGAGATACTCTCAACTTGTTGTCCTTTGCCTTGATATGTGAGCCTTGATGGCTCCACTTTTGCCCTTGAAGATCTCCTTGGTGTGATAGGTGGGTTTGGTGCTTGCTCCTCCATGAGCTCCTCCTCAAAACCAAGATCTTGCTCCTCGGCCATCTTCTTCTTGATTGTTGGAGCACTTGAGCCTTCTTCAAGCATATGCATATGATGTTCATCAAAGATGACATCCCTTGAGCTTGCATATCCAAGCATGATCCCTCTTTGTTCAAGGATGGGAGATAGACTTTGTAGCCCTTGCTTGAGCTTGCATATCCAAGCATGATCCCTCTTGTGGAAGATGGATCCTCCTTGGTTCTTGTTTCCAATGGCACATGCACATAACATATACACCCAAAAACTTTCAAGTGATTAAGATTGGGTTTCTTTCCATACAACATCTCATAAGGAGTTTTGCCTTCAATTGCTTTGCAAGACACCCTATTCATCAAGTAGTTTGCACATACAAGAGACTCACCCCAAAAGGATTTGGGCAAACAAGCATCTAATCTTAAAGCCTTAGAACATTCACATAATGTTCTATTCCTTCTTTCAGAAACTCCATTTTGTTGAGGAGTGTAAGGACAAGAAGTCTCTTTCTTGATCTCTTCCTCCTCACAAAAGGCCTTGAACTCATTGGAGATGAATTCTCCACCATTGTCACTTCTAAGAATCTTGATGCTATGATTATGATGCTTTTCCACAAACAACTTGAACTTTACAAAAGTATCAAATACTTGAGACTTGAAGGAAAGTAAGAACACCCAACAATATCTTGAGTAGTCATCAATGAAGGTTAAAAACATGGATGAACCTCCATTAGATTTGGTGCTAGCAATGTGCACATCCGAGTGTATGAGTTCAAGAGGATGAGATGACTTTGTGATGGAGTTAGGAAACACCTTCTTATGTGCCTTGGATAAGGCACAAGCTTCACAAACCTTGTCTTCCTTCCCAATAGACCTTGGTAGGCCTAAAGCATACTCCTCCTTGATCATAGCCTCCATGGAACCCGAGTTGACATGTCCAAGTCTTTTGTGCCATAAAGTAAAGGTAGATATCTTGTTCTTCTCGGCCAACATGACAACATTAGTATCCACAAATGCATCCAACTTATAAAGTTTGCCAAGTCTAGTGCCCTTAGCCACTATCTTACCCTTCTTCTTGATGAAACATTCATTTGAAGCAAAGTCAACATTGAAACCATTGTCTACCATTTGGCCAACACTTAGTAGATTCTTTGTTATTGTAGGAATGTACAAAACACCTTCTATGTTGATCTTTTTGGAAGATCCTAAGCAAAGGGGAATGCTACCAACTCCTTCAATCTTACAAGCTTCATCATTTGCTGTATAGATAGACTTTATAGGTCCATCATAAGATAAGAGAGACTCCCTTTTACTAGTCATGTGTGAACTAGCACCCGAGTCAATCCACCAAGGATCTTCTCCTTTGAAGCTTGTTGAAGAAAATATGGACATCATGAGAGAGTCCTCATGTGAACTCTCCTCCTCCTCCTCTTTGCTCATGTTGGCTTGGCTTTGATCTTGCTTCCTCTTGAAGCATTCCGAGGCATAATGCCCCATCTTGCTACAATAGTAGCACTTCACCTTTGATTTGTCCTTCTTGACTTTGGTGGTTGATGGAGATGCCTTTGGGGGTCCTTCTTGATCCTCAAGCTTTGTAGACTTCTTGAATGTTGATCCTTTGCCTTTGGACTTGCCTTTGCCTTTGGTGAAGAGAGCTTGGTCATCTCCACCTTGGATGGAAAGCCTATCCATCCTCTCTTGCATTTGGCTCCTTCTTGATTCCTCGGCCATGAGTGTGCCTTGGAGTTCTTCAAGTATGGGTAGCTTACCCATAATTGCATATCCCTGAACCAAATTGTCAAATTCAAAGCTTAGTCCATTCAATATGAGTTGAACAAGCTCTTCATCCTTGATAGGGTCACCTATAAAGGCTAGCTCTTTGTTCAATTCCTTTACTCTTAGGACAAAAGTATGTGCACTCTCTCCTTTCTTTTGATAGCTTCTATAGATTTGATTCTTCAAAGCTAACATTCTAGTTTGGTTCTTGGATTCATAGACCTTTTGCAAAGTCTCCCAAGCATCTTGAGCTGAAGTGCAATCTCCTACCTCTCTTAAGAGTTCATTTGCAACATTCATTTTTATGCAATGTAGTGCAACATTGCACCTCTTGATGTATTTGGCTATTTCTTGAGGATGAATAGGTTCACCCTCCTTACCATTTACAATTTCCATCAGATCTTGCATGATCATGATAGATTCCATTCTAACTTTCCATATGGAATAGTTAGTTTTGTTGAGCCTTTCATTAGTATCCAAAAGATATGCATTTATAGATGCCATCTAGGAGACTTGACACAAATGAAGGTTACTTCTATTGATTTGATTGAAGGTCTACCTTATCCCACTTCTTAGGGACCTGAAAAGATCAGTAATAGACTTCCTATAAAGATCTAAGAATGATCTCTAACAAAATCAAATTATAGAATACTAGAAACAATGCACTTGCTTGATTGAAGTAGACAATACTAGTAGAATTGCCCCTCTTTCTATAAAGAACATTAAAGCTTCCAAATGATCTGATCAAGAGTGAATTTCAGCAACCTAATATACTTCCAAAATCACTTGTAAAAGATCTAAATGGAACTTAATGAGGATGCAACACAATCTACTATCCAATCACAAGCAAAAAATGATCAAAATTGATGAAAAATTGATCTAATTTGGTGCATAAGTCAAGCAATGGTTGGACTGAACCTAAATCACTTTAGGAGGTGTCTACTACACCTTAGAACAGCCTTGAAGAGTCCCCAAAACTCTGATCTTCCCTCTCCTTGAATGCTAGAAAGCCTCCTCTATGAAATCACCTCCAAAACTTGCTTAGAAATCAATGCTTGGAGCAAGCAAAACTTGCTATCTTGGTAATGTGAATTGAATTCAACTTTGCCTCTGGTTTTAGACACCTAAACACCTGCAAATGAAGTCACACAACACCAATCTCCAATGTATTTGACTCACTTTGAGTTCTAGAATCAATACTAGATGCTAAGATCCAATCTACACAAGATTTAGATCAAAAATTGTGATCAAATTGAATGAAAACCAAGGATTTAGCTCATTTCAGCCTTTAGGCTCTGATACCATGTAAAAATTACAGCAAATAAGGATCCTAAAACACTTGAAATGATGAGGAAAACAATAGATTATGATTTCATAAGATTAGCACAAGTTGAACCATCAAAATCCATCAAAAATCTATGCTTAAACCTCACTAAATGGCCCAAATCCTTGAAGAAGGCTTCACACGTGTGAAAGTACGTCCTCCCACAGTCTGAGTACTATACACCAGACCTACATTCAATCCTATAATCATTAGTAATCACAAGTACTCAAACAATTATGAACATAGAGAGCAATTGCACCATTATGAGAGAAAAAACATGAAATTGCTTGATTGATTTTGGTGAGATATCATCACCTATATATACATGATCCATCACGGTTTTGGGCAGGTATGAGTAGCCCTAAACCTATCCCTAATGCTAATTTTGGTGGATCTTTCATCCCTACCAAGTTAGGGTTGGAATCTTGGAGATCCCTCAACAATGCAAAAATTACCAAAAATAGCTCCTATTTTTTCTCCCTTGTATCTAAGCATAATTTGGACTCATTCCAAAGGTTCTACCACTTAGGTCTACTTGAGAACATCCTTATGAATGGAATCCTATGCTATTTGGCACG
Source organism: Diphasiastrum complanatum (assembly GCA_029204225.1). Lineage (NCBI taxonomy): Eukaryota > Viridiplantae > Streptophyta > Lycopodiopsida > Lycopodiales > Lycopodiaceae > Diphasiastrum > Diphasiastrum complanatum. The sequence goes on along the minus strand of CM055108.1, from coordinate 1,968,886 downwards.
TGTGACAAGCCACATCATGACCATCTAACTATTTACAAGTCATATGACCAAAACTAGTCAAGCTAGACTTGTGAATTTTTAACACCTATTGTTTTGTACTCACATCTTTTGATTTGTATCTGCTACTTACTGAATCAATCATACCTTCTTACTGCATTTAGTATTATGTCAGAATGTATGAAAGCTTCTCTGAAATTGTTTATATCTATTAATACCTTATCGATTAGTCTGAATTGTCGAATGTTTCACTATTGCAATATTCTATGTCTATCACTTACAATTTGTAATTGTTTGTCTACAAAACCAATTTAATACTATGATTTCAAAGTTAGTTACTAAAAGAATGAACGTTACGATTGTCGTGATAGCTTTGTTCATTTTATATAAGCATAGTCATGCATTAGAAGAAGGATTATTTTGCAAAGCCCGATAGTTCATTTTTTGACTTCTACTTTACTATCGTATTTTCTTTCCTTCTTCCAACATGGTATCCGAGTGATATGGTATCAGAGCGATATCTGGTATCAAAGCACTATCTAAATCAAAGGATGGTAAAGCTTTTGCGCTCACCATTCTCAATATATCAAACACTCAGATTGGTCATATACCTGAAGCTCAAACTTCGAAAGAAGTATGGGACATCTTGAGCTCACTGTATGATGTGAGGGACGTAGCTTCCAAGTCACAGCTTAGAAGGAATTTCTTCTCAGTCAAGATGTCAAATGATGATTCTCCTCAAAATCATGTTAACTAGTTCAAAAATATCTTCCAACAAATGGCAGTTGTCGGATCAATCAAGATGCAATTATGAAATTGCTATCAAGCTTGTCGTCTACATATGAAAACTAGGCAATGATCATTACGACACACTCAGATTTAACTCTCACCACAGTTATCATTATGTTGCTGCAGGAAGACAACTGAAGGAGACAAGACACCTCTTCAACTTCATCATCTCATGCTCTATATGTCAACCAAGGCTCGAAACAATAGAAGAAAAAAAGCTCTAAACAACTCGTGTCGAATCAAAAGGCGATACAAAGTCAAGAACCATTATTGAATTCACAATCGAAGAAGAAGATATTTTGAAAGTATTGCAAAAGTGTTAATTATGAGATCCAAGATTGCAAGATTGTTAGTAAGAGATAATTAAGAGTTCAAACATTGAGAATGAAAATTTTATTGTTATTTGGAATCTCATTGACCATGTTTGGACGCCTATAACCATACTGGTTATTTTTGGGCCCTACTTAATTCCATGAAGGAATTATTCTTTTGTGGGAGCGACCTGCTGCAGAATGCAGACTATGAATACCCTCAAAGGGTTTTCATTTGTTAATCATTGATGAGCAATATTTATCATACAATATTTTCTGTTCTGTTTTTTTATTCTTTGAAGTTATCTTGTGGATCTGTTCCCTATTTGTTGCCAAAGTGCACCATTAAATATGGAAAGTATTGGCACAACCAGCCAGTTAGTTTCAACTTCTCTTTCATCGAAAGAACAAGTAATAGATGCCTACTCAAGGTATTGCACAGTATTTTGCATAAGAGCAAAGAATGGCAACAAGGAACTAGATCAATAGGCGAATGCAGTTGCAATATCATGTCTATATCCCATATTCGACATGGAAGAAGGAGCTTTTATGATTAGAGACCAAAAGGCGCAAGTTGATAAATCTTGGTAACTTCTATATTCTGGAGCTACTCAGCATATGACCAATCATCATGAGCATTTTCAATCCTATACACCTTATAGTCAAAAAGAAATTTGTTCATGATGGCAATGATAGTACATATACTATCGAAGGTGAAGGCACTATAAGAGTGAAGTTCCAACATGATCAATTCAAACTACTATCGAATCTTTTAGATGTACTTAGACATTGTCAGTAAGTAAAATAACCAATTTAGATCATAGGGTAGAGTTTGAGTTTGATCAATGTTGAATTGTTGATATGACAAATAAGATCCTTGCACTGGGCAAGAGGCGTGGATACCTATATAGACCGAGTCATTGTTATTTTGATACAAGTCAAAGGCTTAAATATATATGTTCTAGTCAATAAGGCATTACTTTGACATAATAGATTAGGACACTTGAATCGTACATTTCTCACAAACATGTCGAAACAATCCTTAGCACTTGATCTCGTCTATCCAACCAATAAAGTTGACCTCCTTGTTTGTCACAGTTGGATTGTCAGAAACCAGACTAGGATTCCATTTAGATCAAGTCATAGGCATGCAACAAAAGATGTTCTAGATGTTGTTCACTTAGATATATGTGGTCCAATGCAAAATCCATCATTGCTTGATGCAAAGTATTTCATTACCTTCATTGACAAATATTCAAGAAGAACATTTGTTTATTAAGCAGAAGTCGGAGGCTTTCAAAATCTTTCAACAATTCAAAGAGCGTGCAATTTTGGAAACTAACAAGAATCAAAGCACAAAGGTCTAAGACTAGGGAAGAATACATGTCAGCCGAATTCAAGGAATATTGCCTTAACAATGGCATTGAGTAACAATTTATCGCCTCCTATTTGCCTCAATCGAATGGACTTGTTGAGAGAGAAAATCAAATCTTAGTCAAAGCTGCTAAGTGTATGCTTGCTCATGCAACACTTTCAAAATTCTTCTGGGTTTAAGCTGTTTCCACTGCAACTTATATCCAGAATAGAAATTTGACTAAAGGCCTCTTAGACAAAACACCTTATGAAGTTTGGATAGCCTCCAAACCATCACTATCGAATGTACACGTGTTTGGATGTATTGCTTACGTGTAGATATTGCAGGATATAAGAAAGAAACTCGACTTCCATTGTATCAAATCCATTTTCATTGGTTATACTACTTCGGATAAAGCTTATAAGCTGTATAATCCTGTCAAATCAAAGATATTCACCCGTTGGGATATCGTCTTTATTGAAGATCAGTTTATCAACCTCAAAGGCAAGGGCAAAGATCATAGGATCGAATTGTTGGAAACTCCCAAAGTATCACATTTTTGTTTTCGAATTGACTGACCATATCAAAGGTCCAAGCTAACACTATTGAAGAATTTCGGAAGTTTTTTAAAAGAAAAAATTGAATTTTACTCAAAGCTGCCAAGTGTATGCTTGCTCATGCAACACTTCTGAAATTCTTCTGTGTTTAACTTATTTTCACAACAACTTATATCCAGAATAGATGTTCGACTAAAGGCCTCTCAGAAAAAACACTTATGAAGTTTGGATAGCCTCCAAACCATCACTATCAAGTTTACGCATGTTTGGATGTATTACTTACGTGCAGATACCACATGATATAAAAAAGAAACTCGACTTCCATAGTATCAAATCCATTTTCATTGGTTATACTACTTCTAATAAAGCTTATAAGTTGTATGATCCCGTCGAATCAAAGATATTCACCCACTGAACTGACTGAACTTGCACCTGAAAGATTTGTTCATGTTTCGAAGTCACTTGGAGAATCGGAGTTAGTGGAATCCACTGAACTATTGAAGGAGTATTAAGACGTTTTTGTCTGGTCGCTCGACGATTTGAAGGGTGTACCTGTAGAATTCGGAGAGCACCGAATTGATCTTAAGGAAGATGCTGTACCTATTCGACAGAGACAATATCGTCTCAATCCTAAGTACTCTATCATGGTTAAGGACGAACTTAACAAGCACCTTAAGGCAGATATAATCTATCCCGTCTTAAGTAGTGAATGGGTTTCACCCATTGTTGTCATCCCAAAGAAGAAGACTACCAAAATACAAATATGCCAGGATTTCCGCAAACTCAATGCTGCCACAAGGAAGGATCATCATCCTCTGCCTTTCACTGATTCCATCCTAGATCAGGTTGCTGGTCAAGAGCATTACAGTTTCTGTGACGGCTTTTCTGGATATAATCAGGTTGGAGTGCGAAAGGAGGATCGTTCAAAGACCACATTCACTACGGATTGGGGCACTTATGCCTACAACAAAATGCCCTTTGGTCTTTGTAATGCTCCAGCAACTTTTCAGCGAATTATGATGTTAATCTTCGCTGCCTTCTTGAGAGCTTTTCTCAAAATATTTATTGATGATTTCTGTGTATATAGTGATATAAAGACACACCTACAGAAGTTGAAATTAACATTGCAACAATGTCGAGATACTTGTTTATCTCTTCATCCAGAGAAATGTTTTTTTGGTATGAAAGAAAGAATATTGTTCGGACACAGAATATCTAATAGAGGAATAGAAGTCGACAAAGATAAAGTCGAGCTTATAAGGAATCTCCAGATACCAACAAATTTATGTGAACTACGAGCTTTCTTAGGACATGTTGGCTATTATAGGAGATTTATTCAAAATCATGCTTCTATTGTTGTCTCTCTTACACATCTACTGAAGAAACAAGTAGAATACTTGTGGACGAATGAACAGCAGAAAGCATTCGAAGATCTTAAGCAAAGCTTGATTAATGCTCCTATTCTGAGACCACCCAACTGGGCTTTTTTATTTCACAGTTATGTGGATGTTTCTGCATTTCTATTGGCGTCTGTCTAAGCCAAAAGGACGACCAAGAGAAGGATCATCCCATCTACTATGCGAGTCAACAGCTCAGTCCATCAGAGAAGAATTATTTGGCTACAGAAAGGGAAGCACTTGGCATGATTTTCACTATTAAAAAATTTCGGCATTATTTGCTGGGATATGCATTTATTTTTTATGTGGATCATTATGCTCTTAAGTATCATGTAAATAAACCAGATCTATTAGGACGAATTGCTCGATGGGTTCTACTTTTGCAAGAATTTACTTATCAAGTAGAGCTTCGTCAAGGAAAATATCATACGAATGCTCATTATCTATCACGACTCAACATCGGAAAAATTGAAGACCCTATCAATGATGATTTTTCAGACGAACATTTATTCAAGATTTCATCTACAAATTCATTATATTCTGATATTATTATTTATCTTAAGGATCAGATATATCCGGGTGGTTACGATTTGGAGCAAAAGACAGTTTTTCAATATAAGGTAGCACCTTATACAATTATTAACAATGTTTTGTACAAGCTTGGTGCTGACCATCAACTCCGAAGATGTCTCGAAAATGAAGACATTAAAAAAGTCGTTAAAGCCTTACACTCAGAAGATGCTGGTGGACATTTTGCTTTGAAGAATACAGTTAATAAGATATTCACTACCAAGTATTGGTGGCCAACAATGTTCAAGGATGTATCAAACTTATTCATTCATGTGGTCCATGTTAGAGATCTGGTAAGCCTACAAAAGCAATGAATTGGCCGTTGACACCAATCTTGCCTCTTGTACCATTCGAAAAGTGGGTGATTGACTTTGTCGATCCAATCAAATCTGTTACCCGACAAACAGAATGTCGTTATATTCTAGTTGTCACGGATTATGCTACCAAGAACGTTGAAACAAAGGCGACGAAATGAGACGATGCAAAAACTGTCGCGACGTTCTTATTCAAAAGTATAATCACAAGATGTGGTTGTCCACTTGAACTAGTAAGTGATCGAGGAACACATTTTCTAAATGATACGATATGGTCGTTGACAACCTATTTCCTGATCAAACATAGAAAAACTGCACCGTATAATCCAAAAGCAAATGGGTTGATAGAAAGAGCTAATGGAATCTTATGTAAGATCTTGACTAAAAGCACTATTGCACATGCAACGGATTGGGATCAGAAACTACCATCAGTTCTCTGGGCTTATCGCAACACAAAGAAAATCATGACGAAACAGACACCATATTTTCTTACATATGGTATGCATCCTATTTTGCCAATTGAATTCAAGGTGAAAACCTTTTGTATTCAAGCTCAACGAACAGATGCAGGATTAATAAACAAAAGGTTGACTAATATTGAAGAACTAGTGGAAGCTCGAGAGACTTCACAAAAACTAACGGAGAAAATCCAGAAACAATAAAAAAATGTCATCTTAAAGCTGATGATTATGCGCTGATATATGACAGTCGCCATCAAAAGTCCCCTAGAAAACTCCATATGCGATGGCTTGGACCGTATAAAGTCATAGAGGTGTTTGACAATGGTTCTGTGCAACTTCAATCACTTGAAGGTAAACTATTACTGACACGTATTAACGGGTCCAGACTGAAGAAATATTATCTTTGACCAGAATTTTTTTATTCTTATTATTTTCTAGTATTTTTCTGAAAATAATCACGAATTTTTTTTTATCTTGTCTAAAAAAAAATTCGCGACATTTCTTTTATTTTTTTTCTTTCTAAAAATTTTCTAGAAATTTTTGAACAATTTTCAAGAATTTTTCTTGACTTCTCTCAATCTTTCAATATCATTTTGAAAGTATTTTCGAAATTTTTTTGAGATTTTTTTTTCGCAACACTAAAATTGTTAATCAAATTTTCGTAAATCGTTTTCAACAATTTTTCTAGAATTTTTCTAGCATTATCTCCAGTTTTTCGAGAAATTTTCTAGAAATTTTCTAGCATATTTTCGAAAATATACTAGAAAATGATTATGCGCTAATATATGACAGTCGCCATCAAATATGTTGTTAAAATTTTTGAGAAATTTTCGTGAGTTTCTGTAACATTTTTTTAAGATCCTTTGAGAAAGTTTTGCGAAACTTTCTAGAATCTTTCTAGCATATTTTCGAAAATCTTTCGAGAATTTCTCGACCTACCTTTTGTATCCCTCCATTAAAGATGATGGGCATGTGATTATCATTATCCACACGTGTGTACACTCACAGATATTGTTTTTTCTTAATTTAATTTTTTTCTTTTTACAAACGGTCTTCCTTCATTAAAGATCGATCTGGAAAATTATAGTTTCAAACACTGAGCCATGCACGTTCTCCATAAACGGAAGTGACAGATGTCAAGTCACCATGCCACGTCATCATCCCTTCCACACCGCTACTGCTTATCAGAGTTATTTTTCATTTTTCCTCTTTACACTTTCTACCTACGAAGTTTATGCTTTTCTGCGCTCACTCTTTGTGATCAAAGCACTTTTTTGCGAACTTTTGCGATCTACGAAGCTATCGTTAAACATTCAAACAATGGCTTCCGCATTGGATTCGAGCTCTAATATCATTTGGAAAGCACGCACAGGAATCCGCCTGGCATCCATCCAGTCCTTTTTGGATCGATGCAGATTGGGTGATTTGAAAGTGGACTCCTCCATCATCCTCTTTGAAGTCAGTACTAAATTCGTGAATTCCATCCATTCAATTTCAGAGATGGACTTCAAAATTCACGTACGAGGCCAATTCTTCACTATCACTGAAGACCTATTCTGCACAGCTCTCGGATTACCTCTGGATGGGAAGCTGCTTTCAACTAACAAAGATTCGGTGGATGAAGCTGTCACTTCTTAAGCAACTGTTTCGTACCCACGAAGGGGTACAAAATTTCTATATTCCGAGATACAACATTCAAGTTGTTTTGTTAATATGCAAACCAAGCAATCTTTTTGACGGATGCGGATGCTACCATTTCAGTTCAAAATTTTGGGTATATATTAGATGCTCTTGCAGGTAATCCAGTGTGCTTTGGCGTTATCACATACAAAGCCTTTTTGTGCTGAACTAAGCACCAAAAGTTTTTTGGAGTTGGAGCCCATGTATCTCGACTCTGCGCTCATTTTGACATATTGAACGATCAAGAGAAAACCATGTTGACAGGAAGATTGTTGGTTCCCAAGCCAATAGATCTTTCCAGCATCCTTTCTATACCTATTCTAGTTCCAGTTGATGCTGCACCAGCAGTCGAAGTAGCAGCCACCACTGCTATGGAGAGTGAAGTTGTGGCAATGGAAACCGATGGAGTTGTTGCTGTTCTGGATTCTTCAAAGCCAGCATCTACTTCCACATCTCATAAGCAGCCGAGCGCATCCGCCTCTGAAGATGACACAACCCAGTCCGATACATTAGACAAGGGATGCATAGTTGCTGAAGGCGACATTGGGGCACATGTGACAGATGACGAAGAACTAGACGACCAGCCCCAGTGGCTTCGATCCATGACAGAGAAAGCCAAGGACCTTGTGGCTGAAGTATATGAGTTCGACAAGTACCACCGTCAACTCACAATGCAGCTTATCACCTCAGAGAGAAAATCACTCGACTCTCTAAAGGAGTCCTTCAAGAAGATCGATTCGCTCGAATCAGACAACACGAAGCTGATTGAACAATATCATTCTCTCGAAATACAACTTCAGACTTTAATAAAGGAAGCTGATTCTTTGAGGCAGACCAATAAGGCGATTCAGGCCAAGTCTGACAATTTTCAGACTCGGAACGATTCTTTGAAACAGCAACTTTTGGCTGCAAATCAACATAATGTTGCGCTCCAGAAACATCTACAAGAGGAGGGAATGACAAGAGTAAAGGTAGAATCTACTTTGTCCCTGAGCACCACCGTAGGGTCAATCATTGTCGATCTCACGAAGCTGAACCAGTTCCAAGGCCAGATGCTCGACAATTTTCGAGTCGAGTTCTTACAACTGCTCGAGGATGCAAAGGCTCTTGTCGAGGAAGAGTTGGCGGAGCTGAAGGAGCTCTCCAGTGATGTCACCCCATCTTGCAGCAGGCCCGATGCACACGATGATTATCGTTAGGCCCTGCTGCAAATTGATGAACTTACACAACAACTCCAAGTTGTGTCTGTCTACACCAGAGCCTCAAACCATCCAGAATTCCTAGAGGCTATCGTGAAGATTGACCAGTTCGAACAAGAGCTGTCAAACCAAAAGCAACAAATGGAAGATCAGAAGCTGGCTGTTGAGTTGCAAACTCAGGATTTGGCAACTACATCTACACAGCCAAAGCGAATGCGGCGAAATCAGTCAAAGGTATGTGTTGACAGATTTCTTGTATTTGCTGATCACTTCTGGAAATGGTGTCCACATGCTTTTAATATTGAGTTGAAATGGCGTGTGGATTACATAATGCTACTAGGCACAGTAGGCATCGCCTTCGACGACTGGAAGTGACCGTGGGAGAAGGACGACTTTCTTTGGTTATGGGCGGCCCAGCTCACTATCGAGCAGAAAGGATGTCTCTGCTGGGGCATAATCCAGGGTAAATTCTAGGTCGTACCTTTCGGATCGGCAGAGTTATACATAGGCTCTTTGGCTATGTATGCTCTCGAATATATCTGTATCAAAGAACTTCAATTTTTGCGAAACAAAGATAATAAGCGACATTTTTGGAAATGAAAGTCACAGTTTCAGCTGTACAAACCACAAGCGGTTGCAGATTTAGGCGCATTCGACGATGCAGATCTACTGATAAATATTAATATGGCTTATCCGAAACTATTTAGTCTATATGCGGATTGGGAGCAAAACCTTGCAGAATATTTTGTGGAGATTCGCCACAATTTGCAAGATAGAAGGAAGTCATTTCGTTATAAGCAATTTTGTACATATACATTTTGGCAGTTTGGTACCTTTGTGACAAAGACATTTTTTTTGTTCAGAACCTTTATGTTAAAAGCAATTTTATTAGATTTTCAGCTCGTTACTGTAAAGAAATCACTCTATGAAGTGATTCAGATGAAGATACCAAGTTAACCCAGGAGCTGTTCGATGGAACATTACTTCCGGTTAAGTTAGAAGAATTCAGCAACTTACCAGTTGGCTGCTATAGCAAATTGAAAGAAGACTTGCTCTTGATCGAAGCTCAACAGGACTTGGAGCTTGCTCAGAAGTTATATGAAGAACTGAATCATTCTTGAATATTCATTCGTGTCTCTGTCGTGGTGATGTTTCTATGGGATGCTGACTTTTTGAAGTTTAAAGATGTTTTGAAGTTTGATTCCAGTTTTCATCAGCAATTCAAAGATCAATTCAAAACAACCTATTCAATTAAAAGAAACAGCAAGACATTTATTCTCTAAGATGAAGAAATATCTAAAGGACGAAATACACGAAGAAATATCTTTTTGCCTCAACGAAAATCTGACGAACAAGAATGTTTGCCCAATACTCCTCGAAATAAAGATGATATGTTCACGAGGACATTTCACATTTGAGGAAGGGGATATGTGATGCCACGAAAATGTTAAAAATTGAATATCAACATAAATATGGCATGATATACTCGAAAATGAAGATATGAGCTGGATAAGTATAAATCATGAAGAGGCCTAAGTAATTTTTCGGGAATATATCTCCTAAGCACTTGCCATGTAATTAAGGACAAGACCTTTTAAAGGAAAAGACATTGTCTTGGACAACCTTTACTAGGTTGTCCATATGAAACGACTAGATACGAAAAGACATGATAAACTAGAGTAACTTTAACTCATAGTTAAGTATACCTCCTATGGTATAGGTGAATGTATTTTTAGTCTAATTGTTAACTAGACCCTTTTGTGGAAGCGATGCACCTGTTGTTTTAGAAGTGTGTTTGTTCGCCCCGTAGAACATATATTGATCTCACACTTTAGTCTCGATCATCGAGAGAGAAGAGTTTATGCTTATGTAAGAGATTGAAGAAGTGAATAGAGTTCTGTGAGTTATTCTCTCTTATCTCTGTTCTCCGCATTGCTGAGTGTGAGTGATCTGGAGTCTGCTAACAATCTCTAACGCATTTCATGATGATCACACAAGATACACATGGTAATAGATTATTTCCTCAAGATCAAAGCTTATGTTGAGAAGCAACTCTCCTTCAAGATCAAAGCTTTCAGGTGATGGAGGTGGTGAATACATCTCCAACAAATTTCATGATTTTTGTGAGTAAGAAGGCATCAAACGAGAGTTCTCTTTTCTTATTCCCCTTATCAAAATGGGGTGGCCGAGAGGAAGAATAGATCCTTGTGTGAGTGTGCCAAAGCACTTAGAATTGAAGCATCCTTACCTAAGGATTTTTGGGGAGAGGCTATCAATTGTGCCAACTATCTATGTAATAGACACCATTTGAAGTCTTATTTAATGAAGAAACGAAATGTTTCTAACTACAATGCCTTGCTAGCTTTCAGCCCTCAGCTTGACGAAGATGTTTGTGAACACGAAAGTCAGGAGACACGAATCACGAAAAGTTTTGCGAACTCAAAAGTCAAAGGAAACGAAGACGAACGGTTCGCGAACTTGAAAGTCAAAGGAAACGAAGACGAACGGTTTGCAAACTCGAAAGTTGAAGCAGACGAAGACGAGTGGTTCACGAACACAAAAGATTCACAAACGAGAATCTTTTGCGGTCCAGTACGAGAGAAGACAAATGACCAAAACGAAACCTTCTCCTGCTTTCCACGCTCCAGAGAGTGCCAGCGAGATCATGCAAGTACCTAGAAGTACTGATATCTGATCTGATGGCATGACATCAGCAGATACATTTTAGATCGTGGCTAATCTGCCACTCTTGTATTTTCCTGATTAGTTGTAGATGCTCAATCACTCTAATCTTAGATTTACATAGAGCGACTATACTTACTGGATGATATTTGACATATAGAAAAACAGAGTACACATATAGTGTAATGTAGTAGTCTGATGCAAGTAAGCAATCAAGACAAAATATTGAATACATGTCCGCCTGCGTGCGAAGACAATTCTATCTAGGATCTGTGGATCCAACTGTCCATTAGTAAAGTGAGACAATTGCTCGTGAGAGAATTGTGTTTCTCCCACGCCAGCACACTGCGTGGATTTATGCGCTTGAAGAAATCAGAGAAAGATCAATATAGATGATTTTCTTGTTGTGTCTAATCTCAAATGCAAATGCGTCTGCTGTTTATTCGTGTGTCTAAGTTTTCTTGTTCATTTGAATTCTGCACCTTGGTTGAAACTATTTTGAATGCTGTATTAATTTTATAAAACGTAGATCAACAGTGCCTGACTACACTCTGGAGGACTGTAGGAGTGATTCAGCTGGCAGTGTCCAACGATCGCATCTGAACTCCATCCGAGGGAAAGAGAGTCGTGGTTCCTTCACGAAAGCTTAGTGACTGCGATCCTGATTCTCTTTAGTAGTATCAGAGCGAATCATCTTGTCATATTCTGACATAGCCAAGAAGCTAGCAGATCCAGGAGGCCAAGCATTCAAACAAACAATCATCAACAAGGGAACAGACTCCAAGAAGCAATGGCTTCAATCAGCAACATACAGAGCAAGATCTGCACAATACTTGATTCTTCAGGATCTAACTTTCTAGCCTAGAAAGTTAAGACATCACTCATATTCAAATACGAAGGACTATTTCCCTGGGTGGATGGCACAGAAGAAATGCCTACGACAACAGGCAAGGAGCTACGTGAATGGAGGGAGAAAAACAACAAGGCAGTAGTCTTGTTATCATCTTCCATCGAAGATAGTCTCACACTTGACCTGGCTACACTCTCCAAATCTAAGAAGATGTGGGATGCATTACTCACCATATTTCAGACGAAATCAAAAAGTCAAATCATGATGTTGGAAGATCAACTGACGAATTTGTAGTGGGATGGAAAAGACCTCACTTCTTTCATAAGAAAGATGAAGGATCTGTTTCTGTCACTACAAGCATCTCACGTACCTGTTGAGAGCCTTATCCAGATCATTCCAGATGACAAGAACCTTGCTCACAAAAGATCCCGCCATGAACCTTGAATAGGTGATTGTCGAGATTCGAGAGGAAGTCGAGGCCAGAGAACATCTTGATCACAAAGATGGTTCTGACCAGGACCTCTACAACAACAAAGAAAAATCCAAGAAGCAGTTTAAGCCTAAGAAGGAGTCGAATCAGAGGCAGGATCGTGACCAGCAAGTAGAGGGAACCAACAAGAGCAATTGGAAGAGCAAAGAGAGGTCGAAACAACAAGGTGTAGACAAGAAGACTTGCGTGAGATGTAGAAGAGACGGGCATACAGTAGATACTTGCTGGCTCAATCCCAAGATTGAGTATCTCCATTGCCATAAGAAGGGTCACGCGACCATGGATTGCCGCCAAAACTCGAGAAACAAAGCAGCACAGAACAGACAGGAGAACAGCAATAGTTCATCCTATGTCGAGTGACATCAAGATGAATAATGTCTGATTTCAGAAGTGCAGATGAGTTGGATCTAGACATCAAGTGAACGGTATTGGTTCACTATGGCTCAACACCAACGATAGAGACAGACGCCTCGAAAATGTTCTGTTCGTGCCTACTCTGCAACAAGACTTGCTCTCTGTAGCAAGAATAGTAGATGCAGGGATGCATGTGACATTTTTTGATGAAGCATGCAATGTAATTGATGCCAGTACCAGTACTTTGATCGCTCAAGGCAGAAGGAAAGAAAACCTATACCATCTGAAGGTATGCCTACTGGCCGATCAGGTGCATCAGACTCATGTTGACCAGCCTGACACTTTGTGGCACAAGATACTCTGCCAAATGAGCTCAATGGCACTTTTCCAAGCAAGCCATCATGGAGCAATAACAGGAGTCAGCATCTCGAATGCAACTAGTTTGACCACCTGTCATGCATGTTTGAAGGGCAAGATGTCACACACACCATTCGTCAAAGACTCCTACATAACGACTAAGATTTTGGAGCTAGTGCATTCTGACATCTGTGCACCATTCAACGTGATCTCAGTAGGAGGTTCAAAATATTATATAACCTTCATTGATGACTATAGCAAATTTGTCAAAGTGTATTTTATTCAAAATAAATCTGAAGCACTTGATAAATTCACAGAATATCTGAATTGGGCTGAGAGATGTACAGGTAGCAAAGTGAAGCAGATCAGAATGAATCAAGGTGGTGAATACATCTCGAATCGCTTCACTGACTTCTACAATGATCATGACATCATTCACAGAAGAATTGTAGCCTACACACCGCAGCACAATGGTGTTGTTGAACGAAAGAACAGGACCCTGATGGAAGCAGCCAGATGCATGATGGCCTACTCGAAAGCTCCAAGGGCACTGTGGGCTGAAGTAGTAGCTATAGTCGCATACATCCAGAACAGAACAGGCAAGTCTGGTGTCCCTCACACGACACCACATGAGCTATGGTGGGGTAGAAAGCCCAATTTGTCTCATGTCAGAATCTTTGGTTGTGCAGCTTATGCACATATTCTTGATAAGCTTTGAAAGAAGCGTGATGAGAAAGCCAAGCAAGGATCTCTTGTAGGTTATGACAACAATTTGTCATACTACAGATTCTACATGCCAGACACGAACACTGTGAAAACAGTGAGAGATGTCAGATTCGATGAGAGCAGGACAATGGCCATGACGATCCTGTCAGCTACGAAGTTCTGGAGAGACAGTACTATGACCTACCGCCAATGACAGAGGGAGTAGAGGATGAACATGAAAATGAAAATTTTTGAGTCGCCTCCTATTTGAGCGACGAATCTGACGGAGAAATATTTGAGAGGCAACCTGCCGCCGCAGTTCCTGTAAACCAAGATGGTTCCAGACCGAGCAGAGCAGACAAAGGCAAAGGCATAGCTGTCCCAGGAGGATCTCCTAGAAGGTCGACAAGACCACAAAGAGCGCCAACAAGATATGTGTCAGGTAGCTCAACTTCCATATCAGAAGAGTTCTGTGGATTCAGTGGTGAACCACAGACTTTTGAGGAAGCGATTGACAATCCAGAGAAGTACAAATGGATCCAACCCATGAACGAAGAGATGGAGTCCATGTGGAAGAACCAGGTATGGATGTTGGAGCCATTACCACATAAGCGCAAGACTATCAAATGCAAATGGGTTTTCAAGCTCAGATACGGACCAGACGGGAACATCACGAAATACAAGGCAAGACTGGTAGCGAAAAGTTTCTCTCAGAGATATGGTATTGACTACTCTGAAACCTTCTCTCCTGTCATCAAACATTCATCTCTACGTCTATTATTTGCATATGCAGGAGCTTATGACCTCAGGATCTACATTGTGGCTGAGAAGACAACTTTCTTGCATGGTGAATTAAACAAAGAGGTCTACATGGATCAACCCCTATTATACATCTTCAATTCACTTCCTGACTATGCATGCAGAATGCACAGAAGTATCTACGTTCTGAAACAATCAGCTTGACAATGGTACATGAAGAAAGATCAAGCCCTGAAATCATTAGGATTCAAGCCTCTGTTGGCTGATTCTAATGTATATGTTAGAGTTACAGATGGACAGATCATCATAGTGGTTTTATATGTGGACGACACTCTGATACTTTGCAGGAGTGAGCAGCTAATTGCTGAAGTAAAGGCAGACATCTCGAAACATTTCGAGATAGTCGATCTGGAAGAAGCCAGGTGCTACCTAGGCTTACAAATTGAAATGGACTATGAGGGGAGACACGAACCACGAAAAGTTTCGCGAACTCAAAAGTCAAAGGAAACGAAGACAAACGGTTCGCGAACTCTTAGTCAAAGGAAACAAAGACGAACAGTTCACAAACTTGAAAGTCAAAGCAGACGAAGACGAACGGTTCACAAACACGAAAGATTCACGAACGAGAATCTTTTGCGGTCCAGTATGAGAGAAGGCAAATGACCAAAACGAAATCTTCTCCTGCCCTTCACGCTCCAGACAGTGTCAACGAGATCATGCAAGTACCTTGAAGTACAGATATCTGTTCTGATGGCATGACGTCAGTAGATATATTTTAGGTCATAGCTAATCTACCACTCTTGTATTTCCCTGATTAGTTGTAGATGCTTAATCACTCTAATCTTAGATTTACACAGAGTGACTATACTTACTGGATGATACTTGACATATAGAAAAATAGAGCATATAGTGTAACGTAGTAGTCTGATGCAAGTAAGCAATAAAGACAAAATACAGAATACATGTTCGCCTATATGTGAAGACAATTTTGTCTAGGATCTGTGGATCCAACTGTCCGTTAGTAAAGCAAGACGATTGCTCGTGAGAGAACTGTGTTTCTCCCACGTCAGCGCACTGTGTAGATTTGCATGCAGTGCTTGAAGAAATCAGAGAAAGATCAATATAGATGATTTTCTTGTTGTGTTTGATCTCGAATGCAAATGCGTCTGCTGTTTATTTGTGTGTCTAAGTTTTCTTATTCATTTGAATTCCGCACCTTGGTTGAAACTATGATGAATGTTGTATTAATTTAATAAAACATAGATCAGTAGTGCCTGACTACACTCTGGAGGACTATAGGAGTGATTCAGCTGGCAGTGTCCAGTGATCACATCTGAACTCCATCCGAGGGCAAGAGAGTCGTGGTTCCTTTGCGAAAGTTTCGCGACTGCGATCCTGATTCTTTCATTTCCAACATTCAAGAAGAAGCCTAAGGATGATCACCTTAGAATCTTTGAAAGTATTTTTGTTTCTCATATTACCTTGGAGACAAGAAAGAAAGATGATCCAAGCTCAAGCAAAGGTATCATGGTTGGATATTCATCCACCAAGAAGGCCTATAGAGTCTATATACTCTCTACTTCTAAAGTTATTGAGATGTCACTTTTCATGAAGAACAAAAATCCACCTTGGAAGGGGTCGAGATTAAGGCATCCCAAGATGCATCACCTATTATATCTATTAAAGACAATCAAGAAGTGTCGAGGTCAAGGTTTGAGGAGGAGCATCCTCATGTATTCTCACCAAGAAGATCTTTGAGAGAGAGGTCCAAGCCCAAGAGGCTCTCATACATTGATATAGGCAAGCAAGTGAATGTTGAATCTACAAATTATGCTTTTTTTTATATCACATGAAGAGCCAAGATGTGTCCAAGATGCAATCCATTCAAAGGAGTGGTATGTAGCTATGAAGCAAGAGTATGATGCTTTGATCACCAACAATACTTGGGAGCTTGTGGATCCACCATCCAACAAGCATGTTATTGGTTACAAGTGGGTGTTTCGAATCAAATACAATCATGATGGCACCATCAACGAGTACAAAGAAAGGCTATGTGCAAAAGAATTTGCTCAAATCCAAGGTCTTGATTATGAAGAAACCTGTGCACCCGATGAAAAGAAAGTGACTATAAGGACCATCATATCTATTGCTTGCTATTAAAAGTCTTTATGGACTTCATGTAGAAGCAATCAATCAAAATCTAGAAGCTTCATCCCCAAGCCAAGGAATAGGAAGCATGAAAGTAGAGTGAGAGCTTGGAAATGAATCACCCATAAGGTGAGGTAGTAGGGCAAGTTTGGCCTTCTTATATAGAGCCTAGAACCACCTGCGCACTTAGTCATGCAAGGTCTCAACTCCCTTATACATAGATTCATCTAGAATAGAGTCTCTATGCATGGATCCTCTATTCATAGAATTGCTATTGATAACTCTACACATGCACATACGTTCCCAAACCTTGTACTAACTCCATTTAGTGTGTTCTGGGCCTCACAAGAATATTAGTTACTTTCAAGTCATGTCCAGTATGACGTGGCATAACTAATAGCTTGTTTCACTAGAGTATTGTGTATCCAAGACTAGGAGTATATTGAATCCTATGTATTGGTCATGGACATAACAAGATCACTCAACCATGGAAGACTACAAATTTTCACGCATTCCCTCAGGAAATGAATGGTTCACATTGGTTGAGTTCCAACGAAATCTTCAAAAAATTCATAAAAAATACAAAATGACCTTGATAGGTTGGTAGCAGAAGTAGTGAAGAACTATCGCAGTCTCTAGTTGATCTCCAAGGTCCCTCTTACATGGTTTAACTGCTTTGGTGAGTTCTATTTTGATCCCAACCAAGAATTCAATGCCATGAAGTAGCTTTACTAATGCACAAAAATGGTACTATGGGACTAGCACTAAATTAGTGTGGAGGGCATAGGGCATGTTGGCCATGTGAAAATTTAAGATCCAATATGACCCTAATTATAGATCTAGGCATAATAGAAGACACACAAAAATAAATGTCAAATTTGTAGACAACTCTACACATAGAATTTCTAGTTTGATCAAGATCAACATAACATAACAAGAAAGAATCATAAGCTATTTAACATATAAAGATCTCTAATCCAATTCTCTGTTAACAAGTTGTACAACATTAACTAATCATTTATTATAACTCTCCAATAGAGATAGAAGAAGCATACATCAAGTATTCTACTCAAAAGTAGAAGAGAACCAAAATATGAGAAGATAGTATTCACTCCAGGTCTTCCAAAAGTGAAATGCCACTTAGGTTCTACATTCTCCATGACCTACGTATAATTTATGGCTAAAAGTGATGACTCTATCTCGTCTCTCTAGAGTCATTTGGCCTACCAAAACTTGTCTTAAACTAGTCATAATGACCAAAATTGCCAAGTAAGATAAATTGAACTTTTACATGACTAGGTGGCTAGCGAACTTAGACCCAACATAAAAATGGTCATTTCCACTGATTTCGCACATATGAGAAAATCATGTGAAGCTTATTTGCTAATTTGACCTCATATAGGCTCATATTGCCAAACTAACTAGAAAGCTAGAAAACTAGTTAACAATTTCCACACCCCCTCTTCAACTAGTTTTAGCATAGATTTAGAACATGATCTATGATTTACGATTATAATCCCTAATACTACTAAATCAGAGGAAAACCCATCAACGTACAAAAAGGTGAAAGTATATAGAATGATAATGCCAAATGACAAAAATGAAACAAGTTAATGAAAATCTCAATAAAACCTAAAATAGTAAATTAACTATTCAAAACCAACTACCTGATGTAAGTCACTAGCTAGAATACTATCAGTAATAGGTAATGTAGGAAGCTTTGAAGTAGCTGCCCCTGCAAATTGACCTCGTCGAATAATTGAAAGCATCTGTGAAAGTTGCAATGCAATAGAAATACACTGATGGTAGAAAGATTCAATGATAGATGGTAATGCAATATTTTGTCCCTGGCATTTTACAACAAGCTCCGCACATAATGACAAAAAATCATTAAATTTCTTATGAAGACATCCATATGTTTCCAAGGCAAAGGGGGTGACATCTTCAGCAGGTGCATGATTGTTATAATCTCGCTCCTTCTCTTGAGCTACATGAGATGCAGCGGCCCCTTGCGTGGTGGAAGAATGACGAAGAAGGTCTTGACGAGAGGGATTAGCAATGCAAATTTTTCATGTGAGAGAACAAGGTCAACACATCATCAAGAATATTGTGAAAAAGGCCCTGGTAAATGTGTGTCTACTCTCGAACAACATGAAAACCACTATCATGAGCAATATTAGCAAGAACATCACGAATGGAATCATGTGACATTATACGATCTCCACCTAAGGGGAACCTCATAAGATGAGTACCCAAGGAATCCAAGACATGCCCACAAAAACACTTAGAGAGACCAATTAACACTAGATGTGGTAGTCCCAATCTAGTCTGAATGGCAGTGATAAGCAAATCAGTGTTGAGGCGCAAGAGTGGAAGAACTAGATGCACAACCAACCAAGCCCTTGCACCTGGACCAACACATGAAAGAAGACGAGCTTGAACCACATCAGAAGGTGAATCATTGATAAGTTGACTGAAGGAATAAGAGTGAAGATGCTCCACAATAGTCTTCTAAAAAATTGGTCATTGATTTGCCACCAACGATTCAAAGGGAGGCACAAAAGGCTGTATAAGCAGTGGAAGTAGCTCTAGCAGTGCGAAGAGATGTTGAGAAGAAAAATTACCGGTCTCCACATGAGCCACCAAATCAAGAAGAAGAGGCTAGTTACCTTGCTGAAACTTGGAAAATAGTGCAGAGGCAACAAGAGCCCAATTTCTTTCCTAGAAAAGCAATTGGTGCAATACAAGCGGCAGATACTAGGCCAACACCACCCGAGGAAGTAGGAAGAGAAATCTGTCACTTTGAAAACTGACCTTCACAAGTGTCAAAAGTGCACGGCCCCAAAAGATGACCAAATATGCTTAGTAAAGTATCATCAAAATCTCGAAGTAAAGATATTACATTAGGTGAAGGAGAAACACAATGTAGAAGATAGCAATGACGTTGAGCAAAGCACTAAGTGAGAATCCCGAATGCAACTTGAGAATTTCCAAGCTTTGGCAACATATCTTAATGATGAGCAAATCCATCCAGAGCATCTTGCATAAATGAAGTGACAAACTCAGAAGAACCGATGGGAACCCCAGGTGCCTTAATGCCATGCTGAAGAGTATAACCTATAGGTAAGGAGATATCTGTTCAGAGGAAGGCCTTTTGGGCACCAAGCGCGTTTCTATTTTTTATATCTCTGTAAAATAGTAGCAAACATGCTTGAAAAAAAAGACATGATTGTGTGTTTGCTTGCTTTCTCCATATTCCATCTCATGTGAGGTGTATGTACCAAAAAATACCATGAATGAGCCTCCATTTCCACCTTGCCATAAAGGATCACCAATTCATGGAATACCTATGAAGTAATGAGTGCAATAATGATGCTATCTTAGCTCCATTTGCATCAACAAAACCAACAAAGCGTAATAGTCCATCTTATACAAAAAGATGTTCATAGATTAGGGTCTTCGACGTAAGGCCTTCAACATGTATTTCTTCATATATTGGTTCCTTAGTCTTCTTATGTATTTGAATTTGGTTAAGTAAAGTCAAATGTATTGTTTTGTTCATCTTTACGACTTTACTAAGGTATCACAATCACATAAGAATCAGTAACATTTTATTTATCATCATCATCATCTAAAGTGAGATTTTTCCAATTTGTGTATTGCTTGTGTTGGTACCAACTTTGGGTCTCAAGCTTAATACATTGCCTCGTCCACCGTTTGCTTTTATCTAATTCATACAGTTCTGGATTACTAGCACGTCATGCAATAATCTCATGGGCACAACTAATGCATGGGCTAAGGCCTCGTATTTTGATAGATTATCCGGTCATTTGATGTTGGCCCTAAACCTTACGAGTTATATGGATCGTTCTTTCTCTGGTTTTTTTTTTTTTTTTCAATTTTTAGACCGGCATGTTCATGCTAGTGAGTGGCCCGGGTCCCAGGGGCCCGTGAATTTTGTAGTGCTAGTGTATTCCAACGGCTCCCTACAGATTGTGTTCTAGGTGAGGTGACAAGAAAAACGATTTAATTTGGTTCCTAGGCCCAGGAGGATATTCCACGTCACCGAGGACCCGTTAACCCTCCCTTCATATTCCAAGAGGTCGAGGAACAAAAATTAAAAAAATCATCTCATAAAAACCCAACATCTATACTAGCCAAGGCACCCACATTCGATAAAAAGATCAAACCCAAAGCAGTTACTTAGGATAAACTTATACATTTATTAAGCCATTCAACTATAACATTCACATTCAATGTAATATGATAAAGACTAGAAACTCGAGATTCCATGCGTGTTTAACAAACCAAATTATCTAAAGTTGAAGTAAAACTAACAATAGCATGGGGATTTTGTTGGACATTTACTATTACTCGAGACCTAAGAGTTATAGGTGGTCAAGCCTTCTTGCTTAACTATTCTGAAAAATATAGTCACATACAACTGAAATGGAATAACCAATGATATGAGGGGCAGAATTGTACCTCAGTCCTGGCTCTTAGGTTGTGCTCAACAAGGAGGGAGGGCCAACTCAATTACCAATTCATATATGCTTTGCTGCTCTCAATCATTAAATGTGAGATTCCATACTCCAGAGAAGGTGTCCCAACAAGTCTGCATGATCCCTCATAGGAATGCTTAAGGAGTGCACTCCAAGGGCATGTGCAGTGTTGGCGCCACTCCATCCAAGGGTGATGGATGGAGATAAGAGAGAAAAAATATATTTCTCCCCTTGGATGGTGTGGGACCTGTGCAGCAGAGGCACTGTTGTTGGTGTTAGATGACGTTTGCATCTGAAGAAGAACACCAATTGTCAATCCTAGCCATGAGACATGGATAAACAGTTATAAGTTGTTTTCTTTTTGGTTCATGATGCATGGATAATACGTCATGTTAAGATGCAATATTTAGGTTACTGGCGTGAAGCCAATTTGGGGGGGGGGGGGGGGGGGGATGATAGCAACTCGGATTTGTATACGTACTGTGAATATGAATGATAAACTACACTTTTGGCTATCAAAGATTTTTTTTTTTGCATTTTGATCTTATGTGAAGGGTGCATTGAATGACCTTTATCTTCTTTGTGATTATGTGCTATGAATGTATTTTGATTTGCCCACACATGTAGAATTGCATGATCACATAGAAGGTTGAAGATCATTTTACACTTTACATTGTTTATTGATTTTGGCACGAATTAGCTCATGCAATCAAAATCTTTTTCTTTACACACGAATCAAATAGGACAGTGGAATCTAGATAGGGCAGTGGCGTCAGATGGATCAATGGAGGATAGGATGATTGATCATCTAGAAGAAGACAACTACACTTGGAGTTGGAAATTAAAGATTGTGCTCAAGGAGAAGGGATTATGGAGAGTAGTAGCAGGCACCGAATCAGTCTAGGTGGATCAAGAGGGATATCCCAAGAGTTGTCAACAAGCTGAAGTCATTGTTGCGAAGGATGCCAAGGCACACATGCTGATATGCATGGTGCTTGGAGAAATCGCCTTATCCCATGTCAGGGATCAAGAAACTACAAAGAAGGCCTGGGATGCACTGCAAAGCAGCTATCAGTAGGCAAAAGGTTTCTCAAGTATTCTGATGTTGCAAAGGCAATTGGCGAATACTTAACTGATAAATGTGAATCCGTGAGGGAATGCATAGAGAAGATAAAGAACTTAGGATGGTAGTCGAGAGTAGTGGGAGCACCAACAACTGATCTATACTTTGATCACCAATCTACTTGCCAGTTATGATCTACTTGTGATGATGCTTGACGAGTTTGAAGAGAAACTGGACTTAGAGTTTGTAAGAAGAAGGCTGATTCAAGAGGAAGGCAAGAAAAGATAAATCCAACATAGGATGAGATGGTGTTACTAACTAGATTCAAGAGATTGAATCTGAAAGGAGAAAAGTAGAGACAAACAATGGAAAAGGGACAATCCAGTCATCAATTAGAGGACAGCAAAAGGAGAACATGGTAGGATAAATCTGAAAGGAGGTGCTACTATTGTGATAAACTAGGCCATTATGCTAGAGAATGCATCAAAAAGAAAGACGACATGCAGAAGAAAGAAGTCCAACAAGCCAACATTGTGGAGGAAGACGATGACAAGGGAGATGCATTTGTAATGATGGCATATGAATTCTATAGCATGTCAAACGATTCAAGAAGCAGTTTGAATGATTCAAGAAGCAGTTTAGGTGGATATTCTTTAGAAAGTAACTCAGATCTAATACATGTGAAACCTCCATTCAGAAAAGAGAAGGAATCAAAGGCCCTATTGGTACCTGGATTTGGCTGCTACCTCTCACATGACAAGTAGCAAAATGACATTCATCACCTATGAGATGCTGACAGTCAAAGAGATCTTGTTAGGTGACAATGGAAAAGTTGATGCCATCGGAAGAGGTATTGTATCCCTATGGCTAGGACAGGAAAGATGCATAACGCTAAAGAAAGTATTGTATGTACCTAGCCTAGCCAAGAATCTACTGTCAGTAGGATGCATTACAGATGCAGGTTTAGATGTATTGTTTGAAAAAGAATGATGCAGTATACAAAACAGGGGTGAGCCCATAGGAATCGGTTTTCGAAGTGGACTTTATCAACTTCAAGGAGGAGTAGAAGAAAGAACCGTAGCATGTCTCAGCATGAACTCGAACAAGGTTAACAACTGCCCCGCCTGCCCAAATCTGGATCCTTGAATGCCTTGATTTGAAGATTCAAGATAGCACACAAATTCTTGTGTGCTTTCTAATTCAACCCTTTTGTAAATATGTCATCTGCCATGTATTGGATTCTGCAAAATTTTAGTCTTACCTCCTTGTTGAGTATTCTGCTCCTAATATAGTGTTACTTAATCTCGATGTGCTTGCTCCTGGAGTGAAATCTAGGATTGATCGATAATGCAATAGCACTCTGATTGTTGCACTAAATGCTTGTTGGAGCAGTTTGTATGAAGCCAATGTCATACAATAGATTCTTCAACCAAATTGCCTCTTTAGTAGCTTCAAAGGCTACAATGTATTCTGATTCTGTTGATGACATTGCAATGGAGATTTGTTTTCGATTATTCCATGATACTTGACCATTATTGAACAAAAAGATGAATTTAGAAGTCGATCTTCTGGTGTCGACATCGCTTGTCCAATTTGCATATGTATATCCATGAAGTGTATGGATATCGGATGAATCAACATCACCATAGCAGATGCATAGGTCGAAGGTAGATCATACATATCTGATTACTCTCAAAAGAGCTTTCCAATGGATCATACCAGAATTAGTCATATATTGTCTTAAAGAGTTGATGGCATATGCAAGATCGGGCCTGGTAGAGATCATTGCATACATCAAGGATCTGATAATTCATTGATATGGATATCCCTTTATTTTGGCCTTCTCCTCACCAGTTTGAGGGCATTGCTTTTTAGATAATTTTAAGACTGGGTCCATGGGATTATATACAGGCTTACAATTCATAAAATTGAATTTTGATAATAGGTTTTGAAAGCACCTCTGCAAACAATTGTGATTGGACCACATTTATTGTTCGAATACTCTTTTGTTGCCTATATTTATACACTCGACGTTGACTTGACATCAATATCGTAAACTATAGTTAACTAATCCTTGTAGTTTAGGAACTTCTTGTCATTCTTAGGTATACCTCTCATTCTCTTTATTCTCTCCGTTCTCATTCGTACTCAACTTCCATAGGCATATTTTGGACTAATGGCGACACATAATTAGAGACCAAGAGGAACCATTGATGCGGGCCAGGATGAAGACGAGCATTTTGCTTGGTGTGGGCTATGCGCTATCCTAGTATTGGATCAACGTGCCTGTGTACAGATCAGCAGTGAGGCAATATAGGAGGCGCACACTGAACCGATAATTCGAGAATGAAAGTCAACATTCGATAGCAGATCAATGTGTAGATGAGTATAGGCCATTGTTCGTTGTCTCAAGTTTTTGGATCTCTGAGTCTTCATACTTTTCACATGCTGATCTTTGTTTTTTGGATGATCACACACTTTGAAATCTTTGCAAAAAGAAGCAGCGTAGCCGCCACGCCGAAGTGAAAAATCTAGAATATTCCCTTTGAAAATTAGGATATTCCATTTACTTTTCATCTAATCTGTACTAATATCGGTTCAACATGCGAAAGCCCAAAAAGATCTCAAGAGGTCGCATTGAATTGATATTGCATGTATCTATACTAATATTGTTTCAACGCATGAATAGCCAGTTAGAGTACCAGAGGTCGTACTTGTGCGCGCTGAATGGATATTGCTTGTTGTAAAACAATTTGTAAATTTTGAAAGACAACTCATATTTAGACGATTACAGTGACATTAGAAAGCCCTCAATGAGAGCTTTACAATGACACCCAAAATCATCCAGAGTCTGGTTTCATCGAATCAACACCTTCTCGGTTGATCATGGATTTGAACCAAGCTCTGCAGACTGTAATGTTTATTTCAAAGTTGTCAGACATTTCTTTGTCCATCACGCTATACGTGGATGATACGTTATTGTTTAGCAATAGTATAGAGTTGACAAAGGATACCAAGATGATGATATCCCAAGAATTGGAGATGACAGATTTTGGAGAAGCAAAGAGATTTTTGAAAATCACCAAAATTTGACCGGGAAAGGCAAAAACAATTTCCGTTCGTCAATCACTGTTACAGTTCGTCACAAATGAACACCATTGATTGGGCCACTTAACGTTGAAAGCACGCGAAGTCAAAAAAAGCATATTGACAAAGGGCCCATTTTGAATTCTAATATCCCCTAATGCTTCTATCTGCCATCTGCTTGATATTTAATCTTAAAAATCCATTTGCAGTCGATTACCTTTCTGTATGTTGGCAGCTGGTGACAGTCCATTTGTTGTTCCTCAACAATGAATCGTACTAATTGTCCATGGCTTCTTTCCAGAGATCTGAGTCGGCCTGTGACATTGCTTCTTCAACTGTAATTGGCTCCTGAACAGAGTAGTGAGCAAACTCATCAGTATATCGAAGAGGCTGAACTCAATTTCTTGTTGATCTTTTGATTGAAGTTTTCGGCTGCGAAATTTGATTTTGTGTTGGCTTTGTCGACTGCTCCTGAGTTGCAGCTTCTGCATCATCCTCTGAATCTGACTGTACAGGTTGACTGTTTGAAGAAATTGAAATTGTATTGCATCAATTGTCGGAACAGAATTCATAGACTGCATTTGGTCCTTGCCCTTCAAACCAATAAACTGATCTTCAATAAAAGTCACATCCCTATTAGTAAAAACTTTAAAGGTTTCTATATTGTACAGTCGATACATTCCATTAGAAGAACAATAGCCAACAAAAGCCAGAGAGAACACCATGGCTATAGCTAATTGGAAGACAGTTCAATTACCTGCTAACTGCTTCTCAGATAGCCCTCTGTGTGATTGAGATTCATTGCACAGAAAGCCATTTCATAGTCTGTTCATCGTTGGTTTTTTAGCTTGTTTCACATCCCATGCCCTGACTTGTGGCCAATTTTGAGTTCTGCCTATAGGTCGCTGGTTGGTAAGAGACCTTTCCATTGCTGCATCTAGATTTATGTTTGTATTTGCCTGCTATTCGTTGGTTTGAAAGGGAATCAATAACCCACATACCTTTGCTATTAGGATTTCGATTAGCAAATCCTTGTCTGCGACTGAATAGTTGCTTGAGGTAAGCCTATCATTGATCTTCAACATGAAGCCTCCATTTGTAGCCATGTTGCAATGATTTGATCTTCTCTTTCAACTTGTTCCAATGCACTTAGCACTCTCTTGAAAGCCAACATATGAATCCAAGAAAAAATCACAAAGATATGAAACCTCTCAAATATCTTTCTTGCACAAAAACTAGCCAATCCAACACATAGAATTGATGGCACTTGATCAACACATGATCAACCTACAATATCATGAAATTTTGCACTCTCGTAAGATTGAAACACACTCTTGAAAAGTCCAGCAACTTCAAAATCAAGAGATGCTATCAATTTTAGGGTTTTTACAAAAAATGCATATATTGAAACAAATTCTACAAGTAGAAGTTAGAAACTAGATATAGAATTTTGAATAATGATATTAATCCTTTTTTATGCATCAAAACTCGCCACAATCCAATAAGTAGGGAAGGAAATCAGTCTGCTACAAACATTTTGACCTAAACTGAGCTTTGGATCACAAAGATCCTTATTCTACACTTGAAAATGCTTGACAAAGAACAATCTAGCACACTCTAGAATTGATGGTGCCTCCAAATCACTCACTAGAATCGGCCTCTCCTCCAAATATAATCTGAAACAAAGCTCTGATACCATGTGAAAAAATCAGATCCAAATAACCGAATTATGCCCCTTGATCTTTGGCAAATTTGGAGAGCACATATAACTTCCTTACCAATGTAGAAATCATGCATCAACTACACATAAAGATAAAAACTTAACAAGAACTTGTCATAAATTATGATAATTTATTGTTCATGTTTGTAGAAAAGCAGTACAATAACCATACTCACACGTGTGAATCCATATACCTAAGAAAAATAGCATTCTACACAAAATTTCACTATATCAACACCAAGATGCAAGAGATTGATGTAGAAATCAAAAGAGATATCTTTCATAAGAATAAATGAGAGAAGAATGAGAGAGAATTGTATGCCTATTTATAACAGCCTCTTGATCTATTTTGATCATCTTGCCCAAGCTTATCAACTTATGAAAATTTCTAAAAACTTCTCCAAAAAGCTAAATAACTTGACTAGATTCCATGTATCTCTTCTAACCAATTAGAGTAAGTCCAAATTAGACCTAATCCACCTATATAGTTACTAAAAATAGTAAGATCACTATTTTTAGTCCTTAATGACATAAAAAAATGCATCTCTAAATTGAAAATTCACTTTGGCCTCCAAATTGCCAAATTAGACAACTTAATTAGTTGACAATTTTTCACACCCCAAATTTACTTGTTTTGATCATCTTTTGATTGCTCTTAATTGTACGAGTCTAAATTGTCAATCTAGATCAAGATTTTTTGTTGCAATAGATAGATAGATCAATTAATCAATCAATCACTCTTGGAGTCTTTTGTAAGCTCATTTATGATCCAAATTAATGTACTTCAACAATTATGTATAGGAAAGGCCCTTGCGTGAGAGCCTTCCTCGACGAAATAGCCGTCACAAGTTTTTTTCCTTAAATTCTATATTTTTAAAAAGTATGAAGCTCTTATGCTAATTACTAACCTTTCAACTTTTCAAACAAAATCATGAGTACCTTAATTTTCAAAAATAGTAATGAATATCTTATAGAATTCGTAAGGTATTTATGATTACATCAAATTTTAAATAATAATTTCAGGTCTATTGTTCTACCATTTTAGAGTTTCTCCAAATACAAACCAAAAAAAACTATAGGTTATTACGCTTGCAAAATGAATAGCAAATTGTTAAAACCAATAATCAGCTGAGATTAACAAGGTTTATCTTGATTTTCAAGGAGCACTTGAACCTTCTTGGACTAAAGAGTCTTTGTGTGCCAAGCTAACCAATTGAGCCCACACCATTAACGATATGGAATGGGCAAGGACGCAACGCATCCTGCTTGTGCACCATTGGCCATGTTGATTATCACATAATTGGTCGGTCCAATTTGTCATCTTAGATCAAACAAATCTGAAATGCCTTGCATAAAAATTCAGTGTAAACATATTTTTTCAGTAAGCCTTTTTTTTGATCTAGATAAATTTTTTATGTAAGGTATCTCATGGACCACCACACAAAAAAAATTGACCAAAACCATGTTTTCACCCTTACATGTGTGGATATGAGTTAGCTAATATGAGATATAATGCATTTATAAAGGACCAGAAAAACTTCTAATGGATGACTACAAATACCTTTGACAATCATTTGCATGGCAACAATTTGCAAGAGCACCAAGCTTGTTCAAGTTTTATTTTAAACAGTGCAGACTAATGCAAGAACCCAACCATGAACAGCTTCAAAGTCGACATGGTCTATGTCACAAAGGTTTTTGCAATTGTGAGAGTGACGGTTGCAAAATTAGGATGAGATTTATAAATTGCTAAAAGAAACTTGAGAATAAAAGTAACCAAAATTTATGATGCTAGTACCCAGTTTGCAAGCAATTGAACCACAACGAGTTTTTCAAAAACAGAAAAAATAAAAAAGATTAGAACAATGTGACAACAATTTGCAAACTTGGACTTAACATGCAATTGTGATGCACTTGCCCCAAGCTAAGCCAAGAGCTTTGCTCCATGCGGGACTTCATAGTATAAGGTGTAGAGTGTAAGGTCGTATACATTCAGTGAGCACGAAATCCGCATCTTCCAGGGAAAAAAATGAGGTGAGGGCGACTCTAGATAGCATAAGATTCTTGGAGTTTCAAGAATAGGACAAGGTTTTTCCTCAAGTGTAAACAAATCATAAAATTACCAATCTAGCAGGTGATGTGAGCCTTTTTCTCATGTTCGTGAATAAATTTGTCAGATTGCTAATTCTCTTAGGTGGGTAGACTCGTTGTTGTGGACCTCGGAAGGTTGAACAAACAACGAGTCTACCCACCTAAGATTTCCTCATTCAGAACAGATACTTATTTAAGGCTGTTTTATTATTCATCTCCTACACAGACTAGTCTAAGTACATAAAATATTCTACACTTCAGATTTCCTCATTCAGAACAGATACTTATTTAAGGCTGTTTTATTATTCATCTCCTACACAGACTAGTCTAAGTACATAAAATATTCTACCCTTCAGTGTACATGTCATGACACTCCTGAAATTACTTATATTCTCCAGTCTTGCACAAAGTGCTTAGACAGAAAATGGTGGTGAACTGCCTCGATAGAAAGTAAATTTGCTAATTCATTCATACAAGTCAGCTACAGTTCGGTATTGAATCATTAAGGAACAACTGTTAAGACTCAGAGTTGCAAGTCAGTATCCTACGAGTCACTGACTAAGAGAAATCACTGCATTTACGTAACGAGCAAAAATAGGGTTATTTCTGTTCAATGTGTTGTCACTAAAACTTGCACCACCATTTGAATGAGCAGTTTGACATGCAATGTGGCAGGGGTTACAAAAGGCTTGTGAAAATGTTTTTTTTTTATACAAAGAGACTCTATACCTAAAATATGCCCACTTTTTGAGGAGGCACATTACCTCCCTTCTGAAATCAATAATTCTCACAATGATGTGCCCAATTTCAATCAGACTTGGCAGATAATATCAACCCTAGAAAAAGCATGCCGACCTTCTTAAGATGAATGAGAAGACCTTCACACCAAAATGAAATTGTTCTCGAGGTTTGATATAAAGTTTGCCGGATAATTGCATTTGCTTGAAAGGCTCAGAGGCACCACAATAAGATACAGCTTGTGGATGGTTTCTATTCCACCCTTGGTTTACAACCAAAGAAGTAGTCCTCCCATCAGAAGGATCAAATCTACAGCTAGCATTGGCACTAAAAGATGGCCATAAAGAGTACAAATTCGAAGTAGTTTTCTGAAGTTTTTGCCTGTCACTGCTGTGACCTTCAGAAGGAAATATGGCGACAGCATCCAAAGCTACATCATCCAAAGCTCCGTAACCTTGAGCTGTCAAATCCTATCAACATACAAAAACAGGAAATATCAGATTTCTCACTAACTGGAGAGTGCAAGGACATTTTTTTTCTGGAAAAATATCTACAAAAATAGTAAGTGACCTGGTCTTAGGCCACCTCATATGAAGAAAAGAAAATATAACATTATTCTCATTGCAATAACTTCTTTGATTTTTCTTCTCGTGTTATTTTTTGAACCTTGAATGCCCGTATATAATTGCAACTATGCTGATGGAGCTATGCTAATCAGTTCCAATACCTTAAAGATGCCAATCATGTTAGATGACGTGTATGTACCATTCAAATTCACATCATTTGATCAAACTATCTTTGAGTATGAAAAAAATTACATGAAGAATGCAGTCAAGAAGACAATAGCGCTAGACAGATTATAAAGAAAGCTTGCCACTCTTTTAGGGATAAATAAAGCCCCTCTCTCTCTCTCTCTCTCTCTCTCTCTCTCTCTCTCTCTCTCAGGATGTGCCCATTTATCGGAGAAGTTGAAACAGAGGATCATATTAATTTTCGCTGCCCACTCTGTTATGAGATCAGAGAGAGATACTTTTGTTTCTTTAGGATCATTCAGCTACTTTACAATCTTTGATTGAGTGTGAGGATCAGAGATGCACTGTTCTTATGCTACAAGAGATGTTTCTACTACATGACGGTGCTCCACATACTCACTCCAGCCCTCAGTTTCTCTAGAAACGGACTAGGCATTTTGATGCTGACTCGGACAATGATCATCTTATTCCTTTCAAACATCAAGGTCGGAGGCTGAGAGTGCAGTATATTTCACATCATCAACCTGCACAGTGTTCCATACGGCATCCCAGACATGGTCCTTCACTTCTCCCCCAGAACTGGGATCTTCTACATTGGAAATCTCTTCTTACTTCACTGCGATTCATTGATAAGGGAGACCCATTTTAGAGGTGATCTTATCTACTATAATGATTCACATGACATAAAAAAGGACAATCTTGCTGTTACATTCTACTGTTATTTTAGTTGTATATTGGGTTTTCCTTTAGAAGGGCAAGACTCATAGTTTTCTTCTCTTGGTTTGGGTGACATTTTTCATATGCTCCCATTTACTTACATGTATTCAGGGCTCTTGCATACTTTTGGTATTAAGACATTAATGACTCTCTCTCTCTCTCTCTCTCTCTCTCTCTCTCTCCAGCGCTCCATCGCTGATGGCTGCCTCTCTTTTCTCTTCTCGCTGATGGCTGATGGCTGCCTCCAGCGCTCCATCACTTCCTCCTTTCCAGCTGCGCTTAGAGTGATTCAAGCTCTACCTAAATCTGCCTAGCGCGAGAACAAGCATTTTCAGATGAAGGTATGCAGAAGAAGAAAATGCACCCACAGACCAGTAATGTGTAGAGCGTTCAGGGCTCTAAAGTCTGCATGCAAACTGTAGTTAGGTCTCCAACGTAGAAGTTCGGTCTGCCATCACTCCAACTGCCACTCTCTGCGCCATCGCTCCAGGTCTGCCGCTGCTCTCGGCCTGCTCCTGTGCTCCTGGCCTCCAGCCATGGATACGGAATGGGTCACCACACGTCGAAAAGGCAACAAACAACCATTGCCTTCACCACCACCGTGATCGCCATCTTCTACTCCCCTCAAGGATCTTTAAGGCACTTGCAGTGCTCCACCCCTTTCAGGATTGATGACATTCATAAGTAATATGCAGGCGGATTTGCTTGCACTCAAGGAACGGGTAAATCAACTTGAAACGGAAAATACCACTCTCAAGACAAATGGCAGCCTTAAGCACTACTCCGTAGGTGAACCCTGATCAAATTCAGACCTCGACAAAAAGTTGGGCCAACATGCTCAAAAATACCGAAGCAAAAAGCAATAAGATGGTTTCACAGGCGATGGAAGAACAAGCCAAATGAGAATACAATTCTCCAAACATCCGCGTCAGAGGTCTTTCTGAAACCGACCCCCTGCTTGCAGCCAAAGAACTTCTGGCCTCACTTTCCTATGAGGAAGAGGAAGGCACCATGGAAGCAGCTTGGCAAAGTAAGTTCGACTCTTTGGTTGTCTTCATCCGTTTCAAATACACTGATTATTGTAATGAAGTTCTTAAGCGTCGTGGAAACGAGAAATTCTAAGACCTTGATCTCGATAATGGCAAAGAAAAATATGGTATACATGTCTAAGAGTTGACTCAAGAGTCAAGATGGATGACATAGTCTTCTCATCAAAATAAATCAGCAACATTTGCCTAGTAGAGGTTTCATTGCTGATAGCATTTTGAAAAGTAAGAAGGAAAAACTTATGGACAGATGGTCCATATTTCTTTGAATATAAATGAGTATCCATGACTATTTGGGTTCTCGCATTTATTTTTATGCTTATTCTATTGAGTTGGACCACCCTTTTGCTCTCCTCTAAGGAGATATCGAACATACGCAGGTCACACTATAATATATTTTACTTTCACCTCAACCAATTTGCCACACAATCACCTAATAAGACACATGCACTGTTCCGGCTACTGACAATCCCCTGTTTGTACGACTAATTGATGTTTTGTACAGTCATTCCAAACATCAAGGGGTTTTCTGGTTGAGGCACCTGGCCAGTTTCTGGGGTAAAGAATGAAAATCTCTCCTCTAAGGAGATATCGAACATACGCAGGTCACACTATAATATATTTTACTTTCACCTCAAACAATTTGCCACACAATCATCTAATAAGACACATGCACTATTCCAGCTACTGACAATCCCCTGTTTGTACGACTAATTGATGTTTCGCACTAGTGAAGGAGGAAACATCAAATTGCTGGTCGATTCATCTTCCTAGTTGGGAAATTTAAAGGGCAATTTCAGAACAATAGTGTGACAAAAACCATTACTCATTATACTTTCACCAATTACTCCATTAGCTTATATTCGAGCCACCATATGTTCTTAGGCGCATCTTTGAAAGCATGACAATGTAAGTGATATGGCAACCATCTGAATGATGTCAATGGTTTCCAGTTTCATCCAATAATTAGAAACTCCAAACCATTCACAGCTTACTACAAAACTAGCCATGAGACTATCGAAAAGTGAAATCGGAAGAGTTGGAAGTTTGCTAGGAGGTCCTTCAACATCTACGACTCAGAAGGTCAATTGATTGAAGGTCAAATGATTGTCAGATTAGACAACTCACAAACAATGGTATGGTTTTAAGTGATAGGCCAACTTAGGGAAAACGAGAAAACCTAGAAGGAAACTAAGAAAGGGTAATGAAGAGCAACCTTCTTGGAACGGTAAAAGCCACATAAGAATTGCATGGCAGCAAATCCTCCAATTGGTGACAAAACATGTAGATGGCATCATACGTATGTTATGACAATTCACAGACACCGATGATTCGTTAAATGGGTCAAGTTATCCAGAGACAAAGGAGGAACAGTTTTACCCCATTAGAGGAAGTAAGTAGTTCCCTATTACGTGCTCATCCAAATAAATTGTCTGGGTCAATGCCTCATCAAAGAAATTAACAGTGCCCTGATGATGCTTACAGAAACTTTGAATCTCAAAAACCTCCACACCTTAAGTCGACAATTGTAAAACTTTTGTGGTTCCTTGAGAACTTAATTAGCTTACCACAAATTGTAAAGATTAAAGCTAATTCAAAACTGGGGATAGTTCTAGCAAGGCCAAGGGAAGGGCTGCTTACACAGCACTTACCAACAAATATGCTAGCTTTCAGGATACATTTTGCTTCTTCTTCACTGAAACGTCAGCTTCCTTGGTAGATTCTGATTTCACTCTTGGTCTTTTTCTGTTGCCCTCTTTTGTTCTATTTGAAAGGCTGCCCTTTCCCCTTGATTTATTCTCAATTTCATCATTTTCAGCTATAACAGCAGCTTTTTCCCCCTTCTTTGCTTCAGATACTATTGCTCTTGAACGTTGCTTACTAGTCTTCAAATTATCCTCAATAACATATTCAGTGATCTCACTGACATCCAGCTGATCTAGCTTTTTCCTTCTAGTACTCAAATTTTTATTAGCATGACTACCAGAGCCTACCTTTGTAGCTTCTGCACTTTTTGTGGGTACTCGTCTTGGAGATTTTGTTGCTTTTTGTCTTCGATTGGTTTCAGCAGGTGCAACCTGCATAGTGGGTTCAGATGTATTTTGTTGTGTTGTCCTATTTTGTGCATACTTCATGTTTTCTTCCGAACTCACTTCAGTTTCCACTTGGGACGGTAACACTTCCTCTTTGGCAACCTTTCTGCGTGATGCAGATCTACTCCTTGCTTTAGTCCCCGGAATCGCTTCTTTAGCTCTGGTCATTGAAGGACCATTGTCTGCATCATGAGGGTCGTCATTTTCTACTGAATTTTTTTTTGAAGAACGTTTCCGTGCAGATTTGTTTGCATTTTCAAGAGGACCGCCACTGCACTTCTGTAAATCGGGTACATAAGCTGATGTCTGATTTTACAGCAACAAGAAGCACCGCAGTGAAAATCTGAAACTAAAAGGAAAAGTTGACCTTTGCAATCCAAAATATAAAGCCTATTTAAGTAGCAAACAAGCACTGCATTTAATATTCCACTTTAGCTTAGTAATACCAACCCACAACATCCATGAGACAAATCAGGCTGTTTAAGATAAACTGTTAAAATTTGTAGGAAACATGACTTACAGATATATCAATGGTAACTCTAGGATAAGTCCCCACACATAACAAAATAGATGTCAAATATTTAACTTTCCGGAGTCCACCCACTATTTCTCAGACCATGAGCTTCACCATACAAGTACAGACTATTGTTGCTACTCTGTCATAAGCTCCCAGGGTGGTGCAAGTCACATGCATATAAATGTACCACATTAGCCTTTGTATATTTACATGAAGAACAATGTGCTGAGTTTCTATTGCTTCTCGGAGGGCACAGGCAAGACTCCACCATGATGAAGGCTATCATAAGAGAGCAAAGCCTCGAACTAATCATAAGGAAACAAAACCATGGCTAAGGATCTGTGGGATAAGCTAAGATCTTTGTATCAAATAAAATCCCTAGTAGACAAGGTGTTCCTTAAAAAATGGTTACATTCTCTAAGAATGAATAAAGGTATGGGCAAAGGCGTATCTAGCATCTATTGCCAGTTGGATTTTGATTTATGTGAACATTGCATTTACGACAAACAAAACAGAGTAAGATTTTCCATTGGTGCTAAGGGAGGGAGAATTTTGAAATTATTATACAATGATGTTTTTGGTTGTTAATATTCCTTCTTTAAAAATTCCAAATATTTTGTTTCCTTCATAGATGATTTCTCGAGGAATACATGGGGACAGAATTCTAGGGGCATTGTTAAAATTTCACAATGCAAATTCATTTTATGATCACTTTGTACGAAACGATGAGTTTCACAAGGCTATGATGGGTCAAGAAGATACATCTATTGAGCATACATTGGCACCTTTACTATATTTCTGCAAGTGCTTAATCCATTGCAGATTAGGTTGCCACCAACCTTGGGATATAATAACAATGAACGTGCAATCATAGCTAAGTCCATGATTGATTTAAGGCTTCCATGGAGAACCAAACTAATAAGATGATCAAGGTGCTAAGAATCGACAATGTAGGCGAGTTTTGCTCAAATGAGTTTGAGCAATATTCCAAGCAATGTGGAATAACAAGGCACAAGGCAGCTCCATATACACCACGACAGAATGGAATTACAGAAACAATGAACAAAACATTTCTGGAGAGAGCAAGAAGTATGCTCAGTTGTGCTAAACTAGAAAATAAATTTTGGGCAGAGACTGACGACTGTGAGCTACTTGGTTGATAAGTCACCAACGTTAGCCCTGCACAAGACTCTAGAAGATATGGCTGTGAAGCATTTATGCATGTCCCCAAGTTGAAAAGAACTAAGTTTGACTATAAAGTGCAGAAGTGCATTTTTTTGGATGTGGTGATAGAATGAATGGATACAAGCTTTATAACCTAGACTCACATAAACATATATAAGCATTCTACCATAGAATTTAGTCTTTTTATGCTTGCAGATAGTATTCAATCTCGCTCACTGATTTTGGTTGGGTTCAAAGGTTAAGGTATTGATTTCTTGTTGGATATGGAGAAATTGTTATAAACAAGCTAAAGAAAGTAATACAAGATATCAAGGAAGAGTCCAACACAAACCAAACATGATCACCAAGAGAACATGATGTCGAGGGTTGAATATTATCGAGGTTTCCACAAGAATATTTCAAGGACTAGAATATTATTAGTTGCCACGAAGGTATGATGAACTTTTTAGAATATTTGGCATTCGAAGGAGCTCAATGGGAAGGGTAATGTGATATTTACAGAAGAGACCAAATGCAGTTGTAGAGGTTTATAGATTTGATAATAGATTGTGTCTCAGGATTTGGTACAAGGGAAAGGTAGATCATAGGATTATGGCATTATAATTATGGCACCAAGAAAATGTAATTGAACAAAAAAATTGTACTTAATACAAATATGATGTAACGCCTCCTACAAGAGAACTGTTGTATTAGTCTTCTCCAAAGAAGAGCAATGGATGTGGATATCAGAATTTAGAAGGCCTATGAAATACTTTGACCAAACTATTTCAGACGGCCATAGGGAAACCTTCAAGGAAGCTATCAATCGGAATTATTGGGTCCCAAGAGGGTTAGCACCTTACCATTTGTTCATTTGGCCAAACTATAAAATCAACACATATGCCCATAACTGTCCCCAACTAAAAAAATATTTGCCAAAAGATTCAAGTGTTACCATTCTTGGTCATTAATATGACCAGTTTGTGTTGAAGTTGCCCCAGTTCTAGATCTAGCAATATGGCACGCATAGCTTCGTTAAATAGCTTGGGATCTTTATGGTGATATTGTCATATTCCTCTGGTACTATTGAATCAAATAGCTAGATTATTGCACAGTGGGTACCTTGATAAAGTCTAAGAACCTTTCCAGTTGTTACACTCTGATGCCTACAACATTCATCATGATGCCTAATCATTCATCAATTCCATCATGGCGAAACTTTTAGTTCAATATTTCTACTTTTATGATAGTTACACACTTAGCATATGCATTATGAGACATTTACATTGGTTAGATTTTAGCAATTATATGCAATACTTCCACTTATTTTGACGTTGAGAGATATATTTTTGTTAGTTGGGGTGTTATGAACATGCAGGCTATTATAGTCATACGATACATTATGAGGGCATCTATCAGCAGTCAAGTGATTGCTTCATTAATGGCCTCATAAATTGAGCTTTGGACCTTGAATACATTTAGATGGCCATAGGAGTCTGAATCGTCAAAGGATTTTCACCCTAATCTCAGTAGTAGTAAGGGCCTCCAAAACCAACTTAGGATTCATATGTCTACATGTGTCTGTAGGAGATGCTTACTAGTGTTCCTTTGTTAGTAGACTTCCACACTATTGTCAAGTTCATTGTACGTTAGACCCTTGTAGATAGATTCCATCTAATCATGATGTTGTAATGTTCTAATTAATGCCATTATCTGTGATGTGTATTCATAACAAATCATCTCATCACTAGTAAATCTTTTGAAGATCATTATTATTCTTTTTACAAATGATCTCTAGTGCTTTATTTGCATTCTTCTCTCTCCTTTGTGTTTTGTATGAGACATTTCTTCGTAGCTTTGCATGCATGATACTTTGAAAAAAGAAAGCAACTAGAAAAAATGTCATGATAAACTACTGAATGATACTTCAAAGGATAGTTCCTTGCCTTTGATGATGATTCTATGAAATATAATGTCAAATAGATAACCAAGTCTAGGTCTAAAATCCAACAAACTTATTATAGAAGTGCTTAGCTCATTACTCAAGTCAGCATAAACAATTGATGGAGTGGTAAGGAGATAAATACAGCTTGAGAATGTTTCCCATGCTTTTTTGAACATGTAGACAAGCACGTACTTGTTCTAGATGAAGGTCAAATAATGATGACTTTGTCTAATGACCAATGGCTTCAAAATAGACACCTTAAATCAGTATTCGAACCTAACATGGAAAAGGAAGCGTGCTACATAAGGAGTATGTAAATCACATTTGCAATGGTCTTGTACTAAAATCCTGCCTGCTAATTACTAGTAAGAGAAAAGCGTTTGTCGATTGATAGGCTAGCCTACTAGAAAAATAAAGCAAGTAGTAAAGCACCACTATAACTGTGAACAACCTTGCAGAACACTTTTGGTTGACCATACTAATACAAATAAATTATCGAACCAATTACATATTATATGATTCCAATAGCTTGGCCCAAACTAGCCCATGTCCTGGAACGCATTCCGGAAAATCCAATTGGGGTTTCCCGGAATGTTGTGGTTTTCTTTTTTGAGTTTTTTGGTTTTTGGACATTTTAGCCAGTAATTAAGGTTTGTAATTTTTTTAGCACTTCAAAGAGCTTGTTATCTATGCTAGAAATCAGTTGTTAGAGTTTTTTTTTCATTTATTAGTTGAAAAATAATTAAATAAAAATTGTTCCGAATAGTGGAACGCTGTCTGAAACACTAGCTTTCTGGAATGCTCGTTCCAAAACAAGTTCCACTGCGTCTATGA
This sequence comes from Diphasiastrum complanatum, assembly GCA_029204225.1. Lineage (NCBI taxonomy): Eukaryota > Viridiplantae > Streptophyta > Lycopodiopsida > Lycopodiales > Lycopodiaceae > Diphasiastrum > Diphasiastrum complanatum. The sequence goes on along the minus strand of CM055108.1, from coordinate 1,929,643 downwards.
TCCATAGCTAAGGAAGCGGATGGCGGACGCGCACGGGACGCGTCCGATTTTTTATTTTTTTTTAGTTTTTTTTAAAAAAATTTAAAATTTTGGACCCCCGGACGCATCTGTTTTTTTTTTTTTTTCAAAAAAAAAAGGAGGACGCGTCCGACCCGCATCCGAGGGTCGGACGCAGGCAAAATGGCCCGGACCCTCATGTCTGATCCATAGTAAAGAAAAAAATTCTGATATGCATCTAGAAATTGTAGTTTATGATCAACCAAAGGTGATAGAAAAACAGGAAAACAAGTTGTCCTCCATTTTAAGGGCTAATGGCATGCCTTTGGCACCATAAACCCATTTCTGTTACGTATATCAATTTTGAAAACTTTGAATAGAATCAACCTTCATTTGCTAAAATACAAAATCGGTACGCAAATTAAAACTACTCAACTTATCAACTCCATAATGCTAAAGTCAGCAAGAATTGTCCATGCCCAAGAAAGAAAATGAGTGGAACATAAAACTAAATAGATCGTAGAGCATAACAAAAGTATGTGAATGAGAAAGCTCACTACTTACCCGACCACCAACTGTAATATATTCAATCTTTTTACCTGCAACATAAGACAACATACAAGAAGTTAAGATTTGCAAGAATGACCTACCTTCTATCTCAAGCATGCACAAATCCTAACTAAAACCCACTAAGCACATGGATTTGAGACTAGAGTAATTCCTACAATCCGAGAATTGTATCAAGATGAAAATTAATAAGTTGTACATGTGTTGTAATAAATGTGTTAAGACATCTATGCACATGCCAAGCATTAAGACATCTATACACATTCAATGTTGCACATGCCAAGCGTTCCTAACAATATGATTCATATGAATGTTATGCAAATCAATAGTCCCACTTCTCAACAATATTACAATAACCAGAAATATACAACTCCAAATTTTGAAGGCAACTCGAAGAGGAGCACTCGAGAACGTAAGATCACATAAAGAATCGCAAATGACAATAATGGACAACAAACTTGAGAATCATATAAGAATCCCCAACTACGATCACTACATAAACATCAATACGTTGAGTACAAGTTGAATTACAAGCCTTTCTCTCAAACGAGCTACCCAACTTAGCAACCATCTATATTTGTTGTTTGGACCATATACTGTGGATACTTGGATCCATCAACTAGTATTTTGCATTTATAAGGTACATATTACAATTTACAATGAAACACTAGAAAAAACCCTGAACTCTCTCTCTCTCTCTCTCTCTCTCCCCATCTCTCTCTCTCTCTCTCTCTCTCTCTCTCTCTCTCTCTCTCTCTCTCTCTCTCTCTCTCTCTCTCTCTCTCTCTCTCTCTCTCTCTCTCTCTTCTCTCTCTCTCTCTCTCTCTCTCTCTCTCTCTCTCTCTCTCTCTCTCTCGCGCGCGCGCGCTCTATTACAGCTTTGGAGACGTTTTAGACGCTCTCATGGTTACCACATACTTGACATGTACTTCTTTTGTCTTATATGCCTTTTGGCATGGAAAAGACATTAATAAAGCTTTCTTTCTCTCTCTCTCTCTCTCTCTCTCTCTCTCTCTCTCTCTCTCTCTCTCTCTCTCTCTCTCTCTCTCTCGGCTTTGTAACATGTGTGCTATGCATGAGATTGAGGATGAATCACATTTCCTTTTCTACCTTGATATCTTATGAGGACCCTAGATGCGCCGCACTAATGATCCGGGAGATGTCAAACTTGAGGAGGAGGAGACTAGATATTGATACACATTCCCTGACACAGTTGAGCATCAGTGAGTGCATATCCCGTCGGAGACAGAGATCCGAGGTACCCATAGGCTATGATTCAGATGGAGAGGCCGAGATTCCAAATTCCTTCATACATCGGCAGCAGAGACAATGTCGACAGCCAACTCTTAGGCCACAGCCCAGAGCGCCACGGCAGCAGAGACGACACCGACAGCCTACCCGACGACAAAGGTCCATGGCACATCCAGTGACACCTTCACAACATACCATCCACCATGTCTTCCCTGCTGATGGGCATCATGATATACTATTCCAGGCTGTTGGACCCTGACTGGGCCAGCCATCTTTATGCATTGTATTTGCAGCTATCGTTTTATAGATGATTGAGCTTTAAGCTCCTATGTGCACACTTGACATGTACCTTTTCTTAGTCCTATGTACCCTAGGGTATTCAAGGACATTAATAAAATCTTTCTTTCTTTCTTTCTTTCTTTCTTTCTTTCTCTAGTTTTGTCTCCTATCCTGATGCTCGTTGCTTGGGACTTCTTGTTTGTGAGATGCTTACTCTCCGTCAGTCTCATATGCCTGTACCAAATCACCTGGGGTTAGACTCCCAGCAGCTGCTTCTCACTGGCTTCTTTCGGACTCAAGCACATGCTGATGACTCCAATGATGAGATTCCTATCGCTGTGCCACCGCGGAAAAAGCCCAGATGTAGTCGGCACTGGCCTCCATCGGGGCCCACTGTACGCTCCACTCAGCGAACACTTCACACTTACTTTCGCTGATATGTACTTATTCTCCACCTGGCCCGGGTTATGGGCATTGGTACTTTTTCTATAGTTCTTCTGTTATACCTGCCTCGGGTTGTGGGCTTATTTCACTTCTGCTTTGTTCTACTTTCATTCGTAGCTAGTTTATAGCATTTTACGGCCACGTCCTCCTATGGATGATGCTCCCATTGTTGCTTGTACATATTTTCTTTTTGGTCTTATGCACCCATGGGTGCCTAAACCCTCACAAAAGCATTGCGGTTAAGTTTATGAACCATAGAGCGTTCTCACTAGCTTACGATACATTCCAGAGGTGAATATGCACTCTTTATTCATAGTGGATGTATAATTTCCTCCCCCCTCTCTCTCTCTCTCTCTCACAAAAAAAAAGGATTACTAAACTCTCTCTCTCTCGCGCGATGGTGATGGTGATGGTTGCTGCCCTGGCCTAGCTCGCCCTACCCTGGTCGCACTCACCTCCCCTCCGACCTCCAGCCTACTCCCACCCCTCCCACCCCCTCGCTGGCCCTTCCCAACCCCTCGCTGCCTGCTCACAGCCCTCCTCCCTCTTCCTTGGCCCTCTCCTTTCTCCATGGTTCTCCTGCCCCCTCCCATTATCCTCTCTCATTCCCTAAAGAAGCCTACTCTCCTACGAAAGCATTTGAACAGTACCTTCTCTCTTGCATGGAACAGATTACACTGGAATCTAGCTACCTAAGGATGGAAATGGGTCAATTGAAAACCACAATACAAGCTATGGCACTCGAGAAGCAAACTATGATGGCCCGGATCATATCTTGGAAGAGACCTTGAGCAGAAAAGAAGAACCAGCCAGCACCACAAAGATCCAAGAATTGGAGGAACGGATTGAGCAACATAAGGCGGAAACCAAAACATGGGCCTCTCTATTCAAAGAAGACGGTTAAGAAGGTACACACACTTTCAATAGCGTCATCTCAGCCACCATATCCGAAGAAGAAATGCGGAAGTATTAATCTCTGAATGTGCGGGTGCGAGGAATTGAAGATACTAAGGCTCCAATTACCGAAGCATCCAGTTTCCTCACGGATACACTTTCCCACCATCACAACGGAATGGAAAAAGCGTGGAGAACTAAAAGAGATCCAACTATACTCATCATACGGTTCACGGGAATAGAGGAGCGGCAAGCTGTCCTTAGGCTACGAGCCAGGCTGAGAGGTACCCTTGTCTTCATGGACGATGATCTCACACCTATGCAAGTTGCCGAAAGGAGGAAGGTTTTCAGCGAAGCCAAAGCACTGGGAAAAAGGGTGACCTATCGGGATGGTAAGGCCCGATACATTGACCCCCAAAAATCTGAGGCATAGGGATTTGGGCCCCCCGGACTTAGGAGCGGTTCGGGGGCCCTCACAAAAGCATTGTGGTTAAGTTTATGGAACTGCAATGGTATCCATTCTTCAGCTACAGCATGAGACTTTAGAGATTTTTGTACTACAGGGGATATCCTTATACTTACTGAGACACATGAGAGTCCTGAGAGAGGACTTCCTTGCATTGAGGGATTTTGCTGGCTTTCTACTTGTAGAGGGAAGACGAGGGCACTGACTAGCCGCAGTTCAGGTGGTGTTGCTTGCTTATTTCGAGACTCTCTCCAGCCATGGGTCGAGCTACTATACACATGTTGATGGAGTTAGATCGTGACATATTCTTGGCTATTTGTTATTTCCCTCCAGAGACATCAGCTTTCACCTCAGAGGAGGAGTCACCTTTCATGGATATTTCATCGGACATTATCAGATATGAGGATCGAGGATATATTCTTCTAGCAGGGGACTTCAATGCCAGGACTGGGTCTAGGCAAACGGAATTTCACAGAGCAGCAGATGACCCACAGCGGATACATGCACTTGATTGGGATGATCTTGGTCTTATACGGCGATCGGCGGATGCAACGGGTCCAGTCACATCATATGGGGAGCAGATGCTTCAGTTGGGTGAGGCTCATGGATTGGCCATTTATAATGGCCTTCTTCAGCTGCCAGGCTCTGGTGATTACACTTGCTTCCCACTGGACATATATCTCCCGGCTCCAGATTCGTTTGCTCTCCCGAATGATACGGGCTAAGCCCTCAGTACCACACCAGATTATCTTGGCGGAGTTTGCGGTCCCCCCCATTCAGATTCTCTCTCTCTCTCTCTCTCTCTCTCTCTCTCTCTCTCTCTCTCTCTCTCTCTCTCTCTCTCCCCCCAAAAGAACAGAAAGGGAAACGCCTTATCAATTCCTTATTAAGTTCCTCCACAGGCACCTTTTGGCGTGAACTCATCCCTCGTTTCCCACCTTCCCTTCTTGAAGACTTACATATTTGGACCACATATGCCACTTCACTACACACTATTCCCATTGACTCACCCATCTCCATCTCGCCTCACACATGTGAGTTAACCTTCTTCACCTCTGATATGGTCCTAATGGCCATCAAGAAACTGAAGACCCATCGCATGAAAGACACAGAGGACCTTGAATCGGAATTGTTGATCCATGCCACGGACATACTCTCACCTATCCTAAGCACTTTGCTAAATCGTGCGGTCGTTTTTGGTTTTCTTCCACTAATATTATCCATCCACGAGAGCAGTGGCCACAGGAGACTAGAAAACTACCTCACCATCATGATTGGAGAGTGATTGAAAGGATGAGTTAGCCAGAGCAAAGCCATTTGCATATAGAAGAATAGAGATTAATACATCGCCAAGGCATCCTTGTCTACCACTTTCACTGGCAGTTGTCTTGAGTTCATCAATATAAAGGTCAAATAGAGTAGGAGAGAGCAGACATCCTTGCTTTGCGTCAATATTAGTAATCATTTCAAATGTGCGCTTCAATGATCAAGGCTAAGATGTCCGCAACATGGATAAGTAACTCGGCTTCAAGATCCTCAATCTCTCACATGGCTACATTTCAACTTTGTGGACTAGGAGTGAGGAAAGCCTATAGTTACTGATGTATTAAGTAAGTTGGCAATGATCAAGGTTAAGATGTCCGCAACATGGATAAGTAACTCGGCTTCAAGATCCTCAATCTCTCACATGGCTACATTTCAACTTCTCGATAGCTTCATGAACCATATGTTGTGAATAGAGAAAATTCTCAAGGCCAGGTAGGGATAAGGATGGGTGTAGTGGGCACAGTATATAAGGTGGAGGCATATATTGGGATTATGTATAGAGACCTGTCAATGGTGGTGGAGGAGAACAAGGGAGAATTGTGTGCTTGAAAGACCCCCGAGCTATACAATAGATCTAGAAGTTTCTTCTTCTCAGCTTCCATATAAGTTCTCTTCTTGCAAAAAAGTGGGGTACGATACCAGATTCATTTTCTTACATTTGTCGTTGTAACTTGTACCATGTGTTGTGAGAGATTGTATAGAGGGAGGGCTTAAAAGTCTTAGAAGCGAAGGACATTCAGGCAGCGATATGGAGTGTGAATGATAGAAAGATAGTTGTGTATCCAAGGAACAATCATAGGGCATGTAGGACAACAAAGAGCAAATATAGTTCTGGTAAAGCGGGGTGTATGATGGACAAAGGTGTATTGTGGCCTGTGGTGAGCTTGGGGTGAGACTGAGGATGAACGTAAATATGAGAGGTCAAGTTAGGATGAAACGTGCAAGTGATCATAAAGAGTGGTAGGAGATCCACTACAATCAAAGATGTGTATTAAAAAGATAGTGATCCCATGAGATAGCCAACTACGTTGTAGCTTCCACTGTGTGGATGACAAGTCAATTGATGAAGATCATCTAGAAAAACCACAATAGATGACCACCAACTCATGAGCCTCTCAAGTGCTCTCCATAGGTGAAAACTAGACCCGTCCTATCTTCAAGAACCTCTATGGAAACCCAATTCCTCATCATCAAGGACATGAGGCACAATGGATGTGAGATGAAGAGCTATCCATCTACCAAAAGTTTTGGCATTGAAGTGACCAAGAAATAACACTTGTCCCAGCTCAAACAAGGAGATGATATCTTTAAAGGGGTCGTGACAATTGCATGTGAAGAAGTTTCAAGCGGAAAGTAGCAGACTGCAATGAATATGCCATTCTCTATTTCGGTGAAGCATCCCAAAGCGAGTATCCATATAAATCTAGTCATCCCATATCGTCCAACTACAAAAAGTGCTAGTAACTCTAAATAGATAGGCGACTCCACCTGAGCCCATGCCTTCACCTGATTAAATCTCTTCTTGATAAATTGATTCCCATGTGAAACCAAAAAATTAAGCACGCTTCTCTCGTGGTTCTCATGAGTTTCTATGAAGAATCATGTCACAATCTGTAACAGATTTTCGCATGTCACCTGCTACCACTGAAGAATAAATCCTATTAGAATTGCATAATCATATCCTCTGAGGATGGGGGGGGGGATCCCAAAGATGGGACCATAGGGTGCTCCCAAACCTGGAGGTCCCAAATCCCTATGACCCAGGAATAGGGGGGTGTTTATTCTTTATGATATGGCCCTTGCCATCTCGATTAAAAACCAATCATCTAGAGGCATTGGCCTCTTGAAAGCCTTATGTCATTCTTCCACTTAGATGGATGTGAGATCATCATCCATAAAGATCCTCATGCCCCATAGTTTGGACTATTGTCAAGATGCTTCTCTCCAAGATGCCAATAAATCAAATCTAATAACCATTGTCTATTATCCATCTTTGGTCAACATGTTTTGACCATATCATGGGTTGTGTGCCCTCATGTGACATCAAGAAAACATTTGGCTTCCTGTCTAGAGTCCTATGTGTCAAGGATGACTTGAACCTTGACATTAAGAGCTTTACTGGATTGTGGTTTATCTTCAACTAATGTGGCAAAATAATTTCCTCCAGAGTCCATGGGACCTTTGTCAAATTGTTTCTTGACTATCTTGGCCCATGACGTGCTTTCTCTTGTTGCTTCTCCAATTGGCATTCTATGGCTTGGATCTTGGCCGATGTTTTTGAAACAATGGGTCGATGGTGGAGTTGCCCGTTCTCATTATGTAGTTAGATCACTCATCCCATGACCGAAGTAGCGTTTGGCTGCCAAGTTGTGATCCCCAGCCCCGCTGGAACTTCCAGCTGGCTCCTAGTGCAACCCTTGCTGGTACTTCTACGGGCTGCTCGCTGGCAAATATATCTGCTCATTGTCCAAATGACTTGACAAAAATGATGAAGGCAATTATGGGATGAGACAACGTCAAATCAATTTAAGGGAGATAAAAGACCCATGAGGCAGCAGCAATGGGAGGCAACAGAAGAACTTCTGCTGATGGAAATCGTGATGTATAGCAGCAATGGTGATGACTGGAGCTACTCCATGGCAGTAGGACCTCTACTAGGCACCAACCATGGAGGGCTGTAGAGCACCAATGATGCAGGGCTACTAGGAAGCAGTAGCAATGGAGGCTTTGGGGGGGGAAAGAGAGAGAGAGAGAGAGAGAGAGAGAGAGAGAGAGAGAGAGAGAGAGAGAGAGAGAGAGAGAAGCTTTATTAATGTCTTTTCCATGCTAAAAGTCATATAAGATGAAAGATACATATCAAGTGTGTGGTAACCATGGGAGCATCTAAACAACTCCAAAACAGTGATGTCATCTTCTCCCACTGCTAGTAAAGAAGGATGTAATGGGGGCAATTGTTGGGTTTATGTCCAATCTGTGATGTCATCGAGGAGATGAGAAAGGTGACTCTGATAATAGCGAGAAACTGAGTGATGGACCATCTCTAGCATCTATGTCGAGGGGTGTCATCCTTGTCACCATCATTTGTCTTTGGGTCAATTTGTGGTCTTCTACGAGAGAAAAGGGATGTAATTTGGAGCTGTATCTTGGAGTGACTCGGCTGATCTGGCTAGCAAAGATCATGTCGGAGTAGAAACATCTCTCGTAGCATGAGTTCAACACATGAAGGATCCTCGTAGGCTATGATAGACCATAATGTAACTAGTGTATGACCAATAGGCAGTAATATCTCCCTTTGATCTCGTAATAAAATGGGCATCTGAATAAAAAGCTAGTGAGTACCCGAGGGGAGGTTTGTGATAGAGATGCCAAATGTCTCGAGGAGGTAAGATGCCTGCAAACCATCACAATTAGTGACTCTAATAATGAAGATTCTAGGAAGAGGTAATCATTGCTTGTGTGTATCTCTGCTCAGAAACCGGGAACAACATGCATGATAGCATAGTAGTCTATAACCATGAGATACTAGCCTAGATGATGAGGTGAGACCTGTGCACCATGTTGCTGCTGCATATAAGGTTGTGGGAGTGACAAGTGTATCAAAAAGCTTACACTTACTCGGGCCGTCCAGAAAGAACTCACGGAAACAAGATCGCTCTAACTGGACAAGGGAGGCATGGCCCTTCCCAAGTCGAGCAGTAACTGCCTATCTCATGCTGAATATGGGGCCAGTGAAAAGAACCCCTAAGAAAGTGTAAGATGAAACTACCTCCAGTCTGAAACAATCTTTTTACCTGTAGTGCTGCAGCCTAAGATATTCTAAGTACGAGAACAGAGTTGAAGCTTCAAACAAAAAAGATATTGAAGGGCATTATTTTTAAAAAAAGAGCAGATCATCAACAAGAAAATAGTATGCTCAAGAAGCAAACCATCAATATATGCTTCGCCAGTTTTTTTCTCGCGAGCATGATAAATCCAATTTTTGGGATATTTAAGGGCATCTGCTCCGGCTTCAATAGCAGTCAAAAGCACCTGCCATGCCAAATGGTAATCTAGTGTTACAAAGAAAAAATAACAGAATAAATGCAGCTCACCGTTGACGTTGCCAGGCTTTTTACCCCAGCGATAATGGAAAATCCACTCTCTGGGGAAGCGTTCACAATCAGCATCAACTTCAATCGCAAATTTCACAACCTACATGCCGGAATCTTGGACTTATGTCATTATAACTGAAGGGGTTGACAAAATAGACAAACCATTTCATAAGACTTTACAGGCTTCTAAATCGCTTATGAAGAAGAAAGACAGGGGGAAGGGGGGTGAATGGCAACATACCTCACTGATTGATGCCAACAAACGTTTACAATCTTCTACAGAAAGGCTTGATGCTGATTGCTCAGGGTGAATTCTCGCCTGCAAGATCATATATTGTTGTGATTGCTAAGGCTATGCATATCTTCACATCGTATGTCATCTCTGCCTAAAAAAATGACCTTGTATGAGACTTGTAATGAATAACTTCTCAGTTTCTAAAATGCTACCTGGAGCAACAATTAGGTTAAAATCAAAGATTTAGTGCTCTTGTTTGTTATACTCTGGATCAATAAAGCTTCTTCTTCGTCCTATTCTTTACCTTTTTCAAGCAAAGTGACATCTTGATTCATAAGGCTCACAAATCTATTATACTATCTGAGGACTTCTCTTACCTCAGCACTTCCAGCATGCCCCCCCCCCCTACCTTTGGGACCCCGTAACAGTCCAAGGATAAATGACCATAGATGCTCATAACAAATGTTGGCTTCAATATAAAACCAACTAGTGGACGTAGGGCTCCAAATGTCAATTAGCAACTTATAGACCCAAGGTCCAAATGACTGTCCCCCAAACATATGGCTACTTTGAGGCAATGCTAATTTAAGCTATCAAGCTACCTTCAGCTTCTAAATCTTCACATTCTCATATGAACTCAAATCTCTATTTTTAGTCTTTCAAAACCAATTCTAGACTTTTGACCTTGCCAAGCACCACTATTGGAGCCTATTGAGGGGTAGATTTAGCAGTCGAAATGACATTTGATAGGTTCCCAGTCACCAGAGGCCCAATTAACAAACGGAAGATTATAACTATGGTACCAACAGCCCAAATAACAGTGCATGGCCCAAAAGTTAAGGACACATCAGCATTTAAAACATCAAATGCAGCCAAAATGATCACAGTTTACATAATCTGCAGCTAAGATTTCAACTGAAAATGGATAGCATATTTGCCTACAAAACAGTTGTATGCTGACTCTCCTAAAAAGTACTCAAGGCACCAAAATTACAAGCTGACAAATAATTTTGTGCACCAGCTAATAATGCTATGCTTGAACCTTTGAAAGGTTCTAGATAAGGTTCACCCTAGCACAAACAACTAGGCAGTCCGTGTCCTACTGGAATTACCAATTAAACAAACGTGACTCAACAAGGACCAGCCCGTATGTCAATGGGCCTCATTTGGACCCCTAAATCTTTATTGAATCATATGTCGTAAATGTCCATTTCTTCCATACTGACAAAACATTGCCTCAGGGTAGGAAAAACAAAAGTCGTATATCAAAGAAAAGCCAATGTAGGTGTTGTAACAAGTACAAGAAAAGAAACCATGGATGCCCTAGGCCTATGGATCCTTTGTTAGAGAGGTGTGACAGTATAGCCATAGCAAGAGCACTGGCCTCGTCATAAAGTAAAGGTGAGCATAAAAAAACATCAATGGACTCGCATGCGCCCAAATCGATAGACTTACGATCCCACTGAAATCAACCATTGTTTCCGGTGTTAGCCTTGGGTATGATGTACAAGCACCTAAAGCATAGCAATCAATAGAAACGGGAAAAACTTTCGATCTCTGAAGAATTTGGAATGTGCCATAATATTGTGGAGCCAATTTCCCTATCTAAGAATGACCCGAAACAAACCTGTGTTAGACAAACTGAAGCCTCCAGTCAACATCTCGGACATCAAAAAACTCTACATAGCAGCAGTCTCTGTCCATAGCGATCCAATGCTACTGTTATGTTTGCTACTAACAAGAGCATGTGCCTGACTAGTGGTATCTCTAGAATTAGATAAAAAAGCATCCAACTTGGCAAGAATGTTATGAAGTAGCACAAGAGCGCCATCGAGGCTATGTTGCTTGAGTCCAATGAGCTTATCGTCTTAGGAACAAGAGGATTTTGTGATATATCAAAGGACAGGAGATCTACTACAGGATACAGATTCAATCTTGGTACGGGAACCATTTCATGGAACAACAAGAAGCAACCGACAATTGCTTTATCTTTTACTGAAGTCGAGTACTGGGCTATGATATCAGCAACATGTGAGGCGACTTGGTTACAAAAACTACTTGAAGATCTCCAGATATGACCGACGACACTTCAATGTGACAATCAAAGTTGCAGTCTTGCAAAGAATCCAATTTTTCATAGCAAGACAAAGCACATTGAAGTTCAGCAGCATTTTATACGAGAGAAGATACAAAGCCACGATGTGGAGCTTATTTATTGTGACAACAGATATCTTCACAACAGGACTCAGTCCAAAGAAATTTGAGAAGTTTAGAAAACTTCTGGGTGTCATTGATAATCAATTAAACATTAAGGGGGAGTGGGAGTGTTTGAATTAATGATTAATTGACTACGTATCTATCGTCATTTAGGAGATTAAGGGCCAACCTACAAGCTAGTATTAGGAGCCCTCATCTATATTTGTTAATAATTAGTAAAACTCAAGTCAACAGTTAATGTGCTATTTATGAAGCATCATTTTTGCTAGTATTAGGTCTAAGATGCTTTTACCATATTTAGACACTTATATTTGGTAATTGCTTTTAGGTTGCGTTTGCATAGATGGCATAGACACATCATTACTAATGCCTATAAGTATGGGTAGGCACCCTCCTCTTGATCTTCTTTCTACCATTCTTCTCTTTAATCTAGGCAAGTTTCTTCAATGTCTACTTGTCTTATCATTGTTGTTGGTTGTTTGCAATGTTTCATGGGCTTGAAACGCGTATGAAAAGTCTAGTTCAGGTTCGAAACGAGAAATTGTTTTTAGGCTTTTTTTATTTTTTGAAAATGTGTTTTTGATGGTTTTTGGGGTTTACAGATGTCATAGAAAGTCTAGTGACAAGTAGATACATCCAATTTCATGAGAATGCTCTAGAGAATGCAATTTCAAGAGGAGAAGCTGTGTATGGTACTATGGTGACTATGGTCACTTTCCTCAGTCAATTATTGATATTGTCATGGATAGGTTATTAGTTGCGAGAATTTGTTCATGCCCAATACATACTACAAAGCTTATGGCGCGGATTTGGAACATTTTTTTTTTTACGCGGTTCTGGAATTTTTTCTTTTTTTTTTTTTTTTCCGTTTCGAACACTAAAACGACGTTTCAAAATGGGGTCATTTCGTACAGCCCATTTCAAACGTGTTCCAGCGTTCGAAACACGTTTCAAGGAAACACTTGTTGTATGCGTGAGTTCTATTATGTAATAGTCAACTCCAATCTAGGAATTAGACATAATTAGCATCCTTCCACAGAGCAAATTCACCTTACAAGATTCAAAACTGATGCCATGCGCTAAAAAAGAACAAATGACGATTATTAAGCACATCAATACATCATTGTCTCAGCTAGGGTTCAGGGTTCCGATTGCAATCACACAGACATGAGCTGTATAATGGACGCAAAACCAGTATAGTATCATATTTCAGGCCTCGGGATGGTGGTTAGGACAAAACTGGCTTGAATGACGGTCGCTTGTGATTAAGCATAATAACTCTAGGACATAGCTAGTAGCTAATCATTCTCAACCTCCGAAAAATCAGAGTTACTATCAAACGAAGCAAAAAACAGAGCCCTCAATGGATGTCTTGGAAGGGGATAAGCAAAGGGATCTCGATGACTTAGAGGCTGAACTCCTAATCCATGCTACTAACATCCTTGCACCTACTTTGGCCATTCTACTTATCCAAGTTTTTATATTTGGTTTTCCCCTGACTTGGTGCATCAACATCATTCATCCTATTCACAAGAGCGGTGACCCTATGAACCCTAAATGAGCAAGTTTAGCGTTGCTTCAAGATAGATGAGGGTTTCTCCCAGTTGGTTAGGAGCACTATCGAGGTGAAGAAAGGTTGCTCCCTCTCTCCCACACTCTTTGGATTATATATCGATGAGCTTGAATGTATCATTGATCAAGATGTTAGCATCAACAACAGACTTGGCGACATTCTTATCTGTACTTTACTATATGCAGATGACATGGCACTAATTTCATGTAAAGCAGAGGGACAGCAAAGACATTTGGATAGACTACACTCATTTGGATTGATTGGCTTTGCAGGTACACACAAGAACGACCTAAATCATGATCTTTAACACCTTGAGGGCCTATATGCAATGATAGACTTTTACTTTAAAAAGTCATCCATTGGAGATTGAATCCTCTTACACGTATTTGGGCACACTCCTTGATGAATTGCAAGACCTACCTATGGAGTATCTAAACTTCAAAACTAGATCAACCAAGAAAGCTTGAGAAACTTAGATATGGAAAACATCATATACAAGGAAAATTGCATAAGCACCTCACAACACCAAAAGCTAGAAGAGAAAATGAATTGCTAGAGAGAGAGGGCTTGGGTCCTCCAAATCCCTTGTGAGGCAAGCACCTCAAATACATGCATGAATATTATAGGTGTCAAACATATGAGTGAGCTACTTGGCCAAGTGGGCCACTTGCACTAATTTGCTTAACTTACAAAAGGGGGTCTCATGTATTTACCTCATGAGTTATGTACAACTTACAACATAATCAGTGTTGAAAAGTAATGGCTATTTTACCCCTTTGGCTAAGCACTAGTTAGGTCGTAAGTTGTACATAACTCATGGGGCATGTGTGAGACCCCCCTTTTGTAAGTTGAGTAAATTTTGACGAATCTACATGTTTGGTAAAAGACAAAGATCAAAGCTTCAAGGTGGTAGCCAAGAGAATGCAAGAAGGAGGTCTTTACAAGCTTACACAACCATTCCTAGCCAAGAGGCCTTGTCAACAGGGGATACTAATCGGGACAAGCTTTGGCACGAGAGATATGGTCATTTGAGCTATAAAAGTTTGCAAGTTTTGAACAAGCACAACATGGTAGTAGATCTTCCTAGCATTAAGTCTTCTTCAGATACATGTGAGGCTTGTGCACTAGGAAAGCAACAGAGGAGAAAGTTTCCAAAGGGAAAAGCTACCAGGGCAAGGAAATTCTTGAGCTTGTGCATTCAGATTTATGTGGTCCCATGCACGTCAAATCAACAGGGGGGGATACTATCTCATGACCTTCGTAGATGATTTCTCACGGAAGGTATGGGTCTATTTTCTGAAGCGTTCAAATACTTCAAACAGTGGAAAGCTATGGTGGAAAACCACACAAGGAAGAGGTTAAAGACTCTCAAGTCAAATAAGGGTGGTGAGTATATTTCTGATGAGTTCAAAGATCTTTGCAAAGCATGTGGGATAAAGAGACAGTTTACTGCTCCACATACACCGCAGCAGAACGGCGTGGTTGAGCGGAAAAATAGGTCTATAGTTGAGTGTGCGAGGAACATGCTCAAGGCAAAGGGGTTGCCAAATTCTTTTTGGGCGGAAGCGATAGCAACTACTGTTTTTCTATTGAATAGAAGTCCAACCAAAGCAGTTGAAGGAATCACGCCAGAAGAAGCATATAGTGGCAACAAGCCCAAAGTGGGCAGCCTATGAGTATTTGGGTGTACGGCATATGCACGTATACCAAAGGACTTGCGGAAGAAACTTGATGCAAAATCTGTGAAGTGTATCTTCCTTGGGTATAGTGAAGGTGAGAAAGCCTATGTGCTATATGATCTCGAAAATAGGAAGAAGATCTTAAGTCGAGATGTCATCTTTGATGAAGAGCATTCACCCAAGATACAGGAGCAAGAGAAGGATGGAACTTCTGAGTTCATACCCGTGATTGATTCCACGGATGAGGAGCCTAGTCAAGAGTCCTATGAGCCTCAAGTGCAAGAGCAACAACAGGAAATCGAACCTACTAGTTCGAGACCTCTTTTTGGCAAAGTACCAGAAGCCGAAGTTGGGGACAAACGGAAGACTAAGACAGTACCATGGGATACGTGGTCACCATCCACGTCACCTACCGCTAGGAAGAAGCTACCTAGGTGGTATTGGGAAACAATCAAAGAAGGTCAAATGATGGAAGAAGGAGAGAGCAGTGAACAGGGTGTCAGAAGATCTCTTAGGTCTCATGAGAGACAAAGTTAACAAGAGACTAACTTTGCTCTTATGTCCACTATTCTGAATGCAGATGAGCCACAATTCTTTCACGAAGCCGTGAAGGAAAAGGTATGGCAACATGCCATGCAAGAGGAGTACGACTCCATTGTCAAGAATGACACATG
Source organism: Diphasiastrum complanatum (assembly GCA_029204225.1). Lineage (NCBI taxonomy): Eukaryota > Viridiplantae > Streptophyta > Lycopodiopsida > Lycopodiales > Lycopodiaceae > Diphasiastrum > Diphasiastrum complanatum. The sequence goes on along the minus strand of CM055108.1, from coordinate 1,913,950 downwards.
GGAGCTCACTACATTGCCAGAAGGGAAGCAACCAATAGGTTGCAAGTGGGTCTATAAGACCAAGTTTCATGCCAATGGAACAATGGACAAGTACAAGGCAAGGTTGGTGGCTATGCCCAACAGGAGGGGCTAGACTATGATGAGACATTCGCACCTGTTGCTAAGATGACATCTATCAGGACCGTTTTGGCCATAGCCTCATATTTTGATTGGGATGTCCATCAAATGGATGTCAAAAGTGCCTTTCTTAATGGGCACCTACAGGAGGAGGTTTACATGGAACAACCGCAGGGGTTTGAGATAACAGGCAAGGAGAATCTGGTTTGTAGGCTTAGGAAAGCCTTGTATGGGCTCAAACACCAAGGGCTTGGTATAGCCGAATTGACGAGTACTTTGCAAGGCAAGGGTTTGAGAAGAGTAAGTCTGATTGCAATCTTTATGTCTTCAGGGAAGGAGAAGACTTTGTGGTTGTTGTGCTCTATGTGGATGATCTACTCATCACGGGAAGCAATAAGAAGCTTATTGCTTGTGTTAAGAAAAATCTTTCTAGTAAGTTTGAGATGAAAGATTTGGGGTTGCTACACTATTGCCTAGGAGTTGAGGTTTGGAAACAGAAGCGTTGTCTTTTTATCTCACAGGCAAAGTATGCACAGAAATTATTGAAGAGGTTTAACATGCAAGAAAGCAAACCAATCAGCACACCCATGGATGCAAGCAACAAGCCATCAAAAAGTGATGGTCCAGCATTTGCAGATGAGACGCTCTATCGTCAATTGGTGGGCAGCCTGATTTACCTTACTACCACCAGGCCAGATATTGCTTATGCGGTTGGGATCGCAAGTCAATTCATGAGTAAGCCTACCGAAGCACATTGGAAGGCAGCCAAGCAGATCCTACGATATGTGAGAGGGACAATGACTTATGGGATTGGATACACAGATGATGGGGACCTTCAGCTGGAGGGTTATTCAGATTCTGATTGGGCAGGTGATAGAGACGATCGGAGATCGACGACAGGCTATTGTTTCAGCCTAGGTTCAGGGGCTATATCATGGTGCAGCAAGGAAGCAACCTACTATTGCTCTATCATCTACCGAAGCTGAGTACAGGACGACTACAAGGTCCGCCTGTGAAGCCATTTGGTTGCGTCGTCTACTTGAGGACATGCAGATTGCGCAAGTAAGACCTACATTATTACATTGTGATAACCAAAGTTGCATTCAGCTTGCGAGGAATCCAGTCTATCATGCACGGATGAAGTACATAGAGGTAGACCAGCATTTCATACGAGAGAAAGTGCACAGTGGAGAGAAAGAGCTAGTTTATTGTGACACCAACCCATTAAGGTGGGGTGTTGAAAAGTAATGCCTATTTTACCCCTTTGGCTAAGCACTAGTTAAGTTGTAAGTTGTACATAACTCATGGGGCATGTTTTAATTAAATACATGAGACCCCCCTTCTGTAAGTTGAGTAAATTAGTGCAAGTGGCCCACTTGGCCAAGTAGCTCATTCCTATGGTTAACACCTAGACTTTCCATGCATGTAAAGGAGGTGCTTGCCTCACAAGGGATTTGGAGGACCCACGCCCTCCTCTCTCTCTCTAGCAATTCATTTCTTCTTCTAACTTTTGAGTTTGTGACGTGCTTATGCAATTCTCCTTGTATGTGATGTTTTCCATAGCTATGTTTCTCAAGCTTTTATAGTTGATCTAGTATTGAAGTTAAGATACTCCATAGCTAAGTCTTGCAAATCATCACAAAGGGGAAAAGTGTGCATTACTCTTCAACACCCCCCCTTAATGGCAATTTTATTTAAGCTAACACCCAACAAAGTTCTGAACTTTTCAAACTTATCTTTACAAAGTGGTTTAGTAAAGATATCTGCTATCTGATCGTTGGTGTTGCAAGAAGTTAGCTCAATCTCTCCACTGTGCACTTTCTCTCGTATAAAGTGCTAGTCTGCCTCTATGTGTTTCGTCTGTGCATGATAGACTGGATTTCTCGCAAGCTGAATGCAGCTTTGGTTATCACAGTGTAACAATGTAGGTCCTACTTGAGCAATCTGGATATCCTCAAATAGACGTCGTAACCAAATAGCTTCACAATGACCTCGTAGTCGCCTGTACTCAACTTCGGTAGATGATAGGGCAGTAGTAGGCTGCTTCTTGCTGCACCAAGATATAGCCCCTGAACCTAGGCTTAAGCAATAGCCTGTCGTCAATCTTCGATCGACTCCATCACCTGCCCTATCAAAATCTGAATAACCCTCCAGCTGAAGGTCACCATCATCAGTGTATCCAATCCCATAGGTCATCGTCCCTCTCACATGTCGTAGGATCCGCTTGGCTGCCTTCCAATGTGATTCGGTAGGCTTACGCATTAATTGCAATCCCAACCGCATAAACAATATATGGCCTAGTGGTAGTAAGGTAAATCAGCCTGCCCACCAATTGGCAATAACTGCAAATGGAGGACCATCATCTCTTTGATGGCTTGTTGCTTGCATCCATGGGTGTCCTAATTGATTTGTTTTCTTGCATATTAAACCTCTTCAATACTTTCTGTGCATACTTTGCCTAAGAGATAAAAAGACAACGCTTCCCTTTCCAAACCTCAACTCCTAGGCAATATTACAGAAAACCCAAATCTCTCGTCTCAAACGCACTAGAAAGATTTTTCTTAACACAAGCAATAAGCTTCTTATTGATTCCTGTGATGAGTAAATCATCCACGTACAGCACAACAACAACAAAGTCTTCTCCTTCCTTGAAGACATATAAATTACAATCAGACTTACTCTTCTCAAACCCTTGCCTTGCAAAGTACTCGTCAATTTCGGCTATACCAAGCCCTTGGCACCTATTTGAGTCATAAAAGGCTTTTCTAAGCCTGCAAACCAGATGTTCGTTGCATGTTTTCACAAACCCCTGCGATTGTTCCATATAAACATGCTCCTATAGGTGCCCATTAAGAAAGGCACTTTTGACATCCATATGATGGACATCCCAATCAAAGTATGAGGCTAAGGCCAAAACGGTCCTAATAGATGTCATCTTAGCAACAGGTGCGAATGTCTCATCATAATCTAGCCCCTCCTGTTGGGCATAGCCTTTCACCACCAACCTTGCCTTGTACATTGTTCCATTGGCATGAAACTTGGTCTTATAGACCCACTTGCAACCTATTGGTTGCTTCCCTTCTAGTAATGTAGTGAGTTTCCATGTGTCGTTCTTGATAATGGAGTCATACTCGTGCATGGCATGATGCCATACCTTTTCCTTCACTGCTTCGTGAAAGAACTGCGGCTCATCTGCATCCAGAATGTGGACATAAGAGCAAAGTTAGTCTCTTGCCTCTCATGAGACCTAAGAGATCTTCTAGCACCCTATTCATTGCTCTCTCCTTCTTCCATCATTTGTCCCGCTTTGATTGTTTCCCAATACCACCTAGGTAGCTTCTTCCTAGTGGTAGGTGATGTGGATGTTGACCACGTATCCCATGGTATTGTCTTAGTCTTCCGCTTCTCTCCAATTTCACCCTCTAGTACTTGGCCAAATAGAGGTCTCGAACTAGCATGTTCAGGCCCCTGTTGTTGCACTTGCTCTTGAGGCGAGGACTCTTGACTAGGATCCTCATCCGTGGAATCAATCAAGGGTAGGAACTCAGTAGTTCCATCTTTCTCCTGCTCCTGTATCTTGGGTGAATGCTCTTCGTCAAAGATGACGTCTCGACATAGGATCTTCTTCCTGTTCCCAAGATCATATAGCACATACACTTTCTCACCTTCACTATACCCAAGGAAGATACACTTCACGGATTTTACCTCGGTACCTAGATAGTGGTCATTCATATGGTTACGGTTCACTTGGGATGGCTCCAGGTTTCATCACATCAATTACACGTGGAGACAGGACGTTTTCAGTGCATCCTACATGAGAGCAGGATCTGCCAATTATGTAAATGAGATGAGGTACAGTCTGAGGAGCATCTTCTATTCAAATGTGCTACCTACTATGAGGTCATAGAATCTTACCACTGCCTTTACTGTGATTCTCCAGCCACACTACGCTTTCTTATTTCTTATGGGGATCCATGTTGTGTTGCTTTGATGATACAGGAGATGTTTCTCCTACGCCGATATATATGCCAATAGGATCAATATGGAGATTTAGGACAGCCCCAGATTACCTCTTTTTTCTCAAGGGGACACTCCAGAGTGGATATCGAGAGTGAGACATTAACTGAGGATGAGACAAATATCCCGTCCAATATTGAGGTCAAGAGCCGCTCAGAGATCTTAGCAGACTTTCGAGCATTAGTATGAGGAGATGACCTCCATCGTCAGTATCAGCCACGTCTGTGGTACCAGGACTACCTATCCTTTCTTACTTCAGTAGAGCTCCAGTTCCCTAGGCCATGATATTTGATAGTTCATTGTATTCATTTCATTGTATTAATCATTCTATTATTGTGTCAGCTGCGGTCCTTTGACACCATTCTTTTGGAATCAAAACGCAATCTAGTCACTTTTTCCTAAAAGCAAACTGATCCTTTCCTTACGAAACATGCTATGCTTGTGAAAACGTTGTGCAAAACTGACCTGTTATTGTTAAAAAAATGAGCACCACAAATAGCCTTCTTCTTTTGCAAACGAACTCTTGTCGTTCTAAGGGTCTCTTGTGGGCGTGGTGGTGGTTGTGGCAACAATCAATGTTCTTTTGGCTTTGTTTTCTTTCAACGGCCTGTTCTCGTACTTGATAATGTAGCACACTTCCAATTTTTGTTGCTATTTTCCATTTTGTCAGCCTTCTCTCCTTTCAACTTCAAGTTACAGCTTTTAGTACAACAATTCTATGGTTGCTCTCTCCTGATTATTAGCTTACTTTCTTTTTAACTTGCATTGTCATGGGATCCTCCGTGTCCTTTCTTTCAGAAGCTAGATCCTAGGTCCCTGTTCAAAATTTATGTGAAGGCATCCTCACAATTGTACAATCGATTTATAAGCATATATTGTTTTTTTGTTGAAAAAAGAGCAAACACAATAAAGAGTCCTACTGTTTGTTATTTTGTTTTTTTTCTATAAAATTGGTTAGGGTTCATTACTCATCTCTAGCTATGCCTGTAGAGGGTCAAAGCATTTGGGTGGAGGTAAAGTTTTTAGATGGGGATGAGGCCCCATACATCGGCTTTGAAGCAAGTAGGTGGCAATGCTTACACTGTGGGCAAACATACTCGGGCACCAAAAATTCATATCAAGGCACACTTGCTTGGCATTATGAGGCTTGATGGGCCCGACCCTAGCATTGCTGCATGCATAGGTATCCTAGATGAGGATCGGCATTGCCTTAAATTGACGTGAAGTATTGGAGGCCATCGTATTGTTGATATTAGCATAGGAGGCAACAATGAAACATTGTAGTTCTCTATGCAAGAATGTTTGTTTGTTGCTACCTATGCCAGAATCAGCAATATGATGGCCACCGATATTGGACACTCTCTATGGAGATGTCGATCCTCATTTATACACGTGCATGCAGCAATCCCAGGGTTGTGCCTATCAGGCCTCACAATGCCAAGCAGATCTGCCTTTACACAAGTTTTGGTACTCAAGTATGTTTTTTCACAATGCAAGCACCGCCACCTACATGTTCCAACCCTACAACCCAAACTCCACCCAAGTGCCCCAAGCTTCTACAGGCATAGCTAGAAAGGTAATGAACCCTGTCTTCCTTATCTTTTTTTTTTATCTTATTCATATTTTGGATTATTTGTGTAGCATTTAGCTGTAGTTGAAGTCATTTGCAAATTTGAAATTAGAAAAAGTGACAACTTTGCTTCAAATTGGTTAGACCTCGTAGTGTTACTTGCCTGATAAAGAACTTCATCTGCAATCCAATTGCCTATGCCTGATATGATGCTCTGCAAGTAAACAAACACGGCATTTAAATTTAGCATTGTAGTAAATGAAGTTATATGAAGAACCTAAAGTAACCTCCAAACATAGTATATTGGATTGCCAAGTATATATAGTAGCACTTCCCCTTATTACTGGTACAACCAAGAGATAAATATCTAAATGCTTGCATTGTTTTTCACATATTTTCTTCGAATAGAAAGTAATTAGACACCTTTCAAATGTTGCTAAAAAAGTGTTCGAACTATTGCCACAACAATCAGCAATAAACTTATATGAACACCTTTCCTTTAAATAATGCAAATAAGTTTGCACTTCTTGTCATAATAGATAGAAAGCATGCTAGTACTTCAACTCTTGAGTTAACTAATTTGGTACTTGAGAACCTCATTCCCCCATAAGCTACAAGCAAAATAGCACACAAAGCAAGATACAAGGAAGTACAACAAATATGCCAAACTAGAAGCTGCAAAATATGAGCAAAATACAGTGGACCTTGAGTGGTGTAGTCTAGTAGCATGCTTGGGTTGGGCCTGCCCAAACAGGCTAGATTTTCTTCCCACACGCAAGCAGATACTTGGATCAAAGGCCAATTTCTAATAAAGACGAACAAAACCTTGAAAAAAATTACCATCGGCTAAGTATGTTGGATTAGAAGCTACAACCCAGGAACTCACTCCATCGACCATGGATCCTATAGCTATTTACATGCACCAAGAAAGCATCAACTAAAGAGGAGGAAGAAATTTAGTGCCTTAACAAAAGGATTCTTTCAAAAACGACGAGGGATTGATGTATCTGCAATAACAAACGACCCAAAGAAGGATCCCAAAACTTAGAATAAATGGAGCCATCACAATACCAAGGGCTATTAATGACAAACAACCTTTAAAAAGCTAAATTTCAGTAAGCTGGAAAGTCCAATAAATCAAAGGCCTGCATTATTTAACACTCTCCCTTAAGGCTTGATTTATCTTACAAGAATTAAGTTGATCTCTAAAATACTCAATTTATTGGCTATCATTCTTGATTATTGTTGCCTTAGCATGTGGAATCCCAATGTCCTCCAACATCTGTGATGTCAAATCTAGTAGACAAATCTCTATTTATTGCATCAATAAACTCCATATCGTTTCCTATAATCACCAAATCATCTACGTACAACAAAACTCAATTGATACTAGAATCACAAGAAAGATAATGAAGGTTGGAGTCTGAAGAGGTGCGTATCAAACCCCTCGTTAAAGATCTCACCAAATGACTGTGCCATGAACAGAGGTGCTTGCTTCAACCCATACAAAGCTTTCTTTAGTCTACATACCTTGTCCTCCTGGTTATTTCCAAAACTTACACGGACTAATTCTAAAACCTCATGATAAATATTATCTAACTTTTTTTGTTTTTCAAATCTTTCATCACAGCTCTGATTTTTATCTTACCAAATGGCATTCAATTTTGTGGCTACACTTCAACCAATAAATGCAGTGTAAATCCAATTGTGTCTATACTAGAAAATTGCCCAGGATTAAAGACCAAATTTGTGGCAATTTTCTCTATGCTAGGGAATCTCCATCAGCTCTAAACAAATATTGTCTTGACTCTCAACATGGACAAAAGCTTGGCTCTATATGGCCTTGTGCAAAAAGACCACTCTACAAGAGGCCTATTGCTGGTATCTCGTTTATCGCGTCTCCTCCATCTTGATTCCTCAATTTGTGTGCTCTTCATCCTCTACTTCTCACTCAATCCAAGGTGTTGCACTTCATCTCTAATAGGGTGTTTGACTAAATCATCCTCTTTCTTGTCTTCATCACCGTACCTGTAGGATTCATCAAACGTAACATCCCGACTAATATGCATCCATTTCGAAATTGGATCATAGCATCAATATCCCTTTACTTGATCATCATACCTTATGAAGATGCATTTAGCTACTTTTGACCACATCTTGTTGCTTTCCTTTTTGGGTATGTGAATATACACTCTGTATAAAGACCTCCTTCCAAGGATCCAAGGCTAGTATGTTGAACCAATAGAAACAAGGGGAATCGAATGATGGACAAATCTACCCAAACAAATATAGATCGAACGGATCTAGCCCCCAAGCTATGGACCAACCAATGCTCAATATGAGAGAGATGTCACCCCATCAGCATGTAGCTACAATCACCAAATCAAGCTCTCCTCATGGGAAGCCTACGGGTATATTTATACCCTTCAAGGCACCTCCTCCACTAGGAGTGATCTGTGACACCTCACTGGGACACATCAGTAGCCTAACAAGGCCACCTCATCCACTTTTCCCATGGGTCACTATTAGTTCCATACCAATCCATCCTCTTAAGTTTTAGGCCTCTAACCATTAACTATGGCTTTAATACCATGAGGGCCCAAACCCCTCACAACCATAATTAATTTACTGGTCAGGATAAAAAACTATTGACCTCATTACGGGATTTTAATCCGATATCAAAACAAATGTTGTTCCCTGTTCATTTGCATCACTCTCACACTCGTCTTTTCGACAATCCTTTGCCTAATGTCCTAGCTTCCAGCAAAAGAAATGCTTTCCCTTCTTCTTTTTGTCGGATGATGATGACGATCCTTTATATCATCGTAACATCAATATTTGCTTTCTCTTGGGACTTCTTATACTTTTGCTTCTCTTTAACTAGCATTGCTTGGTCTTAACCAATGGTGGTGATCAAGTTTGCAACAAGTTTCTCAACATATGTAGCGCATATTGCTCGAAGGAACATCTCTCAAACCATCAATGCAGCATTTTTGCTTTGGATTGAGGCAAAAGTAGGAAATTGCTTGGTGTAGTTTTCTCTTAGGCTTGGATTGAGCTTGCAAAAAGTAGGCTTGAATTGAGCTTACAAACAATAAGTATTAAATGAGTAGAAGTAAATGCTTTTATTTCCATTGGATTATGTAGGAATTGAAGCATTTCTATCATTCTAATTGGAATTACTTGTTGTTGTATTTGCATAATAGGAAAACACACAAGCAACTCCAATGGATCAAACCAATGAAAACCCATCATTTGATCTATCAAACCCATCCAATGTGGCACAAGCTCTTGAACTTTTATACCAACAAATTCAAGCCGCTAATAAAAAGCTTCTTGAAACTAATCAAAGGAACCAAGAAGAGTCTAGGTTAGCCAACCAAAAGAAGTATGTAGTTCCACCTCCCGTAAAATTGTTTAAGGGGGAGAAGAAAGATAGGAACTTGCAAGTGGTAAGTTCATGGCTTAATGTATGGAACAAATACTTTGGCATGAACCAATTCCCTGAATGTGAAAAGTTGTCCATTGTAAATATGCTCCTCAAAGAAGAGCCTTAGTATGTGGGATGATTTTTGCCAAAAGATTACCAAGTGGATGTTTGTAGGAACTATCCAAAAACCCTAGAGGATGTTATTAGGGCTGCAAAATATTTTGATGACACACCTAAGCCATCTAGGGGTCACCAGCCTAATGAGCCAAAGAAAGATTTTCAATTCAAAAGAAAGGTAATGAATTTGTTTATGAAACACATCCCAATTCCAACAATCCTAAGAAAACCAAGAGACACTTTAAAAACCATCAGGGTGGCAAAGATATAGTTGAAGCTCGTAAGAAGAACCTGTGCTTCAAGTGCAATGGTGAGGGTCACCTTGCACGAGATTTCTACCTCAGGTAATCTATCTCGAAGTCGGAAGAGGCTGAGGTAAGTAGGCATTTACATGATTACCTGAAGAAGGGGTGGGTACAACCTAGTAAGTCTCCTTGGGCATCACCAGTGGTTCTGGTTGCCAAGAAAGATGGGACTATAAGGTTTTGCGTCGATTATAGGAAATTGAAGGTAACCGTTAAGAATAGATATCCACTGTCGCGGATGGATGACCTAATAGACTATCTTGGTGGTGCTAAGTACTTTACCAAGATAGATCTAAGATCAGGATACATCAGATACGCATTAGGGCAGAAGATATACGAAACACGGGTTTTTGAACTCGCTTTGGCCACTACAAATTTTTGGTGTTGCCTTTTGGTTTAACCAATGCACCGGCTACTTTCCAACAGATGATGAACAATTTGTTTAGGCCATATTTGAGAAGATTCGTAGTGGTACTCTTAGATGATATCCTAGTGTTTAGTAAGACTTTGGCGGAACATAAAGAGCATCTTAGGATTGTCCTGGACATCCTAAGAAGGGAAAAGCTCTTTGCCAAAAAGTCTAAGTGTGACTTTTTTGCTAAGGAATTGTCCTACTTGGGGCATAAGATTTCCGAACGAGGGGTTTGTAGGATTTTTCCGTCGGCATATTCCCCAATTTGCCCGATTGCATTTCCTCTTACCCAAGCCTTGAAAGGCTATAAGAAGCTAAGCCGGAGGGCTAAGAGTCCACTAGTGGAGTGGACGGAGGATATGAATAATTGTTTTGAGTTGCTTAAGAAAAGTGTCACTTCAACAAAAACTACTGTTAAAGCTTCAGAACTAGCTCAACTGTTTGTTGAGAAGCTTTTTCGACTATGCAGGCTGCCTTGCGATATTGTCAGTGATCGTGACCCAAAATTCACTCGGAATTTTTGGCAAGCAGTATTTGAAAAGTTGGAAACGACTTTTAAGTATGAGTTCTACAGATCATCCGGAATCAAACGATCAAACGGAAAGGACCAATCAGACAATGGAGGATATGCTGCGAGCATATGTGGGCCATCGGCAGTCTGATTGGGAAAATTACCTTCCACTGGTGGAATTTGCATATAATAGTGCAAAACATTCAACGACCGGATTCAGCCCTTTCATGCTTATGTATGGTTTTCAACCTCGATCACCGATTTCCAGCTCGCTAAAGATAGTATAAGAAGTGCCCAGGACAGGGCAAGGCACTATGCTGATCTATCTCGGAAGCACAAGGTATTCTTGGTCAACGACTGGGTGTTTTTTAGGGCTCCTAGTCACTCTAGGGGCGTGAAAACTATTAAGTGTGCAAAGTTGGCGCCTAGGTATTGCGGTCCTTTTAAGGTTATCCAAGTGATAAACAGGTCGATACAAACTAGACCTTCCAGCTAACGTTGGAATTCATCCTGTTTTCCACGTAAGTTTAAACCCTCGTTGGGGGTTGGGGAAACCCTGGTCCCTGTGGAAGATCTACTGGAGCTTCTTCGTGATGAGTTCAGGAGTGGACGACCTAAACCCGAGGCAATTGTTAATAGTCGGCTGAAAACTCTAAGGAACAGAGTGCTTCGGGAATTTTTAGTCAGGTGGAGGGGCAAATCAGAAGAAGAGGATACCTGGAAAAAGGAGGCTGATCTCCAGAAAATTTTCCAAATTTTTCCCTACAAGGAAAAATTTAAGTTTAGGGGGAAGGAATGTTACATACCTATGTAACTAGCAATACTTCAGTGACCCCTATATGTCCATTTAGTGTTGGGAGCTAAATGGCAAGTTGCCCTTGGATAAGGGGTACCCTTAGGATTAAGGATATGTGCCTTTAGATTAAGGTACTGTGTCCTTGGATAAGGGCAGGTAGGTGTCTATGCCTTGGTCGGAGGTATGGAACCTAGTGAGGTGTTAGAAAGTGATTACCATGGGTGTTTTGGCTATATTTCTAAACCTTGGGCCTCAACCTTGAACTATGTCTTGGACCAAAGTATACAAGCACAACTTGGGCAATGGGACCTCGTACGAGGGCGCACTTCCAAGGTGTCCATTGAGTTCCTAACTCCCACAAGAAAGGCATTCAAAGAGTCATAGGTTATGGAAGATATCTCTTGACCTCCATAAGCCTATAAAGGTTCTTTAACTCCCCTAGGCCTCTCTCTTTCTCATTGGTTGTGCATGGAACTCCATAGTGTATTGGAGGGTGCCATTTGCAATCTATATGAAGGGAGGAGGGCACCCATAGGGAGATAGAGAGATCTCTTTTGTTTGCTATGCTTATGTTCTAGTGTGGCTACTAGTGTATAGAGTGTTTTCTTGTGTGTAATATGTTAGGTCTCTTGAGAATCCCACTTGGGAAAGAGACAGCATTCTTCATCAACTATAACTAGATTTAGTCTTAGAGGACCAAGATAGCTCTGAAGGAAAACCGAGCCGAACCCAAGGGAGACTTGGCATGTAGCATATAACAAGGTCAAATTCGTGTGACTAATAGCTATCAAAATGCATATCATTGCAAAGATGAGATGATCATTAGTACAAGAAAATGATCTAAATGAACATGCTCACTACAAACCATTATGATCATGACCAACAATTGCTATAAACTACCAAGCATAGAAAATTTCAAACAGCTTTATCGCATTTAGCATGAAACATGGATAAAGATCACTTTATTGCAAATTAAAGCCTGTTCATATCATGTTGTAGGTAATCTATAAATATGGTAATGAAAGTATTGATTTTCAAAATAGGCTCTAAAACACAATTTATGCCCTGCAACAGAACATCCATAACGAAATAAACGATCATGAACTTAGCGAGAGAAAGATGACCTGGTCCAATAAGAGCGCCTTAATTGCCATTTTTTTTTTAGTGAAAATGTTGTAGAAGTGATCTTCCCTGGGGAGCTCCAAGAATGCATCTGGTCCTAACTCAGAGACAGGTGGAGATGCTGCTGGCTGATCAAACATGAAGACCAAGCCAAAACATAACTGAGTTGAAGTTAAAAATACATACCAATGCATAACAGCTTACTAGCTTTGAAAGATAAACTTTTTTGTCTTGTCTCAGCTGCATGCACATATCAAACTTCAAAAGATTTCAAAACCATTCTTGTCTTGGTTAAAGCTTCGTTAAAAGATTTAATCTATGCTTCTACAGCTTCCAAATTCATAACTTCGGCAAGCATCATGTTTACATTGTGAACAGAGCGTAAGTAATAGATCACACTGCAAACAAGTGGTGCTCAATATACAAGGACAGTTCATTGAAAATGATCAATGTTCCTATTATATTCTATGGAAGAAGTCACAATTATGATAAAAAAAGGGTTGGCTATTCTTAGATGCAATCAAACGAAACTTATTATTTAAATGTCGAAAGTGATCAAAAGAAGGGTAAGAACTAGCAAAATTACTTTGTTGATGAAATTGAAGAGAAGTCTAGTGGACTTGATCCACCGCAGCCCTATTGTAACGAGCACGTGACCAGTGCCGAACCCTAGAGAACACAGAAGGTCAGATACCACAGTCAGGGTCGTGTCCAGAGTACACGACCAATAGGGCAAGACGGTGAGTAGTAGTGGATGAACTGAAGTTGGCATTAGCCAATTTCAAGTCCAGTGTGGACGACTCGTTCGCTAAACTCAAAGGCTTGATTTTGAGTTCCGCGAAACACGGCCTTCCCTCCACTTCTCAGTTGTCTCCTTCTCCACTTCCATCAGTTTCGGGTGAGCCTATGCCGTCTCACCCTAGCGTCTTTAAAGACTTAAAGCCTCCTACTTTTATTGGGGAAGAGAAGGATAGAAATGCAAACATTTTACAAACCTTCCTCAGCAAATGGAAAAACATTCATGCTCTTAAACAGACCCCTGACCATTTGCAAGCAATTGAGGCCAGTCTTTCCCTAGGGCCCATGGCCTATAAGTGGTGGTTAAATCTCCAGGAGACTGGGCAGACTCCCCGGTCATCAAAGGCTTTTGAAGAAGCCTTCCTAAGAGAATTCCTACAGGAAAATGAACTTGATAGAGCCTGGGAAGCCTGGGAGAGAACAGTAATGGACAAGTCCCTTATCCAATATATCTCGCAATATCGAGAAGCAATTTTAAAAATCAAAAATATGGATGACTATCAGAAAGTCAGGGGATTTGTCCGTGGCCTCAAAGATGAATATAAAGTAGAGGTTCAGAGAAACTCGCCTACTACCCTAGAGCAAGCTCTCAGATATGCTCAAATCTATGATGATTCAGTGGGTAGGAAGAGGGCGAGACAGCAGCCCCTTTCTGAGCAGCCTCCTCAGAAAGACTTTCAATTTAAAAAGAAATTTTTAAAAAGAAAGAAAGAAGATATAATAAAAGGTGAAGCTCCTCAGAAACACCCATCGCTCATACAGCAGATTCTGATAAAGTCAAACAAGAACGTTTGTGCTTTGTGTGCATGGGCAAGGGATACACAGTTAGACAGTGTCCCAAGGGGCCTTTCACTAAGAAAGATAAAAAAGATAAAAAAACAAGTTCATCTTGTTCAAACCGTAAGTTTCCCTAGTGACTCGGCAGCTTCCGAGATCAAAGTGTTTCATGAAGACCATGAACATTGTTGCCAGCTAACCTCTGCAATGCTAGCGAGACCCTTCAGTTTTGGGCCGCATGACCTAGTACGTATGCATGGGAAAGTTGGTAACCAGTCAGTTAGAGTTATGGTTGATGATGGGGCGACCCATAATTTCATCAACTGTATACACCCTAGTTAAGAAACTTAAATTGCCAGAAGTACCTAGTCAGCATAGGTACATAGTTTCATTAGCATCTAAATCTTGGTATTCAGGGGTACCAAGATGAAATAAACTTTCAGATAATGCACCTGGATCGCACAGATATTGTTCTCGAGAGAGACTGGCTCTACAGCTTAGGACCTTCCCTCCACAGAAATTATCAGGAAAACACCCTCAGCTTTCAGCATAAAGGCCGAGAGATCCAATTGCATGGAGAGCATGATGTTCCCAACAGTCCTATGGTCTGCAGTTCAGAGCTCTGTCAGCTAATCGGAGACGACGATCATCAGGTATTCTTATGTGACTTTCAGTTTATTCCTGAAGTTTCTATTTCCAGTTCTTTACAGCAGAGAATCAGTAAATTAGAAACTTTATTGTCTAAATTTAAAGATGTTTTTCCTAAAGATTTGCCACATGGTTTGCCACCTAGCAGAGAAGTAGATCATGTAATAAACCTAGTACCAAGTACAGCACCTGGTAAACCTTCGTATCGGGTCAGCCGAACAGAGGATGAAGAAATAACTAGGCAGTTAACAGATTATCTTGGGAAAGGCCAAATTCAGACCAGTAGTTCACCATGGGCCTCACCATGGGCCTCACCAGTCCTTTTAGTGAAAAAGAAAGAGGGGTCTATGCGTCTTTGCGTAGATTACAGAGCCCTCAATAAAGTCACAATCAAGAATAAATACCCTATGCCTCGGGCAGACGAGTTGTTTGATCAACTCGACGGGGCTAAATTTTTCAGTAAAATAGACCTCAGATCGGGCTATCATCAAGTCCGTATAAAGTCGGAAGATGTCCCGAAAACAGCATTTAGGACTCGTCATAGTCATTATGAGTTTAAGGTGATGCCATTTGGGCTCACAAATGCTCCAGTTACCTTTATGACCTTGATGAACAGTGTCCTCAGACCATACTTGGGTAAGTTTGTAGTCGTATTTTTGGATGACATCCTCGTCTACAGCAAAACGAGGAAGGAGCATCTAAAACACCTCAGAAAGGTGTTTCGACTGCTCAGAAAGCATAAGCTTTATGCTAAAGGATCCAAGTGCGAATTCTTCGTTGAAGAAGTAGCTTATTTGGGTCACATTATCTCGGCAGATGGGATTAAGATGGACCCCAATAAGGTTAAAGCCATACTCAGTTGGCTGAGACCGCAGAATATTATAGAACTTCAAATCTTTCTTGGTTTGGCGGGATATTACAGACGATTTGTCAAGGAATATGCTCAGATAGCAGTTCCCATGACAAATCTTCTTAAAGGGAAGGGAAAGGAGTTCATTTGGGAGTCCGCACAACAGGAGAGCTTTGATGCTCTCGAAACAGCCTTAGCTACAGCCCCAGTTTTAAAAGTCGTCGACGTCGAAACAGATGCTAGCGATTTTGCAGTAGGTGCTGTACTAACTCGGGGTGGATGACCAGTTGCGTTCGAGAGTAAAAAACTCGAGCCAGCTCAGACTAGGTACAGTGCCTATGAAAAGGAACTCTTTTCTATAGTCCATGCCCTTAAGACTTGGAGGCATTATTTGTATGGTGCCAACTTTGACGTCCTGACAGACCATGAAAGTCTCAGAGACCTTTGCAATCAACCTGAGCTTAGAGGTCGGAAAGCTCGTTGGGCAGAGTTGATGCAAGAGTTTGATATGTCTATCAGATATAGACGGGGGAAATTCAATACAGTAGCAGATGCCCTTAGTAGAATGCCTATGATAAACGAGCTGAGTTTTACTCAGATTCGTATTGAGTTACTCGAGTCCTTGAGAGGGAAGTGCCAGCATGATACATTCTTCTCTACTATCTGGAACTCATTCCAGAGCAAACAGTTACAGACTCCAGAACCAGTTCCTTGGGGCCGGTGCCAGTTCATCCAAGAATACGGCAACTTCCGTTGAGGATGATGATGAGTTCGAGTATACGTCAGATGACGTTGACGATTCTGAGCGTGTATTACCCAAGCAAACCCCAATGGTTGAGGGTCAGTTGACTCAAGGATTCAAATGGAAACAATATTCCATTCAGGATGAGTACTTGCTCTATAGAGATAGAGTATGTGTCCCCAATTCAGAGGATTATAGGCAGCAGGTCCTATATGAGTGTCATGACAATCCTAGTGCGGGGCACCCAGGCATACAAAAGACCTATGAGCTTCTTCGTAGGCAATTTTTTTGGCCTAGTATGAGAAAGGACGCCAGAAATGTCAAGTAAATAAAGCAGAGCGTTTAAAGGCAGGAGGGTTGTTCCAGCCCTTAGATATACCAGCTGGTAAATGGGAGAGTATCTCCATGGATTTTATAGTAGGCCTGCCAAAAACCCAAAAGGGTAATGACGCTATATGGGTCACAGTTGACCGTCTGGCCAAAATGGCTCATTTTATTCCGACCAAAACAACCGTTAGAGCTCCAGAGTTAGCGAGGTTGTTTGTAGACGGGCTATTTAAATTGTACGGTCTACCTTCCGGCATAGTCAGCGACCGGGACAGTAAGTTTAATGGGGATTTTTGGAGGGCAGTATTCCATCATCTCCATACTAAACTTAATATGAGTCTTGACCATCCACAGACGGACGGTCAAACAGAGAGGGTAAATCAGGTGCTGGAGGATATGCTTCAAGCATACGTCAGCAAGAAGCAGACTAATTGGGAGGAGTATCTCTCGATATTAGAGTTTGCTTATAACAGTACCAAACATTCAGCTACGGGATACAGCCCATTTATGCTGATGTACGGTTTTCAGCCACGCTCACCCACAGCTGTAGGGTTTAAACAAGAAAAAGTTGAAGCAGCCATAAACTTTTTAAAAGACCTAAACCAGATGATAGAACATGCTAAGCGTAGCATTAGACAGTCCCAGGATCGAGCCAGGCATTATGCAGATCCACACAGACGGGATGTACAGTTCTCCGCTGGTGAAAAAGTCTACTTGAGAGTCCCAATTGACTCTAAAACCCTCAAATCAGGAGTGTGTGCTAAGTTGTCTCCTAGGTATTGCGGTCCCTTTACCATCAGTAGGAGACTAGGCGAGGTCACCTATGAACTAGAACTCCCACACAGTAGTAAGGTTTTTCCAGTTTTTCATGTAAGTCAGTTACGAAAGGCCTTAGCCAGATCAGAAAATCTGGTAGGGGACAGTGTTCTAGTTCTCCCATTGGATTCTCAGCAACCTCCACATGAGCCAGAGGAGATTCTTGATAGTAGAGAGACGCAGACTCGTCATACTCTATACCTAGAATATCTGGTCAGGTGGAATGATCAGCCTGTTGAGAATGCCACTTGGGAAAGAGGCAGCGTCCTTCGCAAGACTTTTCTAGACTTTGTCTTAGAGGACCAAGACGGTTCTTAAGGGGGAGGGAGTGTTACGAGCAAGTGACCAGTGCCGAACCCTAGAGAACACAGAAGGTCAGATACCACAGTCAGGGTCGTGTCCAGAGTACACGACCAACAGGGCAAGACAATGTGAGTAGTGTGCCCCAGCACAGTCCATAATCCTGGCGGGCCTAACACAGCTTAGGGACCCTGTCACCAGGATAGGGCCCCCAGTTCGGTCCCGATGTGCAGTCGGCCACGTCAGTGCCACGTGACCGACACTTGGCAGTATGCATGCTACCAGTCCTCACACTGGGCTAGGAGGGGCTTGCTCCATATCAGGGAGTAGGCAAGGTTGGGTGGATCGGTTAGTGTTTGCCCTCCTGTGGTGTTAGGATCTATTACACCTATCACCTGAATCCACGTTCGATGGATGGTACACTGATTCTGGCCCAAAAACTTGCTATTTGTTGGTGTCGTTACCAAGCAGAACATGCTGGTGGAGTTTGATGAATTAACCTTAGTAAAAGACAAAGATCAAAGCTTCAAGGTGGTAGCCAAGGGAACAAGCTTTACACAACCATTCCTAGTCAAGAGGCCTTGTCAGTAAAGGATTCTAATTAGGAAAAGCTTTGACACGAGACGTATGGTTATTTAAGCTATCAAAGTTTACAAGTATTGAACAAGCACAATATGGTAGTAGATCTTCCTAGTATTAAGTCTTCTTCAAATTCATGTGAGGCTTGTGCACTAGGAAAGCAACAAAGGCAAACGTTTCTGAAGGGAAAAGCTACCAATGCCAAGGGCGTTCTTGAGCTTGTGCATTCAAGTCCATGCGATCACATGCAAACTAGATCCGGAGGCCCAAGGGAAGGGGGGGGATACCACTTCATGGCCTTCATAGATGATTTCTCACGGAAGGCGTGAATCTATTTTCTTAGACAAAAATCTGAAGCATTCAAATATTTTAAAAAATGGAAAGCTTTGGTAAAAAGAATCTTTCTTGTGAGTTTGAGATGAAAGATTTGGGTTTGATGTACTATTGAAAAGGAGTTAAGATTTGGTAAGGGAAACATTGTCTTTTTATCTCTTAGGCAAAGTATGCACAAAAAATATTGAAGAAAATTAAAAGAAAGCAAGCCAATTAGCACACTCATGGATGCAAGCAACAAGCCATCAAAGAATAATGGTCCTTCATTTGCAGATGAGACTCTCTACCGTCAATTAGTTGGTAGCCTATTGTACCTTACTACCATCATGCCAGATAATGCTTATGCGGTTGAGATTGCAAGTCAATTCATGAGTAAACCTACTGAATCACATTGGAGGCAGCCAAGCGGATCCTATGTAATGGGAGAGAGAATATGGCCTATAGGATTGGATATAGTAATGATGGTGACCTTCAGCTTGAGGGTTATTCAAATTCTAATTAGGCAGGGTGATAAAGACGATCGGAGATTGACGATAGCTCTTGCTTTAGCCTATGTTCAAGGGCTATTTCTTGGTGCAGCAAGAAACAGCCCACTAATGCTTTATCATCTACCGAAGCTGAGTACAAGGCGACTATGAGGTCCATATGTGTAGCTATTTGGTGGCGACGTTCAAGTTTGCTTCTTTTCGTGTTCGTTTTCTTTTTGAGCTATTATTTTTTTGTTTCTCACATTCACACACCCTCTTTCTCCAACATGGTATCAGAGCTATTTTAGTAGCCTGATAAGCTTCCACAATACAAGACTCTACTAGCCGATAGAGTAATTGTCTTCTTGTTCTGTAATTCAGTACCAGATTTGCATGACTCAAGCATACTTAAGTCACTGATAGTTTTTCCTATCACTTAGACTAATCTTCCACATGGATTCCCAAGGAAAAGCCAGTCCCATCATGGACAAGCTTGATGGAGCCAATTACCATCTGTGGAAATTTAAGATGAAAACTGTACTAATGGCTAAAGAATATTGTGATAACCAAAGCTGCATTCAACTTGCGAGACCGCCACCCATGCTTTTCCCCATAAGACATATTCCACTCACCGAAAGACCTATAACCGATGGTATGATCATGATGCCACACCTTATATAAGCAGGTGGTATTCGCCATGCATCACTCTCCCAAATTTTTGCCGCAAGTACAGAAGCACTATCGTCATGTAGTCAATAAAAAGAAAAGAGACTATCTAACAAGAGATGGTCAGAAGCCTCTTCCTCCTCCTCTCTTTTTTGGAAACACTTTTCTAAGAAGTCTTCCTTACTTTCATCCATTGATATCGACTCTTGGGTGGAATATGCTACTCGCTTATACACTACAGATGCCCCCCCTATCCCTATCACTCGACCCGCTACATTCTCTCTTTTTACCTCTGACCAAATTGAATCTGCAATTAGGAAAGCCCAACCCCATAAAGCGAAAGACGTTGACTCACTTAACTCAAACTTTTTCAAACCTGTCTCCCAACTTCTCTACTTACATTGCCCATACTTTTAACATGGCTGTTACTTCTGGCTTTCCAACCAACTGGTGCACGAATCTCCTCCATCCCATCCTCAAGGATTATGAACATAGAGAGAGGTACTACTACCTTTTTTAACGTCAACTTCTTACACTCCACTCAATAATATCAAATGAAATTTAGAGAGATATATTTTGCTTGAGAAGCGACCTTTGTCAAACCATGAGCTCCAATACCAATTAGGCTACAGTCAAATACATTGACAAAAAAAATTAAGCTAGCACATATCATACTCATAATGTAAGTACTTACAACCATTGGATGAGACAAATTTCCTCTAGACACAAAGTTTAGAGATGGTGCCTACAAACTATGAGACCCTCTAGAGTTTCACGTCATTGTAGCAGTCAAACCATACTTGAGGACAAAGCTTTTGGATGGTAAATCAATGACGCATGTCTGTAAGACATCGTTGAACAATATTGTTGTTCCAAAGCTATTTGATATTGGACGTCTCTTTGATGTGCAAGTGTATAGTCGATGGTTGTGCTAAACTAAAAAGCAAGTGCTCTCTTCAAGCATGTATTGAAATTTCTCATTATGTCAACTATAATTTTTCTCTTGATGCACTTCCAATTGTTGTAAGTCATGTTAGTATTATATAGAATGTCATGTCAAGGCCTAGAAGCATTGATCTTAATATTTATATCAAGGCCCCAAGTGTATCAATAGACTACTTACAATTCATCATGGGTTGGGCTACCAGTAGGATCCTTGTAACTAATGAGTAAGTGACATGTGCAACTCGATAGCCATTAATCCCATAAGATAAGGAGCTTATGTAGGTATTGTGCTTCCGTATCTCTATACATTTTGTGATTGATCCAATTTTCAATGTCTTGATTTGTTGCATGATTTGTGAGTACTAACTAGTATCTAAATGGTATTGAAGCATATATGAGTGAGTTTTTAGTTTCTCAACAAACGAGATCTTAGTTAGAGATTGATCATCCATTGACTACCACTTACATATTATTCTTTGTGCATGTATATGTTACTATGATGGATATCTAGAAGCACAAAGCAAGGATGTCAAACATTTTCAATATTTTAACTAAGAGTTCAGATTTCAAATATATTCTAAAACTCGTAAACCTCACAAAAACAATAAAGTCAAAATGTTCATGTAACAATTTGTGAATTTAAAGCTCAAAAAGAAACTTATAAATCCATTCCCTTAGGTTACTTTAAATTTCTTTTTGAGCTTTAAATTTATATTTTCATGAATTTAAAGCTCAAAAAGAAACTTATAAATCCATTCCCTTAGGTTACTTTAGGTTATAAATAAAACAGCAACATGATCAAAAGTCATACATCATCTAGAAGACGAACTCGTGCAAATCGCCTCTTATCGGTGAAAGACATCTCCAAACCATTGTCCAACTGCATAAACAAAAGCAAATGCAATGAAAACTAGCACTCATTGTCGAAAGCTACAAGATTAGAAATAAAAGAAGCTCACTTCACATCATAGCAAAGTTTTAAATCATTTTTACTAGATAATAAGATTCAATATGACATAAACCACAAAGTCCACATGTTGATAGAGATAAAAATTTGGTCCTAGGACTTGTTTATAAAGGATGCACTTCTCGCACATTTACTCAATATCACATGCCATAAAATGGAAAGTGAGAATCTAGTTCCGAAAGAAACTTGAATTCACAAAGCTCAAACCCATTGTTATCAGATAAGAACCAACAAAACAAAAGGAGAAAGAAAATGATCATGTTTGATGATGATGTTAGAGCAAGTTTGGCGGGAGGCATTTAATGTGCTAAATTTTTCAGACAAACAAACTTTGATTCTTGACAAAGAGTAATACTATTCTTACCAAATGAGATTCCAACTAACATAAACTCCAAAGTTTGTAGATAGACACAAAAAACAAGTCAACAAGTTTAGTCCTAGAAATTGGTTTATTACAAGAAGTTTCTCATGCACAACATGCCTAATTGCAAAATAACTCCTTGTATTGTGGGCATATGCATTCGAGCTATTGTAGCTATGGCGAAACTCGTCTCCCAATAGTTTTCTTTAAAAAAAATTTGTCTCACGCTATGTTTCTCATGGCAATTTATAATGTCGGAAAAAACACCATGGTATTAAAAGCATGTTTCCTTACAAATAGGAAAACCTTTTCCATTCAAGGTAAAGTGTTTGCTACACTATTGTCACATCTTATATTACTACTTTTCTATTTTTAAACTTCGACAATCAATCAAGGTTTTGCTCATGTTTGGTAGTGTGGAACTATTGTACCATTTTCTCTCTGTTATTAAATGTATGCATAAAGAGTAGATTGATCTACCATGTAAGAACTTACTTTACACATAAGTAGCAACTCATCTATTGGGTGCATAAGTATCAAATTATTGTATTAGTGTGGTCAAAGGATTGATTACACGGATAGATGAATGTATTGGTCATCTAATTCAAAACTTCCAAATGGTCAAAAGTGTTGAAATTATTGCCTATTTTCCCGCTTTTAGCCTTGTAAATTTGCAAATTGTAAGTTGTGCATATTTCATGGGGTTATTTAATAGAGACATTGTGGACTCTCAGGCATGACCAAACTATCATTAAGGAGTATCAAATAAACATTAATTCCTAACACTCCCCTTAATTTTTACTTTGTTATCTATTACTCCTAGAAGTTCTCTAAACTTCTGAAATTTTTCTTTGCCAAGACCTTTGGTAAAAATATCTGCAACTTGCTCTTCCGTAGGGCAATAGATAACCTCCACTTTATTACTTTGAATTTTCTCTCTGATGAAATGTTGTTGTACTTCAATATGCTTTGTCCTGCTATGAAAAGATTTATTACAACTCTGATTGTCACATTGAAGTACTGTAGGTGAATCTTGTACCATATGTAGATCATGTAGAATCCTGTTAGAATAATAAATGTAAATGATGTAGAAGCCATAGGTTACTATGACCCAAAAGGTCGAGATCTGTGTAACCATGGTCATTTATATTTTAGGCCCAAGTTAGTATGAAACTAACTTGTAGGGACTCGTGGGTCCACTAGGGGCCTATACATGTGTACCTAACTTGTTATTTGGGGTACTTAATTAATTTATGTAACTTATGGTAGCTAGATAGCCATTAGTCAAGTTATTGGACAGCCAACAGTCATGAAGGTAGATGGCCATCTTGGACTACTTATATGTAGCCATTCATTTGTATGAGACACACTTTTGTTAAGCAATCTACTATTCATATTGGCTGTCCACAAGTTTCTACAAGAGGGTCATCTAACCATCTCTCTCTTCTCTTTGAGAATACTTTGTGTTAATGAATAGTCTTGATTCTGAATTCCTACATGGTATCAGAGCCATTTTTCAGAATTCATTGCTTGCTGGAGGGCACCCAATAGGCAGCCACATTTCTCCTCTTTTGGTTCATAAAAATCAGAATTTTTCTGATTTTTGTGGAGAGACAACTGTTCGGCTCCTTGTTTTTGACATGGATCTATCTTCTGAAGAATAAGGGTGAAGCTTTCAAATATTTCACATGGTTTAAGACACAGGTGGAGAAAGAAACAGATAGACAAATTAAGATACTTCGAACAGACAAAGGGGGAGAGTATCTTTCTACGGAATTTTAGGTGTTTTGCAAGGATCATGGTATAAAGAGACAATTTGCAAACACGGACACACCTCAACAAAATGGAGTTGTGGAAAGAATTGGTCCATAGTGGAAATTGCGAGGAGTATGCTCAAGAGTAAAAATCTTCGAAATATGTTTTGGGGTGAAGCAGTTAAGATGGTGGTTTATCTTTTGAATCAAAGTTCTACAAAGGTTGTAGAGAATCGAACTCCAGAGGAAGCTTACACGGGTAGGAAGCCAGATGTAAGTCATTTGAAAGTGTTTGGAAGTATTGCTTATTCTCACATACCTAAGGATTCAAGGAGCAAATTGGATTCTAAGGCGACCAAGTGTTTATTTGTTGGTTATGATAATCAAGAGAAGGGATACAGGTTATATGACTGTTAGAAATCAATGATAAACTTCATTGTTACAGTTTACGATGCACATTAATGTTGACAGCTGTGACCAGCTGTCAATAGCCGTAGGCTAGTCTATTAGTCTACTCGTAGGTTTTCTCTCTCTATCAGGGTTCAGGGTTTATTTGTACATTTTACATTCGGTATGATGTAGGGTGATGGAGTGACAGTGCGTATTCTTCTTCCGCCTTCTTGTGGTGATTGCTTATGGTGAATGCTTGATGTTGCATATCTAATTATTAACATGGTATCAGAGCAGCGATAGTCCTACGTGCCTGATCAGTGGATACAGCTTGTCACAGGCTCCGCAACGAAGCGAGAAAGTCCTTCACGGGAGGTGAAAGCTTGGAGAGACAAAAACGGCTGGAAGAAATTCTTCTTTGGTGTATTTTGTAGGGTTGGAGCTCAAAATCATCAGTGGGGAACGAAAGCACAGTCCCGGAGGCATCAGAAAGGCCAGGGCAGCATCAGACAGATTGAAAATCTGTTGAGTGGGGGAGATTTTTACAATACTTCCTAGTTGTTGTGGAAAGTGCTATTTGTGTGAGAGGTTTGCCAAGAAATCTCTCATTTGTCAAATGAATGGCTACATATAAGTAGTCCAAGATGGCCATCTACCTTCATGACTGTTGGCTGTCCAATAACTTGACTAATGGCTATCTAGCTACCATAAGTTATATAAAATAATTAAGTACCCCAAATAACAAGTTAGGTACTTAATTCACATGTATAGGCCCCTAGTGGACCCACGAGTCCCTACAAGTTAGTTTCATACTAACTTGGGCCTAACCATGGTTACACAGATCTCAACCTTTTGGGTCATAGTAACCTATGGCTTCTACATCATTTACATTTATTATTCTAACAGGATTTTACATGATCTACATATGGTACAAGATTCACCTACAGTACTTCAATGTGACAATCAGAGTTGTAATAAATTTTTTCACAGCAGGACAAAGCATATTGAAGTACAACAACACTTCATGAGAGAGAAAATTCAAAGTAATGAAGTGGAGCTTATCTATTGCCCTACGGAAGAGCAAGTTGCAGATATCTTTACCAAAGGTCTTGGCAAAGAAAAATTTCAGAAGTTTAAAGAACTTCTAGGAGTAATAGATAACAAAGTAAACATTAAGGGGGAGTGTTAGGAATTAATGTTTATTTGATACCCCTTAATGATAGTTTGGCCATGCCTGCGTGACATTTTTAGAGGCCATACTATTTATAGTAAATTCGTTTTTAATGCTTATGCATGTAGGTGGGCGCACTACAAATAGATAATGTTGGAATGTAAATGGAATTGCTTACATTACCATAGGTTACTTTGACCCAAAAGGTCGAGAGAGTTGTGTGACCATGGTCATTTATTATACTAGGCCTAATTGTGACATTAAATACCCCAACTTGACATATTGGAGGTACCTTATTCTTCCTATGTAACTTATAGAAAGTTGGATAGTCAATAGTTAAGTAGTTGGACAGCCAATAGTCAAGTAGTTGGAAAGCCAATAGTCAAGTGGTTGGAAAGCCAATAGTCATGAAGTTAGATAGTCATCTTGGACTATATATATGTGTGCATCCCGTTTGTATAAGATACTTTTGTAAGCAATACTGACTATTCTCCTTGGCTGTCCACGAGTTTCTACAAGAGGATTTCTAGTCATCTCTCTCTTTCTTTTGAGAATGCTTTGTGTGATTGAATAGTTAAGATCTTGGATCCTTAGGCTTCTATTTCCTACATGGTATCAGAGCCTTTAGGTGATCATATTGCTTGCAGGAGGGCGCCCAATAGGAAGCTATCTTCTTCCCCTTTTGGTTGCAGAAAATCATCAAGCTGCTGATTTTTGCAGGAGAAGAATCTGTTCATCTTCTTATAGCTTTTTTGCAGGAAATTGCAGGGCACCTTCACCTATTTGACAGCTAGTAGTAGGGCGCCCATGCTCAAACCAATTGCATGTGATCTCGACTCAATTACATGCTGAAAATTTCAGATTTCTTCTTAAATGAAGATACATGTGTTTTGGACACATTTCTTGCTGAAATTTCCATGTTGGAGAGCTTGGAGTAGGGTGCTACCATCAGCTCTATATGCACATAGTGTGCACTCTTTTCAGCCACAAATTTCTGGTTTTGGTTTTGGCTTCATTCGAAGTCTACCTATTTGTGAGCATTCTGTTTTTTGTGCAGAGATCAGCCACCTATTTCATTACTTGTTGAGCAAATTGCATGTGGAGTATTGCAATCTATTGTGCTCATAATTTCAGCTTTGAGGTTGTTGCCCTTTGAGTAGATTTTGTCTTGGAAAGTCTATTTCCTATCCACTACAAGCTAATTTTTCTGTTATGGCTAAAGAATCGGAGTCTATTGGTTCTTTATTTAATGAAGATAGGCTGGATGGCACAAACTATTCCTTGTGGTGCTACATGATAAAAAACCTTCTAATTGCTAAAGGTTTGTGGGAAGTAGTTAATGGTGACGAAAAGAGGTCGCCTACCTTGTCACCTATTACACCATCTAGAACAACTACTTCTTCATCTACGGAGGTGTCTTCCGATGAGCAAAAGAAGTGGGATCGACGAGATGCACAAGCACATTCCGTCATTGCATTATCAGTGAAGAGATCTATCCTTCCAAATATTAGATCATGCAAGACTTCCAAAAGTGCTTGGGAGACTCTTGCAAAGATGTTTCAAGTAAAGAATGCGACAAAAGTGGTATATCTTCAAAATCAACTTTCTATCTTGAAGATGCAAGAAGGTGATTTGCTTACAAACCACTTGACGAAGATCAAGGATCTTCGAGAGGAGCTTCTTAGTATTCATGAGGTGATTGAAAACTCACAATTTGTATCCATTACTCTCAACTCTCTTCCTAATTCTTACCTTCCATTTGTGTCATCATTGAGCATTTCTCTTAGGGGACAGCAAATCTCCTTCGACGAACTTGTTGGCTTACTTCTTCAAGAAGAGCAAACAAGGATCAACTTTGGTGAACAAGAAGATCAAGCTTTCTTTTCAAAAGGCAAAGGCAAAGGCAAGTGGAAAGGGAAGCCTTCTTTCAAAACTTCCAACGATGATCAAAAAACTAAGGAAGCTCAAGATCAAGGCTCCAAGAAGAAGGGTAAGTGCCACTATTGCAAGAAGTTTGGGCATCACATCAAAGAATGTAGGAAGAGGCTTGCAAAGGAAAAAGAGAAAAGGTAACGATACAAGTACCGCAATCATTACTTTGAAACAACAATTTGAAAAGGAGAATAATCTTTTCAGTAATGATTATGCTTTTGTCTCTAATAATCTCATCTCTACTAAAGACGAGATTTCTGCCACTTCAAATCTTGCTGGTTTTTCGGCAGAAAACAGCTCATCTTCAGCTTTACAAGTTGCTGTTTTTTCATCTATTGATTGGGTGATTGATAGCGGTGCCACACGTCATATGACTTATCACAAAGAGGTCTTCACAAAGCTTGTGAAAGTGCATGATGGAAGCAAAGTTCAAGGTGTTGATAACACCTCTTATCCTATCAAAGGTATTGGAGTAATCCCCATTATCTTACCCAATGGTGAGGAGAAGTACATTCATAATGTACTTTATGTTCCAAAAATAAAAAAGAATCTCATTTCGGTCTCTACAGTTATGAACCACGGATTGGTTGTGGAATTCAAAGAAGACAAATGTCTTATCAAGAACCAAAGAGATCTCTTATGATCATTGCTTCGGGAACATTACGTGATGGATTGTTCCTTATGGATATCTATGAGCGAAGAGCTTCATCATCTTTTTGTCTTGTTGCATCAAGTTCACATTCTTTGGAGTTGGCTGAATTATGGCATGCTAGGTTTGGACATCTCAACTTTGCTAGTTTGAGAATGTTGAAGCAATCTTCTTTTTTTAAGTCACCGCAAATTGATGCATGCGATGGATGCATTAGTGAAAAGTTTCATGCGAAACATTTTCAATTTGATGTTTTAGCAAAGGCTGAAAAATTCAAGCACTCTTTGGAACTATTTTGTACTAAATCGAGGAGGGAGTCAACATGTGTCAATTAGTACTTTTGTTCAAAGTGTTAAGAGCGAGCATTTGTTTGGAGAAAAATTTTCATTACTTGAAGAATCTTCTATGTCTTCCCATGCCTCTTCGAGGGACAGCTTTGATGACGCCATCTTTGATGCATCTCTTGATAGTTTGCCAAATTTTCATGATGAAGACGTTGGACAGCAGGTTCAGTCATCTTCTTTTGGTCATTACAGCCCATTTTACATCATGAGCAGTCCATTATGCTTCAGGAACAGCCTGCGGAAGATTATGAACAACATGGTCCATGCCGGGAACACTTTTGGCAGCAAAGTGTTGAACAGCCCATAATAGTTCCTTGTCGGCTATTGGAGACTTTGCAGGACAGCAAAGAAATATCTTACTACGAAAGGAAGGCACATGCCTCTTTAAAATCAGTACCTCTTGCTGATTTTTTTGGTTCTACACTTAATCTTCATCAGGATGTTGGTACATCGCCTATTCTATGTGAGCAAGTCATTGTCCTTATGATAAGAAGGAGCCTATGATGGATTACAGGTCCATGTTTCGACTTATTGCCGAGTTTATGTTGGTTCCCTACTTCGGATGGAGCATGCAAATCCTCACCCTTCGACTTGATGTTTCATTATTACGCATTCTTTTCCTTTTATATGTTGGACATGATTGGGGATGAGATTTCGACTACTTCGGTGCGAAGTTTATTTGGCGACATGAAGTTCGAACAGCAAGCTGCATTTTTCTCTTTCGAGAAGTTACTTCATGTTATGTTATGCATTTCCATTTAAGGAGGGTGTTGGAATGTAAATGGAATTGCTTACATTACCATAGGTTACTTTGACCCAAAAGGTCGAGAGTTGTGTAACCATGGTCATTTATTATACTAGGCCTGATTGTGACATTAAGTACCCCAACTTGACATATTGGAGGTACCTTATTCTTTCTATGTAACTTATAGAAAGTTGGATAGTCAATAGTCAAGTAGTTGGACAGCCAATAGTCAAGTAGTTGGAAAGCCAGTAGTCAAGTGATTGGATAGCCAATAGTCATGAAGTTAGATAGTCATCTTGGACTATATATATGTGTGCATCCCATTTGTATAAGATACTTTTGTAAGCAATACTGACTATTCTCCTTGGCTGTCCACGAGTTTTTACAAGAGGGTTTCTAGCCATCTCTCTCTTTCTTTTGAGAATGCTTTGTGTGATTGAATAGTTAAGATCTTGGATCCTTAGGCTTCTATTTCCTACAGATAAGGATTTATTTAGTACTTAGAAATTCATTTTTGGTTCTTACCATATTTAGGTAGTATAATAACTTTAAAGTAAATAGCTTTTGCTATTTTGCTATTTACTTTAGGCTCATTAGCTTTTATTAATCATTAGAGAAACTATTTAAGAAGGCTGGCACCCCACCACAATTATTCCATTCAATTCAATAAGCTAGAGCATCAATTCTCCTATAATCTGATTTCTCTCTATGCTTGATTTTGTGTGAGTGCTAGTAGGACTAGTATCTCCATCTAGAATTTGTATCTCAAATTCTGACATGGTTCATTCACATTTTATGTTTTTCATATTTGAATTCAAGTCTCCCACTTTTGAGAGAACTATTGTTCTGGATTGGGAAATACTTTTCCAACCAATGTTTTTTATATCCTGGTAAGTTCTAAGCTAGTCTTCCTTTTGCAATATAACTACTAAACTTTGTCAAAACCATGTGCTTGATGAAAAATCATTAAAAATGCATGAACTCATTTTGACAGAATTCTATTATCTCTACAATGACTTGAGAGTGTTTACAAAATACACTAGTAGATTCTAGTACTTCAAACAGCTTGATATGACTGAAGGATAGGAGGTAATCCAAACTTTCCTTGAGGCATTTGCAATTGTAGTTTGAAAGTGTAGTTTATATCTAGAGCTACAACTGCATAACAATAAAAATTTACGGTCACATAAAAGTAGCATGCAAAGAAATACTAATCCTCACCTCTAAAAAGACTTTAGAGAATTTAGAAGGCCATTCCTCATCCTCCTTAACAGCAGATCTGCACAGTACAAGGGGCTCCACATGTATGGGAGTTATGCTGCATTAGCTCTCAAACCACGATGCAAGTTCCAAAAGTTACATCTTTGCAACATCAACTGGAAAAAGATGGTCAAAAGATTAAGGTTATGACATTGCTTGGGTGGTTGGAAAGGGGGCGTGTAACAAACAGCAAAGGTTTTAGCTCCTTACCAAAAAGTGCTCTAGCACACACAAAAACTTGAACTTTTGAGTCAAACTAGTTCCTCACAATATTTTTTCTGGTGTTGTGGATGAGCTTCAAAATGAACATGAGACAAAGTAATTTCTTCCCTTAGAAACCAGATTCATATTTTTGCAATATGCCGCAACATGTACTTTTAGTACACCAGTGCTTTTCAAGGCAGTATAATATCCAATGTAAGCTTTGTAGGCCCAAAAGGAGCAATGCCTTAAGAACAAGGCGGTTCCCTCTTTAGGCCCTCCAAAGTAATTAATAAGGATAATAGGCCAATAAGAGCCCAAAGTACATTAAATAATACTTAACAAGGGCTGACTATCCCTCAAGATAGTTAGTTTAGTTAAGTAAGAGCCTTGTCTATAACTAGGCAAGAGACATCAACTTTTGGATTTTTTTGGCTCATTTGCAAGTGAAGGCCCCTTTTTCCTAAGTCCATTCTTTTATAGTTTTTTTTATCATTTTCGAAGCTCCGAAATTCTTCCGTTTGAGCTCGGATTCGAACACTGTAAAAAGCAAAAGTGCTCAGTTTCATGTGACCTACAAGTTTTTGCCATTTTCATTTTCACTCATCGTAGAACTCTGAGTTTTAAGTGGGTGGAGAATACTGACAAGAGCCTATTTCCTTGCAAAAGTGAATTTCACAATTTTCCCATTGTGCATAAACTTCTATTTTGTGCATAAAATTCAACTTGGTGCACCCATAACCTATAGGTCCAATTCTCGAGATGGATGTTGATTCTGATTCTGACTATGACTGCAATAGTGAATCCGAATACGATGATCAATCTAACTGTGACTTTGAATATCAATATCATGAGCATAGTGGTGGTGAATCCAGTCAGTGCGAACATGTGTCATATGGAGACTGTATGGAACTACATGAGACACATTTTGACAATAATGATCAACAAGATTATCAGATAAGTCCACATGACCCAAGTGAAGATGCTTATAGCAATGACAGTGACAATGAGCTAAATTCACGTCAATCCAAACGTCATCGTTTTCCCAGCCTATGGTGGAAACAATGATGGTGCAGAGACAATATGTTCTCCACAAGTTTGACGGTAGAATTGCTCAATGGATGTA
Source organism: Diphasiastrum complanatum (assembly GCA_029204225.1). Taxonomy (NCBI): domain Eukaryota; kingdom Viridiplantae; phylum Streptophyta; class Lycopodiopsida; order Lycopodiales; family Lycopodiaceae; genus Diphasiastrum; species Diphasiastrum complanatum. The sequence continues at coordinate 1,882,405 of CM055108.1, read as the reverse complement.
AGAACATGGTTGGACAACTTTGACAGGTATTTTCAATCACATCCAAGCAGTGACCATGACAAGAACATACCTTGATGGATCTGCAAAAATTTGGTGGCAATATTGGATGTAGTGTGAAGAACCTCATATTACCAATGATAAATGGCCAATCTTTGTACAAAAGTGCATTGAAGAAGTCGAATGTGCAGATGGTCAAGTATGGCATTCTACCCAACAGACGTCTACTGTTGAGAGCTATTTTAATGACTCCCATCAGATAATGAACAAATATAGTTATTCACTGGACCAATTTAATACAATGCACTATATTTTAGGTTTGAAGCCTGAGATAAGAGTTTGTTTATCTAAGGATATATAGCAGAAGAGTTGGATAATGCCATTATCTCATGTTTGTACCATAGAACATGAACTGAACAAGGGACAATGTGAAGCTGCGACAGAGTTCTTAACACCACTAGGGCGCACTTTGGAGATATGTCAGTCGCTAAAATATGATAAAGCAGTTACCAAAGTTGAAGAATCAAGGCAAAGGACCTGCAATTCAATTGGGAAAAACTGTTAATCCAAGAATGCGGAAAAATGATAGGCCAAGTGATTGTGGTGAATCATCATCAACATCATCAGGGGATGAATTGGAAGTGCAAAACGATGATAAAGATAATTGCTCATAAACATCATCAGTGAATGAATTGGAAGTGCAAATTGATGAAAAAGAACAATTATCAACAACGGAAAAGCCCGTTCAATAAATAGGTCAGCCAACTTTATCAGCAGCATTTGATTTGCCATTGAATTCACAAGAAATGGCCAATCAACATTTATAAAGTGCTATGGAGTGTACACAGGATCGGCAACATAAATGTAATTCCCAATTTGAAACGAGCAAGAAAATTCCAAATGCGAGTACAATGTCAATGCAAGGACGCCGAAAATCAGCTGTGAGGATAACGAAGACAATATGGAGAATTGTGAGGAGAACAATTTTGTTTTGAAAGTTGATCTTCAATTGAGCAATACAAAGGCCAATTTAGGCAATGAAGTTGTCAATGAAGCAAATCACTCAAGGACCCCGTCTTCCTTGAGATCACAAGAACTATCGCATCACATTCAACCAGAAGACTTGTCTAAGATGTCTTGCAAAATTGGATTAATAGACAAGGATCAAACTTATCTATATGAATGTTTCACATTCAATATAGAGTGCACAATGGAATGTGATGAGACTTGTAATATACAAGCAGGAAATTGTCCTAGCTATGAGATGGAACAAAACAATCAAAGATCCATTATATCAAAGTTTCCAGTTTGTGGTTCAAAATATTGGACATGTCAATATTTTAGAACATGATGATGTAATCTACGAAAGATTTTTCGTAGAGACTTTGAGTGAAAGAGATATCATCACTCTTTGCAAACATCTCATTCACTGGATATTCTTGGAAATGAATGTCCATTCAGAATATCATTTGTTATTTCCAAAGATGATCAATCAAAGCATATTAGTTCCTATTTTGGGAATTGATTGTGACAATAATTCCTTCATGTGGGATCTTAACAATTCAAATGCAAGACTAATGGTTACCATCGAAGCATTTGGATCAAACAACAAAGTGACTATCCAACAACATGACAAAATCTTCAGGCCAGCACAACCAAATGCAATGCTAAAATATGACCCTAAAGGAATTGGATAGATCATGCAATTTGTCATGATGTCGAAGAGGCAGACAAAAGAGGATATTGCGATTTGGTTGTCAAAAAGCAATATGGTGTTTCATCCATCTCTTGGGTTCAATTCAAACAACGGTGGTGTCATGTACTTTTAGTACATCAGTGCCTTTCAAATCAATATAATAGCTTTGTAGGCCCAAAAGGAGCTATTAGCCTTAAAAACAAGGCGGTTCCCTCTTTAGGCCCTCCAAAGTAATTAATAAGGATAATAGGCCAATAAGGGCCCAAAGTACATTAAATAATACTTAACAAGGGCTAACTATCCCTCAAGATAGTTATGTTTAGTTAAGTAAGAGCATTGTCTATAACTAGGCAAGAGACATCAACTTTTGGATCTTTTGGCTCATTTGCAAGTAGAGCAAGCATATCGTGGGATGGCATGGTGGGATGGCAGAGCTATAGAAATATAGCGATATAGACAGCCAAGAAGATATAGTTGGGTGGCAAGATGAAAGAGACAACCCCTAAAAAATCAGGCTATGCATTTGGAGCAAAAAGAAAAGGGACAATCAAAAAGAAATTGGTCAACTAGTCACCTTTCGAGCCCTTGAAAGTTGATTGGCTAGGGACATTTCATACCCAGTCCATGTCTTGTACTTTTCCTTTGAATTTGGATTTCAGTCATGTGGAATTGTTCGATGAGAACATGCTGATTGGATCCAATTTATCGATTTCTACAAGAAACTTAAAAATGTATAATTAAAAAATAGTGTATTTCTCTTTTTTTGTTCAAAGGATATGTCTCACTAATACTACTCGTACGAAGTTTTTAACTGCAAGATCTCCATACTAGACCATGCAAGATCACATGAAAAAATGCAGTCATCCGAGGTAGAAAGCAGAGCTTCATACCAACTATATGTACTAATGTTTGATGTCCAATTCAAATCGGCCAATCAAATCGGCCCAATTCGACAAGTTCAAACCAATTCGAACCACCCATCTGGAAACCAAATCGGCCAAATTGGACAAGTTTCAAATTTTTTTGCTTTTAGAGTATCTAGGCATGAATTTCAGGATCTATATTCTAAACATTAGGTTGTACACTGTACATTAAGCATTCACATAATGTTTTATGTTCAATTCATCATTCATCTGGACTCGGGTAACCTCAGGTTCAAACGGATTCGAATCGCCAATTATGGAACAGGTTGTGCATAGCAATGAGCATATTACATAGTAGTAAGTACTAAGTACATTTTGATAGTCTAATAACAGTAAGTCTTTAGAGTCAAGAGTTATGACTCATCACTCAGGACTCAGAGGACGAGTACTTGACTGTTGTACGATGTTGAATGTACATACTACATAGTACATATTAACTAGTACTATAAGTAGTAACTAGCTACTCCATAGTACAGGCTACAGCTAGTTGCAGGCTACAACCTGGCACCTACTACAAGTAAGTCACAAGAGAGAGAGAGAGAGAGAGAAAGAAAGAAAGAAAGAAAGCTTTATTCATGTCTTGTAATTACCCGAGGGTACAAAAGACAAAATATGTACATCTCAAGTGTGTATGATACTCTAAGAGCGTATAAAACGTCTCCAAAACAACATACTAAGTAGAATAAACTAACTGAACTGAAAAATATATGAATGCCTCTCTACACAAAACTGGAAGTGGAGCACATATATAACATGAGAGAAAACGCCTCAAGTGTCAATCAATGCTGTAAAGTAGGTAATGATCAAACTCGTAGGGTGCTCAGAGTGTCGAGGGTGCCGCTGCTTGGGTCTGTGGGTAGTGTGTCATCGATATGATCTCGAGAACAGGAAGAAAATCCTAAGTCGAAACATCATCTTTGACGAAGAGCATTCACCCAGGAGCAGGAGAAAGATGGAATTACTGAGTTTCTACCCTTGACTGATTTCATGGACGAGGAGCCTAGTCTAGAGCCTTGTGTGAGTCTCAAGAGCAAGTGCAACAACAGGAGCCCGAACATGCTAGTTCGAGACCTCGATTTGCGAGGTGAAGCTTTTACGTGGTGGCAAGATTTAAGGGGTAAGCCTAAAGTTCCTAAGAATTGGGAAGACTTTTGTAAGGCCTTTAAGGCGACCTTCCTTCCCATTTTGGATGACTTTGAAATTTATCGTCAACATGCAACAATTCATATGGGGGTTTATTCTCGTTTTGCAACTAGAATTTCAGGATTTACAAGAATTTACAAGAATATTTACAAGAATTTCAGGAGGTTTATTCTTGTTTTGCAACTAGAATAGCCCCTCTTTGGTAAAGTGGCATTTTATTCTTGGGTTGCCAAGAGACTATTAGCTAGAGGTTAGGAGGAACTAGCCTCTTACCCTCGAGGATGTTGTTCGCTTCGCCAGGATATACGATGATACTCGTATAGTGGCCAAGCCTGAGTCTGGTGTCTTGCCCGTAAAGGGTAAGAAGCCTTTCTTTGAAAACAAAAAATAAGGCAAAAGATGGGTCTTCGGGTTCTGGTAAATTGAAGAAAAGATCTACCTTGGATCAGGAAACCCAACAATCTATGCTTCAATTGCATGAAACCAGGTCATGTCGCGAAGGAATGTCTGAAGAAAAGGAAGGCTAAAGAGACATCTTTTAAGTAACTCTAGCATATCTAGTGTTGATCTTTCCTTTGCTGGTAATTCTTGTTATGTTTATTTGATACCCCTTAATGATAGTTTAGCCATGCCTGCGTGCCATTTTAGGGGCCACTCTATTTATAGTAAATTCGTTTTTTAAGGCTTATGCATGTAGGTGGGCGCACTACAAATAGATTAGTATCTGTTTTATACTTAGAAGTTCATTTTTGGTCTTTACCAAAAATAGGTAGTATTATTAGCAATTAGCTTTTGCTATTTTGGTATTTGCTTTAGCCTCTTAGCTTTTCTCATTCATTAGAAAAACTATTTAAGTAGGCTGGCACCCCACCACAATCATTCCATTATGCTAGAGCAATTGCTCAATTCTCCTATGATCTGAATTCTCTCTATGCTTGGTTTTGTGTGAGTGCTAGTAGGACTAGTATCTTCATCTAGAATTTGTATCACAAATTCTGACATGGTATCAAAGCAGGCTCTTTGGTGAGAGAGAGAGTTTGTATTTGCAGGTGTGCAATCAGATTGGAGGAGCTGAACTGCATGTGGAGTCAACGTTATTAGGAAAACAATGGGAATCTTCTAGGAGAAAATTGACGGAAAGTTATTGGCTATCGGCAAATCTGAATCAGAATTTTTCTGGTTGTTTGCTAGTTTTCTGGTGCAAGCCCGGACAGGCAGCATCTGAGGTAGGCAGACCTGGTGCAGGCGGTAACTGAGCAGGTGCAGGAGCATCTAAGGAAGGCAGACCTGGTGCAGGTTCAGACAGGCAGTACCAGGACAGGTGATATCCAGGAAAGGCTGTTTCTGGACAGATCTGATCGTTAAACTAAAATCAGGTTGTTGGGGGTTGTTGTAGACCAGTACAATGGCAGGATTGAACGATGTTGTGTTGCTGAAGTCTAGCAAGCTAGATGGAACGAACTACAGTATATGGAAGTCCAAGATGCAAAATATTCTCCAAGATAGAGAATACTGGGAGATCGTCACAGGTGTCAAGATACCTCCTACCACTGACAGAGAGTTGCGGGAGTATCAGAGACGTAGAAGAAAAGCTCATCATATCATCAACTTATCAGTTAGAGATATGATTATACCTCATATCAAAGATGTTGCTGGACCCAAGGAGGCTTGGGATAACCTGAAGAACTTGTATGAGACGGTAAATCGGTCACGGATCTTGTTCTTGACTAATAAGCTTCACGCGTTGAAGATGGGTACAGGTGAATCAGCAGCGGACTACTTTACTCGAGTGAAAGATCTGAGAGGCCAACTTATTGCAGTTGGAAAAAGTGTTCAAGATTCAGTATTTGTACTTAATAATCTACCTTTAGCCTATTAGAACTTTGTAATGATGCCATCGTTAAGAGAAACGAGGCCTTCTTTCGATGAGCTACCTTACTATAGGAAGAAATGAGACAACAAAATATTGTCAACAGGGACGATTTCAAGGAACAGGCATTCCTGGCAAAGAAGTAAGAGCAAAGTTCCAAGAAGGGTGGCAAAGGGAAGAAGCAGCAAGATATGGAGGAGAATCAATCAAATCGGTCAAAAGATAGAAAGAAAGTGGTTCGAAAAGGAAACTGCTTTATTTGCGAAAAATCAGGACATTATGCAAAGGAGTGCTGGCACAACAAACTCAAGAAAAAGCAGGATGGGAATTTTGTTGAAGAAGAAGAAACATCTAATGCAAAATTGAGTGCTTTGAATCTTGAAGACTATGAGTTATTTTCGGCATCGACATCTTCTGGTGGTGGCTTCTCGAAGGAAGATGACTATTGGTTTATTGATTCAGGAGCTTCGAAGCACATGACACCTAGGCGAGACTGGCTATCTAATTTTCAAACTACCTTCATGGAAGATTGGAAACATAAAGGATGTGCTTTATGTACCAGGAATCAAGAAAAACTTAGTCTCAGTATCACCTATTGCAAAGCAACACATGGTGGTGCAGTTTGATGAACAGCGGTGTCTCATCAAGAGGAAAAATAATAAAGTAGTAGCTGAGGGCATACTTGTAGGGCGGTTGTATAAACTTCAAGCTCAGGTGGTAGATCATCATGCAAGTGTTGCGGATACTGGATCTTTAAGTTATGGCACGAGAGGTTTGGACATCTGAATTACAAAAGTCTACAAGTCTTGAGGAAATTTAACATGCTGATCAGAAGGTTTGTGAAGGCTGTCTCTTAGGCAAACATATGAAGAAAATTTTGCCTAGTACATTAATGTTCTAGAACTTGTTCATACAGATTTGTGTGGTCCTATGAGGACTAAATCTTATGGGGGAGCAAGTTACTTTAAGGTGTTTGTGGATGACTATTCTAGGAAGACATGGAGCTTTCAAGTATTTCACATGGTTTAAGACACAGGTGGAGAAAGAAACAGATAGACAAATTAAGATACTTCGCTCGGAAGAGTACCTTTCTACAGAATTTCAGGTGTTTTGCAAGGATCAAGGTATAAAGAGACAATTTGCAAATACAGACACGCCTCAGCAAAATGGAGTTGCAGAAAGAAAGAACCGGTCTATAGTAGAAACTGCAAGGAGTATGCTCAAGAGTAAAAATCTTCCAAATATGTTTTGGGGTGAAGCAGTTAAGACGGCGGTTTATCTTTTGAATCGAAGTCCTACAAAGGTTGTAGAGAATCGAACTCCTTGGGTCGGAAACCAAATGTAAGTCATTTGAGAGTGTTTGAGAGTATTGCTTATTCTTACATACCTAAGGATTCAAGGAGCAAATTGGATTCTAAGGGGACCAAGTGTTTATTTCTTGGTTATGATAATTAAGAGAAGGGATACAGGTTATATGACTTTGATAAGGATCAAGATGGAGGAATCCCTATATTATGAGATGAGTTATTATAGGAACCTGAATCGACGCATGTATCGCATACGCCAATTCAAGAACCTAGAGGGACTTTGGTTGAGATAGAAAAGAGGAAGGAGAGATCAAGTATATGGGATACTTATTCACCTCCTACTTCACAGGAAGCATCCTACATCAGAAGCTAGAAGATTGCCTGGATGGTACTATGAAACTATCAAAGATAGTGTTATTATGGAACAAGGAGAGTCCAGAACGCATGGAACTAGGAGATCAGCTAGACTTGAAAAGCAACATGAAGATCAAGATCGACAGGAGGTTCGATAGGAGGATCATCATGAAGATGGGGATGTACATTTTGCATATATGGCCACAAAATTAGAAACCACGGATCCATCTACTTTCAAATAGGCTTAAAAAGAGGATATTTGGAGGAAAGCTATGGATGGGGAGTACGACTCAATCATAAAGAACAAGACTTGGAGACTTGTTCAGTTACCTACAGGTAAAAAGGCCATTGGATGCAAGTGGGTCTATATAACTAAGTACAAATCAGATGGTTCTATAGATAAACATAAGGCAAGATTGGTGGCAAAAGGTTATGCTCAACAGGAAGGGAATGACTATGAGGAAACTTTTGCACAAGTTGCTAAGTCTACTACTATGAGGACTATTTTATCATTGGCAGCTCAGTTTGGATGGGATATTCAACAAATGGATGTAAAGAGTGCATTCCTGAATGGATTTCTAAAGGAAGAAGTCTACATGGAGCAGCCAGAGGAATACATAGTAGCAAGACATGAAGACAAGGTTTGCAAGTTGGACAAGGCACTATATGGACTTAAGCAGGCACTTAGGGCATGGTACACAAGGATTGACACATAGTTTGAGGAGCTTGTGCCACGAAACTTTGTCTTTTCGTTTTCATTGTCGCGAACAATTTTGTGTCTTTGAATTTTCTTTTGCGCGGAAACTTCACAGGATCCTAGACATGCGACTGCGCATCACAGAACAGATTCTATTCCAGCAATCAAGACAGATGGCACAAGACAAGGAGATGCACGAAAATAGAGCAACTGTATTATCAGTTTGATTTGGGAGCGAGATCGCCATTGTCTCGCTCATTGGCGGCCTGGCACTCTGCTCTTTTTCGCTGTAATTTGCTCGTTGGCAGACTTTCATGCACAGCTCTTTCTTTCTAGTATTTTTCTTTTCTGCTCTACTCGCTACGTCTCTCTCATTGTCTCTTACAGAAATTCTGTCTATTCTTATATTTTTATGATCCAGAAAGGATAGTTTATATCTCCACTGTGTGGAATTTACAAAATAGCTAAACGCAGAATCACAAGACTAGTTAATGCTAATCAACTAATCAGTTATTCTCCGTCGTTGCCACTCGTTTCAGCTGGGCGTGAAGTCTACGACTCCAAGCCCGTTGAGCTGCCAGCTAGCAGCGCAAAAGATTCCCCTTCGTTTGTTTCGTTTCCCTCGTTTGCTTTCTTTCTTTTCGTTTCTTTCGTATCTTTTCGTTTTGCGTCCCTTTGCGGTTGCAGTCCTGGAGGTATGTTTACGATTCATGAATGATTCGCGAATCGTTCGTCCTTCTCGGATCAAGGCACGTTGACTTTCGTGAATTGTTCGACCTTCGCTTTGTGTTCGTGTTGCGGCAAAGTTGCAGGAGTTTACCATTTCTGACACTCCCTCTTGAACCTTGCAGCTTTGCATGTTTAATCCAATTGCCTTTCTTTGCTTGGCAAAGAATGGGTTGTTGAGCGGCTTCGTGAGTGGATCTGCAATCATGTCTTTTGATTTTATATACTGGACCTGGAGCTCTCCCTTTGAGATTAAATCTCAAATGTGATGGTACTTCAGAGGTATTGTCTTTGAATGGAAGACAGGAATATGGGACAGATAGATGGCACTCTGAGAGTCCATCATCATCGTGCTTTGCCCTTCTTGTGGTATCCCGATTGCTGGCACTACCTCATTCGCCACCTTTGAAGCTGCGACGTATTCAGCTTCGCAAGAGGATTGAGCTGCCAAGGTTTGCTTTTTGCATATCCAGCTGATTGCAGCTCTGCACGCTATGGTACATCCTCCAGTTATGGACTTGCTGTCACATTTGCAGCTCGCCCAGCCTGCATCACTGTACTGGTGCAGCTCGAATCCTTTTTCTTCGTTTTCAGCTCTATAGGTTAATCCCATATTCTGGGTACCCTTCAGATACTGTAGGATTCGTTTTGCCATTTGCCAATGTGCCAAGCCAGGATTGGAAGAGAATTGGCTCAAGGCGTAAACAAAGAAAGCTAGATCGGGTCTGGTACAAATTGTGAGGTACATCAGACTACCGATTAAGTTTTGGTAGGGTATACCTGCCATCTTCTGTTCTTCCTCTTCCGTTTTTGGGCAATCCTATTTCGTGAGCTTGGCTCCAGCTATCATTGGTGTGGCCTTTTGTTTGCAGTCCATCATGTGATACGGCTTGAGCACCTTTCTGGCGTATTCTGACTGACTCAAGTGCATTTCGCCCTTTGTTTGATCTCTTCTGATCTCCAGCCCGAGGCATTATTTCATTGCTTCTCCAAGATCTGTGATTTCATAACTTTGAGAAATCTAACTCTTCGTGTCTTTGATCAGCATTCCTATCATTAGGAAAACCATCCAAGAAGATAGTCAGTATCACAAAATCTTTTCCTACTCTTTTTATGTCGAAATTATAGTCCGGTTGTGTAGGATTGAAGTCTAGAGACTTCAGAAGACCATCGAGCTTCTTATACCAAGCTCGTGATGCCTGTTTTAGACCATAGATGCATCTTTGCAACCGACAGACATATTGTCGATTGTCAGGGTCTTCAAAACCTTCAGGCTGGTTCATGAAGCTTTCCTCCTCTAGATCTCCGGGGAGAAAGGTTGTTTTCACATCAATCTGGTGAATTTCCAGTGTGTCGAGATAATCAACACCATATCCCTGTGTGTAGCCCTTTGTGACAAGCCTTGCCTTGTAGCGGCCAACGGCGCCATCTGATTTCATTATTTTCTTGTATACCCACTTGCAGTCAACTATTTTTCTGTTTTCTGGCAGTGGCTCTAATGTCCATGCCTCGTTTCGCCTCATCGACTCGATCTCCTCTGACATTGCCTACTTCCAGAATTCTCCCTATGGACTCTGGATAGCTTCTTGATATGTTGTGGGCTCGTCAGTGAAGCTCCAGTACTCGAACTGTGTGTCTTCACTCCACTGAAGATTGTCAGAGTAACGGTCTGGAGGTCTTCTTTGTCTTGTTGACCTTCTAGGTTCGTTTCATCGTTGCTCGAACGTTTCTTGTTTGTGGGTTTGATCCTCTACTTCTTGCTGCTCTGGAGTCTGTGGCTCTGCATCTTGATTTGATGTCTGTCCTCGATCTCCCTCTTGAATAGGCAGCAGTGTGAAGATCTCATGGCCTCTTTCGTCTTTCAGTCCAGGAAATGTGGACTCGTCGAACTTCACATCTCTGCTCGAAGAGATTTCATGAAGTACATCAGCTGTTGTGGTGCTGGGACCTGGTGCTCCTGTCCTGATGCAGCGAGTTGAGTGAAGATCGTTCTGATCTTCTCAACATCCTGATCCAATTGGTTCCCATCCCATCGTATGGATTGCAGCTGATTGTGAAGGTGCATGACTAAAGCTGCAGTCCTCACTTCCATACTTCTGTTTTAATCTTTCCCACGCTGCATGGCTACTTTCGCAGTCTTCAATCCGCATGAGTAGATCTTCATTTATGGACGAAACGATGATCGCCATTGCGCGCTCATCTTTTCTGATCCATTCAGCTCTCCTCGGGTCTCCCTCTGAAGGCTGCACCTCTGAGAGTTCGTTCACCAACCAGATGCCTTCGCCCTTCAGAAGCGTTTTGATTTTGAACTTCCAGATTCTATAGTTTGCACCATCAAGACTGATTGCTACTCTTGTCTGGATTGTTGTAGCCATATTCTGTTGTCTAGAGAAATCACTACTCAAATATCAGTAGTGATAACCTGTGGCTCTGATACCATGCCGCGAAACTTTGTCTTTTTCGTTTTCGTTGTCACGAACAATTTTGTCTTTGAATTTTCTTTTGCGCAGAAGCTTCACAGGATACTAGACACGCGACTACACATCACAGAACAAATTCTATTCCAACAATCAAGACAGATGGCACAAGACAAGGAGATGCACGAAAATAGAGCAACTGTATTATCAGTTTGATTTGGGAGCGAGATCGTCAGTGTCTCACTCATTGGCGGCCTGGCGTTCTACTCTTTTTCGTTGTGTTCTGCTCGTTGGCAGACTTACATGCATAGCTCTTTCATTTCTAGTATTTTTCTTTTCTGCTCTACTCGCTACGTCTCTCTCACTGTCTTTTACAGAAATTCTGTCTATTCTTATATTTTTATGATCCAAAAAGGATAGTTTATATCTCCACTGTGTGGAGTTTACAATAGCTAAACGCAGAATCACAAGACTAGTTAACGCTAATCAACTAATCAGTTACTCTCCGTCGTTGCCACTTGTTTCAGCTGGGCGTGAAGTCTACGACTCCAAGCCCGTTGAGCTGCAGCTGGCAGCGCGAAAGATTCCCCTTCGTTTCCTTCGTTTGCTTTCGTTCTTTCCGTTTCTTTCGTATCTTTTTGTTTTGCGTCCCTTTCCGGTTGCAGTCCTGGAGGTATGTTTACAATTCACAAATGATTCACGAATCGTTCGTCCTTCGGGTCAAGGCACGTTGACTTTCGAGAATTGTTCGACCTTCGCTTCGTGTTCGTGTTGCGGCAAAGTTGCAGGAGTTCACCATTTCTAACAGCTTGGCTTTCAGAGAAGTAGTTCGGAGCATACAGTTTATGTTTTGATCAAGGATAATCATATTGTTATTGTAGTGATGTATGTGGATGATCTTGTTATTACAGGATCAAATCATAGTATGACTTAGGGAATCAAGAAAGATCTCTCATTAGAGTTTGATATGAAAGATCTTGGTTCACTACAATATTTTCTTGGGATTAAGGTATGGAAAGTAGCACAGGGACTACTTATTTCTCAATCTAAGTATGCTCATGAACTTCTTGAAAAGTTCAATATGTCAAAGTGCAAGCCTATTTCTACACCATATGATAGTGGATCTAAGCTTACTATAGCTGAGGAAGATCAGGATGTAGATGAGACGTTATATAGAAAGCTTGTTGGAAGCTTAATCTATCTAACTATTACAAGACCAGATATTGCTTATGTTGTGAGTATGGTTAGTCAGTTTATGGCTAAGCCTAAGCAGATTCATTGGAAAGCTGCTAAGCGAATACTCAGATATATCCAGGGCACTTTGAGATTTGGTATTCTCTATGGTAGACACGATGATTTGAAGTTACAGGGATATGTGGATGTTGATTGGGCTGGAGATGCGGAAGACCGAAGATCTACTACAGGTTAATACTACAGTCTTGGTTCTGGTGCTATCTCTTGGAGTTCAAAGAAGCAGCATACTATTGCTTTATCATCTACAGAGGCAGAATATCGAGCTACTACAAGTGCAACAGGTGAAGCAATATGGTTGCGAAGGATTCTACATGATTCACATTCGGTCTCTTGTGGTTTACCGGCACCTGGAGGTTTGTAGTAAGAGAGAGTATAACAAAGTACCCGAGGGAAGCTCTGTAATGGAGATACCAAATGACTAAAGGAGGAGGTGAGATGCATGAGAAAACCATGACAATCTATAGCCCTGATCATGAAGACAATGTGAAGAAGCAAGTGCTATCTGTGTATATCTCCCATCTGCATCTAGAAGTGCCTGAACTCTCTGAATATATGTAATAAGCTGAAAAGCTGCATCTATCTGTAAAGGTGGAAAAGCAAACTCGGCAAGGAGGATCTTATGTGGAACAGATGGCTTCGCCTGAATCGTACTAGCTAACATGGTGGTCTGTAATCTCGAGATACTGGCCCAATGCGAGGAAGAAAGACCGGTACACCATGTCTCTGCTGCATATAAAGTTGTGGGCGTGACAATGGTATCAAAGAGTCGACACTTACTCCGAGCATCTCGAATGGACTTCTGGAAGCAAAACCGCTCTAGCTGAACAAGCGAGGCATGTCCGTTCCCAAGTCGAGTGGTAGTTGCCTGTCGCATATTGAATGTAGGACCAGAGAAAAGTATCCCCAAATATGTGTATGAAGAAACTACCTCTAGGATCTGTCCATCAAGAATGAGCTCATGACGTTGCATGAAAGCTCGAGAAGTGTTGAAGACCATAACCTTGGTCTTCCCAATGTTTACCCTCAGGCCCCATCTAGTACAAAAGCCATGTAAACAATCCAACTGCCGCTGTAACCCCGGCATAAAGAAGAATGGCAAATCATCGTATCGCCAAGTCTGCAACCAAAACCACCGCACTCTGAGATGACTCTCTCTAGCTCATCAATGTATAATCCAAAAAGAACAGGTGAAAGAAAACATCCCTGCTTCACCCCAATGGTGCTCCAAATGTGCTCAGAAATGCCGCTGCCATGTTGAAAACAACCCAAGACTCTCTCATAAAGAGCCATCATAGCCAGAATGATGTCAGTGTGGGGAAGCCAAGATCACGGAGTCTCTAAATGAGCAAGGAGCGAGGAACTGAATCAAAGGCTTTCTTGAAATCCACGAAACAACAATAAACCTTCTCTTTCATGTGCTTGGCTTCCTCAATCAAAGCCCGGAGAGTGAAGACATGATCCGTAGTAGAATAATGGGCTCGGAAACTAAGCTATCCAGCATAAGACATCCTACTAACAATGGAAACTTTAATAGTAGAATAAATAATAAGATGATATATGTTCCATGGTAGTCTCTAGTGGTACCCTATTTTCTTATCGTGTATTAATCATGAATCAAGAATATTTAGGTAGAGAGTGTGTGCGCACAAGCTATGCAAGCTATATTTGTAAGTGCCAACATTAGACCAGAACATCATAGTTTGGAAGCGTACCATATTTTCCCAAGAAGCAGGCTCAAATTTCAAATCACCTTCTTCATTAGTGAAGAGCATAACGTACATGTAGCACATATGTCTAACCAATTAAGTGAAATCATATCACTAAAAATACTTCAAGGTGCAAATATTGAATTGTTTCTAAAGTTCATGGTGTCCTTTTGACAACAGTACAGTATTCTAAGTTTATAAATGTCTAATCATTTCTAAGTTCCATGGTGTTGTTTTGACTATATAATACACTATACTAAGTTGTAACAAACTCAATTTCACAAAACTTTGATTAGGTTTGGTGATTCTCTAAGTAATGAAAAAAGGTCTACAAATGTTTAAACCCTACCCATCTCACCAAACAAATCAAACATGTTACTTTTGTCCTTTGCAAATACTTGATGCATTATGGGTACAATCCACATATCAATATCAAAAACAAATCATTCTAGTATACCTCAACATCTCAACAAATGTAAATTAGAACTTTGCACCAAGTTCTATAACTGTTACAAACATTTAACAATATAGCCTTCTTATCAAACAAAGAGTGGCTGAAGCTTTCAGATCTGAATACTTGGAAATACAATTTGCAAAAACAACTCACCTCACATATTTGGTCACTTGTATGCCCTTTATATGGACAGCTCCTGCCATTCCTACAATTTTCAGAAGCCATTCGTTATTTCATACACAACTTTAAAACTTTCTGCAGTAAAACTGCTACATATGAGTTTTTGAGGAAGATGTTCTAAAAGAAAATTCTTTCCAGACCTTAAAGAGAATCGTGGTTATTGACCCCATTAAATATGACACACAAATTTCAGCAATGATAACTAGGACAAGTTCGATTTGCATCTCATGAAACAACTAGAATCAGCATTTAGGCCATCATATGAAACTTGTAATGGTTGCCTGGCAACTAGAACACATAAATTTCCGTTCACATCTTGAAACCCAACGCCACCACATCCCTACTTGCTTCATCGGTGCCCAAGAGTAGTCACGGATCACATGCACAAACATCTGTCCACTAACTTCCAAATAACAACCGATGAACCCAAGGGCCCAAAGTATATGCTCTGAATGACATGATACTCGAGCTGAACCACAATCCATATGCATAGAGTAAATTCTTGGATTGTAGAATCATTTTTTCCTTTTTCATGAAGAAGGCGTCTCACAAAATGGAATCTATGTGCCTCCCTTTTTCTTTTCTTTTTTCAGAAATTTTTACATGCACCTTACCTTCCAAGATGCAGAACGTACATGTAAAAAAAAATTCCTCTTACAAAACTTTCCGAGCAGAAGGTGCATTTAAACAAAAATTTCTGGCAAAAAAAGGAGGAAAAAAAAAGTAACCTCCCCGACCATTCCGTTGTGGGAAGGGCCATCCACCTTGGGCTACTGCCCTCGGCCGAAGGCCCTTCCCAGGTGGAACGGCCTCAAAGGGCCCTTGCCCGAGGGCAGGAGCCCAAGGCCAGAGCCCCGATCTGCACGGAAGGCCCAAGGCCCACGGGCCTTCCACGAAGTAATGCAAGGTGAGAAGGTGGACAGAGAATGCACATTACGGAGAGAGAACGCACATTCTAGAAAGAAAATGGACATTCCGGAGAGAGAATGCACATTTCGGAGGAGAATGGCAGATTCCTGAGGAGAGAGAGAGAGGTGGATGCACATTCCGTTGCTGGAGATGCCTCCAAAATACACAAAAAACCTGAGCACCTGGCATCACTGTTGAGGGGCCTTTTCTTGCGGTTCCGCTCATGTGAGGCCAAGTGGCTTCGACCTCACCAGAAAGGGCCTCAGAACAGGGCTTTTCACACCTAAACAACCTCGTAAAAACCGAGGCAGTCTTAACAAACAAAAATGCGGAGGCGGGACATCAAATTTGTAAGCATAAACGGCCAGAATGCCCTGCTCTCAGAATGCATGACTCTCTGAAGAATAAAGTTCTCCAAATATCAAGAAAAATATCCCCCAGGTTTTTACTACTTGAAGAAAATTATGCCTAGCAATTTTTCTACTGAAAACCCACATTTCTGCATACGAAGAACTGGTGACTCGAAAAAATAACATGGATACATAAACATTCCACATATCTTGAACGTAAGAGACAATATAGAAGAGAAGCCTCACCAAATTGAAAGCAAAGCCAGGGCTTCTCATCCAATTCCAGCCACAGCTGCTTGCCCTTGCGATGTGCCGCCACAATCCTCTTTCCCACCAGCGTCTGCTGCATCGAGAAAGGCTCAACGCCTTCAATAACCTTGGGATCCTCAGCAATGCTTGCTCTCACAATCAATCGGCCGCTGCAATGCTCCTCTACTGCCCTACGAGCAGCCTCCACCTCTGGTAATTCAGGCATACTGCTCTGCTCTCTCCTCGCACCCCTCCTCTTCTTCCCACACAACAAAAAACACAGAAGCTGCAAAAAGGCTCTCTCTCTCTCTCTCTCTCTCTCTCTCTCTCTCTCTCTCTCTCTCTCTCTCTCTCTCGCGGGTATGAGGGTTTATGGTGGGGTTTGTCTAAAACTAGAGTGTAGAGTAGATATAGGTTATAAAGTGATAGGCATTGGGCCAACTTTGGAGGGGAGCCACAACGTGAGAAGATGCTTGTGTTTATATGCATTTGGAGCTTCTTTCCTAAACGCGAGTTAAAATGCATTTGGAGATTCATAAATATAGTTACATGTTCAAGATGTGTGTTTCATACATTGTACTTTGTATTCGTTGAGAGTGACAGTGATGACATTTTTTGAACATAGCTTGCAAATGAAGAGCCCATTTGTAGCTCCAAGCTTTTATTTTTCACATGTACGATTGTTTTTCACAATCTAGCAACTTTTTTTTCCCCAACACTACGAAAGTGAAACCCTCGTCACACGCATTGCACTGCAAAAGAGAGAGTGTGTCATCTCCTCCTTACCACACATGTACATGTGGAGCCTCTGTAGTAGGACAAGAGGGGAAGGACTCTCTCTCTCTCTCTCTCTCTCTCTCTCTCTCTCTCTCTCTCTCTCTCTCTCTCTCTCTCTCTCCTTTGTCAAAGTTTTAACCATGATGGGGTTTTAACCGTGATCTTATAAGCGAAACTGCTTTGGAAAGTTGTCAAAGGTACTAAGGTTAAGCCTATTGCAGATCCAACGGCCATTAATAGATGGAAGCATAAGGATGGAAAGTCCTTCACCCTTATCATTTTCAACATCAAAAATCATTAGATCGGTCATATTCGAAGCGCTCGAACTTCGTTGGAAGCTTGGAATATCCTTAGCACTCTGTATGGCATTACAGACGTGACTGCCAAACTTTACATAAGAAAAAAGTTTTTCTTATCCAAAATGATTACAAATCATTTGAACAACTTCAAAAAAATTCTTGAGTAGATGAGTACAAGTGGCGCATAAATCAACAATGTAGATGTCGTCAAGACACCTACAAAAGTTGGGTGATTATAATTTCTACTCAGCAAGGTCTTAAATTAGCAAGAATTTCATCTATGTCATTGTAGAAAGAGATTCAGAGAAATAGATCTTCATTCTCTCATTCAGCACCAGAATCGAAAGTTCTTTATTCAAAGAAATTCGATAAAAAGAAGACGTCAAAGAACATACGAGAAGTATGAAAATCGAATAATGATTTGATTTCAAAACAAGGTATAGATTCGAACTCAACTTCATCAAAATAGAGTTGTTTTGTAGATATTGCAAACATACCGGACATTTGTTAGAGGATTCTCGCATTTTCAAATCTAAAGGGCAACAGCAATAGTATGCTAATACATCAAAAGGTTCAAAGGACTTTGAAAAGAAAGTTGATGAAGTAGCATTCATCGCAGATGAAAACTGACAAAATGTCGATTCTTGGTATTTGGATTCAGGTGCTACTCAGCACATGACAAGCCAACAAAATTGGTTTTATAAGTACAACCAAGCTACGACACAAAGGTATGTCTCATTGGTTTGGGCGATAGCAATACTCATAGTATTGATGGTGCAAGCACTATCAAATTACAATTGTGGGATGATACTATTCTTATTCCAAATGTTCTTCATATTCCAAATCTTACCAAAAATCTACTTGCTATTAGTAGAATAGCTGATTTGGGTCAAAAACTCGAATTGGATTCTAATACTTGTTCGATATTAGACAAAAGCAAAAAGGTACGTGCACTCAAAAAGAGGCAAAGTAATCTTTACAAGCCTAGTCATTGCAATACTTCGACTATTCAAGATCTATCTACTTCTACTTTGGAAGATAGAGATTTATTATGGCAAGATGGGTCACTTTTACTTGTCTTACAAATATGTTAGCTAAACATATTGTTTGAGATCTTAATTGCAACAATATATCAGACCCTATAGTTTGTCTAAGCCTGTATTCTAGCCAAACATGCTACAACTTCTTTCAAGTTTGATTTGTAACACACATCTAAAGGTGTGTTAGATATTGTGAACAACAACATATGTGGACCCATGCAGACTCTCTCGATAGGAGGAGCAAAATACTTTTTGACCTTTATATTCAAGAAGCACATTAGTTTATTTTCTAAAAAGTAAATCATAAGCCTTCAAGTATTTTTAGCAATTCAAGCAGGAAGCCAAGAATTAGACTTCTAGGAAAATCAAGGCAATTCAAACTGATGGTGGTAGTAAATTCATTTCGACCGAATTCAAAGACTACTACAAAGTTGCACAGCATTTTTAGACAGTGTACCACCAACTATTCTCCACAGTTGAATGGATTGGCTAAACGTAAAATACATACACTTGTCAAAAGTGCGAAAAGCATGATTCTATATGTAGGTTTATTGAAGACTTATGGGCAGAAGCCATCTCGACAATTGTATATTTTCAAAATCAACTTCAAACCAAAGCTTTAGTCGACAAAACACTCGAAGAGTGTGGACAGGTTCAAAACCTTCAGTAAGGCATCTTCAAACTTTTGGTTGTATCGCTTTCGCGCCTATTCCAACAAACCTTCAAAAGAAGCTAGATTCTATTAGTTCTAAGTCTATCTTTTTTGGATACTCTTTGAATCATAAAGCTTATAGGATTTACAATCAAGTGACTAAGAAGATTACAAAAAGTTGAGATGTTATCTTTCTAGAATATCAGTTTATCGATCTCAAAGGAAAGGAGAAAGTTAAAGATGTCGAATCGATACTCGATATCGCATCAAGTTCGAATTTCAATTCTACCTCAATCATTAATTCAGAAGTAGACGACTCGACACAGCCACAACAACAGTAGCAGCCGAATAGGCCAGTTCCTCAAAGATTGAATTAACACAAATTTTCTCAAATTTATCAACAATGTCATAGCCACTTTTTATTTTGTCGAGGAGCCAGTCGATTACTCTAAGACAATTTTTAGTCCAAATGCATATCGATGGAAATCATTAATGGACAAAGAGAATTAATCTCTTATTAAAAATCAGACATGTACTATTACAGACTTGCCAATTGGTAAGAATGTATTTTTTTGTAAATGGGTTTATCGAATCAAGTACAAAGTCAATGAATCAATTGATCAATGAAAGGCAAGGCTAGCTGCCAAAGGATTCTCTCAAATCCCAAATGTTGATAAGAGTAGATAGTAGAAGCATCAATTATCTATAATTCATCGTCTTCAATACAAACTACTTTCGCTACTTATCTTGTTCTACTATTTTTGTTATTCATGCTTATTATAATCTTCGGTTTCTAATTTTAAGTACTAGCAAGCAATCCTTTCGTCGTTCATTTTTTGCGCTTGTAAATCCTAGTTAAGATGCACTTGTGATGTTGGAATTAAGCATCACTCCAACTCACCATAATACGAATCATTTGAATTCGAGTCATCAAAAAATGAATCATTCGAGTTCGTCTTGAACACCAGTACACTATGTAAATGTACACACTCTCTCTCTACGACAACTTTGCAGTATTACTCTTTGAAGTTGAAAGTCTGCGCAATAATCAACTAGAGCAGAAGCAGGATCGACAATGAACTCTTCGAGCTCAAGATCTTCGACTACATCCTCTTCGATCACCTATGAACTCAAAGTCTTCGAGTTCGAGATCCACGTCATCCACACTGCCCTGTCCAAATGCAGACCACGTCATAGTTCACTTTAGCACGTTTCAGTAACTACATTGTTTCATGCTCGTTGCCCACGCAGTCATTGTAACTACTCTATGTATATATACATAACAACAACTCACGTAAATGATGATGAGACAATCTGTGATGAACACATGCAAGTGAAAAAGAGTGAATCAAAGTTCCTGCGCGAACTCCATTGTGTCTTAATTATCTGATTCCATAGGATCAAATATCTTAGGGAGAGTGAAAGCCATTCAAGGAATAGAGATAGTTATTTAATCTATAACTAGCTATGTAAGATCACTGCACATAGTGCGCCATTACTATGACCATCACAGGATTGTGATCTGATCGTTGTATTCACAACTGTGTAATTCAGATTCTCTATTTTCTTATGTGTATTGCACTACGAATGCTTTTTAATAGTTTTCTTTCTCAATTGGCACTCACTCAATTCAGAATTTCTAATCTTGAAGGAAGCATGGCTGTCTCAGATGCCTAATTATTCGCTCCCTTCATGGTTGTCATTGACACCTACCAACACATTCCTCCATTCGATCTAAGTCAATGTTGATGTTGTAGTTTTGGTAAAGATCCTGTAAATTTCTCTATGTTGGAGCTGTGTTTTCTATTCTGCACTTAATCTATTCGAGAGCACCCCAACATGTGATAGCAGTACATCGATTTTGTTATTACATTAACTATCGTTGCTACTATCAACTATCCTATCGATAATCACTATCGAATACTTACTCGACTTATACACATCTAATTTTCTCAACATCATGAGCATGCTAAAAAAATACATTCACTTGGGTCACATTTACAACATTTGCACTCTACATACATACTGAGTTTTTGAAGTTTTCTCACTAGTTTGCAAAAGTTTCATATTGGACATATGTGGCACCTCACATGTTTTAATTTTTTAATCTAATTATGGCAATGAATGGATGGCTATTTTTACAAGTAGAGGTGAGGAAGTCCTCCAAATCCAAGGTAGAGCCTCCAAATGTCCTCCAAGCAATCTGCAAGCTTCAAGATGCTCCCCAACTCCAAGCTAGGATGTCTCCACCTGCAAATAAGGACCTACAAGCCTCCAAGGATCTCTCCTTCACCTGTGTCCCTACTCTTTAAACACAAAGATAGATAACAAGCTGGCCTCAAGTATTCACCACCCAACCATAGCTAGATCCAAGCTCCAAGCAAGACCTGTCTAGCACCCCCTTGCTAACCATAAACAAATCACAAGCATACCACAACACTCCATACCATTCTCAAGATCCAAACCCTACTTATGTCCCATACCATAAGCAAGATCCAAACCTTAAGCATACTACCACAAGAAAGCACTCTACACACTAGTAGCAACACTAAAGCATAAGCAAAACAAACAAGAGAGATCTCCCCCTCCCAATGGGCGCCCTAATACCCTCATATAGATGGCCCATGGACCCCTCCAATGCACTATGGAGTTCCATGCTCATCTAAAAAGAGAGAGAGAAGCCTAGGGGAGTTAAAGAATCTCCAAGAGCCTCCATAGGCTTATGGAATGTCAAGAGAGTCCTTCCATAACTCGTTTGACCGTCTAATTCCGGATGATCTGTAGAACTCATACTTAAAGTTGTTTTCAACTTTTCAAATACTGCTTGCCAACAATTCCCAGTGAATTTTGGGTCACGGTCACTGACAATATCGCAAGGCAGCCCGTACAATCGAAAAAGCTTCTCAACAAATTTCTGAAGCTTTAACAATAGTTTTGTTGGGATAAATTGAGCAAACTTTGTAAGTCTGTCAACAATAACCAAAACTGAATAGTGGCCCTTCCCTGTACGTGGAAGCTTGACCACAAAATCCATAGATATACTTTCACACTTTCCAGTAGGAATATCTAAAGGATGTAACAGACCACTAGATTTTAGCTGCTCTACTTTATTTAATTGGCACTTATTACATTTAAGTACATAGGCCTCCACCTGACTTTTCATCTTAGGCCACCAAAATTGCCTTCAAACTAAGTCAAGTGTTCTTTGTATACTCGGATGTCCTGCGCATGGACTATCATGACACTCATGCAAGATTTGGGCCCTTACAGTGTCATTCTACAGTACACACACCTTTCCTATACGAAACAAAATCTTGTTTCGAATTAGAAAATCCGTTTCAGTCTTTCCCTGATTCGAGGAATCTTGCAAATTTGAATCGACCCCTGAAAGTACTTTCTGCCAATACTTTCCAAAAAAAGGATTGGACTCATATAGTCCTTGAAGAGACTGAAACAACTTCAATTCTATAACAATAAAGCACAACTGATTAATAACCGGTAACCGACTCAAAGCATCTGCTAGAGTATTTTCACTCCCTTTACATTAACGTATAGAAAAGTCAAAGATTTGCATCTGCTCAGCCCATCTAGCTTGCCTCCCCTTTAAATTTGTAGCATCACAGAAATATCGAAGAGTCTGATGATTCGTCAAAACTTCAAATCTGACTCCATACAAATAATGTCGCCAAATTTTCAAGGAACGAACAATTGCAAATAGTTCCTTCTCAGAGGTACAACACCTAGATTGATCAGGATTGAGTTTCTTGCTTTCATAAGCCACAGGATGTCCATCCCGCATCAAAACAGCTCCAATAGCATAATCATTGACATCGGTCCTAACCACAAAAGCCTTATTAGGATCGCCAATGATTAGTATTGGTGTTGAAGTGACACTTTTCTTAAGCAACTCAAAACAATTATTCATATCCTCCATCCACACCACTAGTGGATTCTTAGCCCTCCAGCTTAGCTTATTATAGCCTTTCAAGGCCTGGGTACGGGGAAATGTCAGTCGAGCAAATTGGGGAATATGTCGACAAAAAAATCCTACAAATCCCAAAAAAGACTTGATTTCTCGAACTGTGGTGAGAATAGGCCAATCAATAACCCTCTAGATATGATCAGCCTCAATCTCCACTCCCTGTTTGGAAATCTTATGTCCCAAGTAGGACAATTCCTTAACAGGACTTCAGAAACATGAATCTTGACGGATTTGACGTCTCGAACTACTCCTTTAGCACATCCCATGCCTGTCTGGGTGTAACAGCATCGCAAATGTGGGTAATGATGTGATCCTTCACTGACAAGTTAATGAAGGTCAAAGCTTTCCTCATCTTTTTGTCAAACACTTTGATATTCGCTTCATTTGGCGGCCTTCTCTCATCACCTGTGACGACTTCCCACACGTCTTTCTCCATCAGTATGTTTTTCATTTTGAATTTCCACACTGCATAGTTGGAAATCCCGTCCAATTTGTTACTTTCACTCAAAATGGACTCTCCCATATTTGCCATTGCAAAACTATTTGAAACTTCTGTCATAGGCTAAAAGCAGTATGCCGAGGCCAACTGTGATGTCAGAAGTAATGACCTACACTTTTTTCCTTACCAGGCCACTCCCCGCTTTTCCACCTATTTGAAAGCCAAATCGGCGTCGTCTTCCAAAATGCACTTAGTCGTCAACTCCCAACTACGTGCCCATTGGAATGGTGAAATCATTTTTGACACACTTCGAATACTTTCTCCGCTACAATCACTCTGTTTTGTTGTACCGTACTTGTAGATACATTCCGGGTGCCCTTCGTTTGGAGGTTATAGCCTTTCATTTGGGTCAAAACGGACAAAGGACCCAAAAATAGGGATTTTCCTTGTTTTTGAACTGTTTCTTCACCTTGAAGAAACTTCACTCTTCACTTGCGAAGGGACCCAGCTCCACTTTAACTTTGAAATTTTTTATTGAAGTTGAAGGCCAAAATACACTTCAATTCTTCAAGGCCCAATTCAGTTGAAGTTCATGTGGATTTTACGGCAATCCAATGGCTTATCTGGATCCAATGGTCCATGTAGATTTAATCTCCATCGTCCATCCAGATGCCATGAGATTTGATGGTCCTGCACATTCTTGTGCACCAGTCCGGATTCCTCCAATCGCGACCACCTTCGAAGCACTACTTGCTTCTCCTCCTCACCACGCGCGAGCTGTCCACATCCCTCTCTCGGCCTCTTATTTCCTTTCTTCACCAAACACTTGATGATTTGACAGGCTCTCTGATCTGCGGCTAGTTATGGCTCTCTCACATCTGCTATGCGCTGCTGGGACGCCCTCCACTAACTCCTTACAACTCCAAAATTTGTTGAATACAGAGAGAAATCCACGATTTATCATCTGTAAACCCTAACCCAGGGTTTTTGCACCATTCTTGGCACTTAGTAGCCTTTGTACAGCTCTTCAACAAGAAAATGCTCTTGCTCTAACGTCGCCCTATAACAAGGAATCTGATACTTCAAACCGTTCGTCAAACAGTGTCCATTCGGATGCACACCAATTGCAACACCAAGCAGCTACTTTACGGAATTTTTAGAATTCCGTTTCTCCAACTAATAGGCCTTGTATGTGAATCCTCACACACCCTTCAGCTCAACGTAATTCCAAGCAAGACAGTCATGATATTTGTGAAGAAGTGTCTTAAGATTCTCAAGTTTCTCTCCCTCTACATCTTCTCCTACTAATACCGTGCGACTTTCCTCTCAGCCAAATCTATCTCTTTTGTACAGACAAGACCTTCATAAGCATTGGCTCCATGGGAGGTTTCTTCCAAGGGTTCTCTCTCCTCTCTGGACATAACCACTACCACTTCATCCATCCCGTAATCTTTGAAGTATTGTGGTACGTCATGCGCAGGCTTGGGTTCTTCGGTGGCATCTTGGCGAATTTTCTCTTTTAATTCCTAGTCGGTCATCAACTCATATTTGATTCCTCTTTTGTCACTCTTCGCTTTCCACTCTACAGTTTTTGCCTTATATAGGAGTTTGCATTCACGGAACAGTTGGATGATTGTTGATTCCTATCATTTTCAAAGCGCGGTTGAGTTTTTGGACGCTCTTGGATGGCTTCATTCCTAGATCAGTGAAGGTGATGGGAGCTTTCTCTTTCGGAGAGCCTCAGAAGGTGGATCTGAAGTGATTGGCACTTTTTCCTTGGCGTTCGTTGGCGACTCTGATTGTGGATCGGGGTCGGATCTTTCACCATCTTTATGGTATTGTCCCATAACGAGATTTCTAGCTTATAAAGAGATTTGTCCTCATCTAGGTCCCAGTCTATGCATTCTCGTAAGAGA
This sequence comes from Diphasiastrum complanatum, assembly GCA_029204225.1. NCBI lineage: Eukaryota > Viridiplantae > Streptophyta > Lycopodiopsida > Lycopodiales > Lycopodiaceae > Diphasiastrum > Diphasiastrum complanatum. The sequence goes on along the minus strand of CM055108.1, from coordinate 1,857,068 downwards.
TTATTAACAGTTATATGAACACTAGTCGTGGATCCATCGGTTACCATATCCATTCGGCCTACTATAGCATTGCCTTGTGGGGCTTTGTTATTTCGATGAGATCTTTGTTCGCTAGAGGCTTTTGTGGATCTAGTACTTTGAGATTTTGGCACAGCTTTGAAATGGTTAGGATCTACATATTAGAGGAAATCCTCATCCTCGTACTTGCGACCTTCTTCTAGGGTGAACACCTGAAGAACTTCTATTTCTCTCTCACTGTAGACTCCTTGCAGTGGTTCCTGGGGTATAGCCTCTAGGCTCATCATGAAAAGTGAAACAGAGTCGTGATGGCCTTTGCTAGATTTCTTCGCTGGTTGTGCTAATCTTTTGATTGGGATATCATCTTCACCGAAAAATGGGTCTACAGTCAACCGTCGCTTTGGTGATTGCTCAGTTGATGAAACATCAAATTGAAGACAGTCCACCATAGCTAGGGCTTTGGTCCAATTTACCACGTCGGTTTGTGAATCATCGCGTATGACAATTCTCCTCCAACGACGTCCGTCATATGATTCCTCATCAGAATGGATGGTAGTAGTAGAGCTTGAAACCATGGTTCTTTGGTTTGTGGGCTTCATGATCTAGGTATCAGGATTGATCTTAATGGGGGAATCGCGATTTTGCAGCACAATACAATTCTGTCCCAAGTCACGAAGAGCTTGGGACGTTCTGAGCCATGGTCTACCTAGTAGGACACTATAGGATTGGGGGGAATCAGGCAAGTCCAAGACTACAAAATTGAACACAGAATGAATTTTGGCTACTTTAGTATGCACTTTGTTGGCTATGCTTAATGGTTTCATGCTAGATTGGTCAGCTAGTTTAATTGTAAAAGGAGCACATACATGCGAGTAAGACCCCATTCATGATAGAGTTTGGAGGAAATGATGTTCACTCCTAATCCTCCGTCGACTATGGTCGATTCTTTTGGAAACCCTCGATGCATGATCGGAATGGTCACATGCTTAGCATCTTTCTCCCATCCTACCCCTGCTTGGTGGACTGGTGGTGATCTCTCTACATCTTCATCTGGCACCAAATTGGTAGGGTGCACTTCAGGTTTCATGTTGCCTGGTCTGTCTATGTAAGTTTTCAATCCTTCTCGGAGAGTCGGATGCTTTTTGAGTAAGGTGCTTAAAGGCATTTTGACATCACTTCTCAATAGATCGACTAGGACATCGATGTGGTCTTTCTCCTCTTCCTTGCTATGGAAAGGGACTTTGAAACTAGAATGATCATTCGCATTTTGTCCAGTTTCAAGGATGAACTGCAATAACCTAGTGAGGCTCACTATCGTCAAGCACATCATCTTCTCCTACTTCATGCACTTCCTCTTCATTTAGTTCCTCCCTAACAAGACAATGAAGCATACTTAGCACATTAGTATGATTGAATTGTCCACTCCAGTTCTAGAGATCCAATATAGTATTGTCATAAATACATTTTTCAAAAGAATAACACCAATGAAGTCTCATGTTTCTTCTCCTTCAGGGTTAGGAATTTCAAATTCCATCAAATTTTTTCATACCATGTAAACCAGGTGCGACAAAGGTTCTCTTTGAGTTTTGAGCTTTTACTCTAGACCCTAAACCCTACATGAGTGGGATGAAGGCCGAGTATGTGCTCAAGATGCTTGCCTTTGTAGTGAAATTGCTCGCCTCAAGGATGAAAGTTTCAACTTTATGACTAGGATGAATGGCGAGCATGTGCTAAAGATGCTCGCCTTTGCCATGAAACTGCTCGCCAAAAATCATCTCCCTTAGAAGAAGGATTGTTTTATAGAGTCCAATAGTTTGTCTTTTGACTTCCAATTTAGTACTATTGTTTCATCTTTCCTTCTTCCAACATGGTATCATAGCTATATATACTATCAAAAGTTTTATCTGGTATCAAAGCAATTTTGCTCATAATCTTGAATATATGGTATCAAATTTCAGTACCAAATAATTGATTTCCAATAGTGTCAAGTCATCGATTCATTGACATACTAACTTCCAAATGGATTCTCAAAGCAAAGTTGGTCTCATTATAGACCAGCTGAATGCATCCAATTACTATTTGTGAAAATTTGATAAAGAACTTTCTGATTGCCAATGAGTTGTAAGATGTTGTCACATGTATCGAATTGAAGCTTAAAGATGACATAGTTGACTCTAAATGGAAATTGAAGGATGGTAAAGCTTTCGCGCTCATTGTTCTCAATATATCAAATGTGAAAAATGTCAACTAGTTTGGTTGGTCTAATTTGACAATTTGGAGGCCAAAGTGAATTTTCAACTTAGAGATACATTTCTTAATATCAATAAGGCCTAGAAATAGTGTCCTTACTATTTTTAATAGTACATAAGTGAATAAGGTTGTATCTACCTACTTTTATTGGCTAGGTGAGGTACATTACATCTAGTCAAGTTAAACTAGATTTTTGGTGAAGTACCTAGAAGTTGTTATTTTAGGGCAAGTGGCCAAGTGGAATTATGGCTGTTATAAATAGTTGTACCAGCATGGAGAACTCATCTTGATAATCTTGTTGTTCTCATTTTTTATAGAGAACTTTTTTCTTTTGATTCTATGTCCATCTCTTGCATATTTACTTAGAATTTGCTTTGCACAGGAACACAGATCATGCTACACAGTAACACAGACAGAAAACACTCTCCACAGCAAGCTCACATAGCAACTGTGTTTCTCAAAATAAAATTACACTATACATATAGTTGTTCACTCAGGCAACCCATGCATGACCCAGGTTGCCGTTGGCGGGACGCGTGTCTCGTGGCGAGGCCAACTGATAGGACCCACAATACAGTAACACAGTGATTCTACTTTAATTCTAACTCTCTCCCTTAAAGTAGAGTCTACTTTTTATATAGTCATATACATAGCTTTAAAGTCAACAAACTTTAAGTACAAAAAGCTTTGATCTAAACTTATCAAACTTTTCTCCAACAAGTGGCTTAGTGAAAATATCAGCTAGTTGTTCTTCTGTACTACAATGAACAACATGAATTTCATGACTCAGCAGCCTCTCACGTATAAAGTGATACTGAATCTCAATGTGTTTAGTTCTTGCATGGAACACTGGATTCTTTGCTAGTTGAATGCCACTCTGACTGTCGCTATGTAATGTCGTGAGATTTTTCTACTTCATGCCAACTTCTTCCAAGATTTGTCTCAATCATATAGCTTTTTGTGCTGCACTACACATTGCCTTATACTCTGCTTATGTGGTGGATAGAGCAATTGTGCTTTGCTTCTTACTAGACCAGGAAAAGCAACTACCACAAAACTGGAATACATACCCTGTGGTGAATCTACGATCATCATAGTCACCTCCCCAATCCGCATCCACATAACCACACAACTCAGGTAACCCATCATGCTTCTTGTAAATCAAGCCATAATCTGAAGTGCCTTTCACATAACGCAAAATGCGTTTAGCTACCTTCCAATGCGTTTCTATAGGTGCTGCCATAAACTGACTTACAATGCCAACAACATAGCATATATCTGGTCTAGTCATGGTAAGGTAAATCAAGCTCCCTACTAACTGCCTATATAGTGTAGCATCAAATGATTGTGACTCATCAAGCTTAGAAAGCTTTTTATCTGGTTCAATAGGAGTACTCACTGGTTTGCAATCCTACAACCTAAACCTGTGCAGCAAGTCTTTGACATACTTCACATATGTTAAACCCACTTCATGTCCTTTTCGCCACACTTCTACTCCAAGGCAATAATGCATTAGGCTGAGATCTGTCATCTCGAATTGTTCCACAAGGTCTTTCTTGATCATATCTATCATCGCTTGATTATTTCCCATAATAGTCAAGTCATCAACATAAAGAGCAATCAAAGCAACCCCCATCAAAAGCATAAGACATATAGATTTGGACCAGAGTGTGTTCTCACCATCCCCTTTGAACAAAAGTAGGCATCAATCCTACTATACCATGCACGTGGTGCCTGTTTAAGACCATAAAGCACTTTCTTCAAGCGACATACTTTATTTTCCTGTCCCTTCACTACAAAGCCTTCAGGTTGATCCATGAACACCCCTTCTTCTAACTCACCATTTAGAAAAGCAGATTTCACATCCATCTGATGCACATGCCAACCAAAATGTGAAGCTAAAGCAACAAGTAGATGTAGAGTATTCCACTTACATATCGGCGCAAAGGTCTCCTCATAGTCGATGCCTTTACTTTGTGCATACCCTTTGATCACCAATCTTGCCTTGTGCTTTGTTATACTTCCATCTGCATGGTACTTAGTCCTGTATACCCATTTGCAACCAATGGGTTTCTTGCCAACTGGTGGTTCTACTAAGTACCATGTGCTATGCTTAGCAATTGACTCCATCTCCTCTCCCATGGCCTTGACCCAAATGTCATCATCCTTCGCTTCACCATAAGTCGAAGGTTCTTTGCTTTGAATAATGCTAGATAAGAAAGCATAATTTGCTTCATACCTTTCAGGTTGTGTCTTCTCTCTTGTTGATCTTCGTAACTATCCCTGGCTAGATGATCCAGGAAAGTCATCCACATCGCGGCTCTCCAACAATCTCTCAAACCACTTAGGGAGCTTCCTGTCAGGTGATCGGCTTCTTGGTGAAAATGTATCCCATGGTACATCCTTCTCCTTGCGTTTGTCACCTGCAATTTCAATCCTTCTTGCACCAAAAGGTTTGTCCTTACCTCTCCAACCTGTCTCTTGAGGTTGAGTAGTAGTATCTTGAGATGTATCCTCTTTTTCATCACTTGGAAGGTCAATGAATGGATCATCATCAGGTGGCATCCTCACTATACCATCTTTCCCACTTGATGCATCTATCTTCTCAGCATCCTCATCTTCATACATCTTGGATTCATCAAAGATAACATCACGACTTACATGGATTTTGTTTTCCACTGGATCAAAACATCTATAGCCCTTCACACGATCATTATATCCTAGGAATATACACTTGATAGCTTTTACATCAAGTTTACATCTCCCTTCCTTAGGAATGTGTACAAAGGCCTTACATCCAAAGATTTGCAAGTGGTTCACCTTTGGCTTTTTCTTCGTGAATGCTTCCTCAGGTGTTATCTTTGTTATGGCAATGGTAGGACTTCTATTTTGAAGATAGACTGTCGTACTGCATGCTTCTGACCAAAAATCTTTTGGTAGTTTCATTTCAGCTAGCATAGAACTAGCACTTTCCACAATCGTACGATTCTTGCGCTCAGCTACACCATTGAGAGCAGGAGTATGAGCTTGAGTAAATTGTCTTTTAATCCCACATTGATCACAAAGATCATTGAAGTCATTAGCCTTGTACTCACCTCCACTATCTGATCTTAGGACTTTGATCTTCATACCTGTCTGATTTTCCACCAATGCTTTGAAGCTCTTGAAACTGTCAAATGCATCTAATTTCTTCTTCAAAAAGTAGATCCACGTCTTACGTGACATATCATCAATAAAGATCATAAAATAGAAGGCTTTACCTAAGGACATGGTCCTCATAGGCCCGCATAAATCTGTGTGGATTAAATCCAAGATGTTCTTTGCTCTTGCAACACCACCTTTATTGAACTTCTCTTGATGCTGCTTCCCATATACACATTATTCGCACATCGATTTCAAGTGGTCTTCAATGGTGGTGTTCTTCGCTTGGAGAATTCGGCAATCCTTGATCTCATGGTTATTGCGCTTGCAATACCTACAAAGTATCTTCTTCTTCGATTGTGGATTCGATGATTGTTCTTGACTTTGAGTTTGTTTTTGATTCGTTGCAGCCTTCTTGGAGCTTTTCTGCTTCTGTTGCTTTGAGCCTTTGTTGACAAATAGAGCCTGAGAGGAAGAAGTAGACAAAGTGTCTTGACTTCTTCTATTGTCTTCTTGCAGCAACATAGTGATAACTCTGGTAAGAGTTAAATCTGAGTGTGTCAATATGATCATCACCCAGTTCTCATATGTAGAGGGCAAGCTTGAAAGTAATGTCATAATTGCGTCTTGATCGTTTATGACTGATCCGACAACGGCCATCTGTTGAAGAGATTCTTAAGCTGGTTAATAAGACTCTGAAGAGAATCACCAGTAGACATTTTGAATGTGAAAAATTTCCATCGTAGATGTGACTTAGTAGATATGTCCCTCACGTCATATAATGAGTTCAAAATGTCCCAAACGTCTCTAGACGTTTTAGCTTCAACTATGTGTCCAATTTGTGTATCTGATATATTGAGGATGATAAGCGCAAAAGCTTTACCATCCTTCACTTCTTTCTCACAATCCATTTTTTGTAGTGATGCATATCATACAAATACATATCATGTATGTGCTTTATGGGGGATTTTGATTTTCACTTTGAGTTGTTGTCTTCACGTTTTACTTCTATACCTGTGACAACATCCCATAATTCGTTGGCAATTAACAAGGTCTTCATCTTAAAGTTCCACAAATGATAAATTGATCCAATCAGCTTGTTTGCGATAAGACCGACTTTACTTTGAGAATCCATCTGGAACTTAGTTTGTCGATTATATCGATGATGCTAAGATGTAGTAATGCCAACAATAAGAAATCAATTCTCTAAAAAGAACTGAAGAGTATGATATATACTTGATATCATGAAAGATATCAAGTATTAGAGCTTTCGCTCTGATATCATATTGGAATCAGATAAAGAATAATAATTATGCTCTGATACCATGTCGGTATCAGATTAAAGAGTAATAATTAAGCTCTGATACCATGTCGAAAATTGGTATGTGCGGAAGATAGGACTAGCTCGAAAGGAAACGAACGAAAATAATTCATGTGTCTAGAAAGAAAACTTTTTGTGCATGGCGGAATAAACTATCTTCATCTTTCCAATGCATGACTACGCCTTTTAATTTTCAAACAAGAAAATAGTGATAGAAATCATGTTTGATCTTATAGTAACTAACTTTGAAATTGTCGGTACTACAGTGATTACGTAGCCAAACAATTAAGCATCGAAAATCACTTGTAATTCAACAGACTGTGTAAACACATGGGAAAATTTGCAGAACTGGATAAACAATGGATGAAGATTAAAATTGTTTAGACGATTAGTAAGAAAGGGAATAATCCAACACACCTATCAATTTCAAACAAGATAATAGTGATAGAAATCATGTTTGATCTTATAGTAACTAACTTTGAAATCATCAGTACTATAGTGATTACGTATCCAAACAATTAAGCATTGAAAATTATCAGACAAATAATTATTCGTGAAGAAATACAGAAACGCATATAGTCTGAGACGAAACTGAACGCAATAATAATAGTATTGATTCAAAACGAAACATAAGTAAATGAGTACAATAGGTTACGCATCGAAGCTATGTACTCTATGCTATCTCTGAGCGGCGAATATGAAAGTCTGAATTAATGTGCAATGCTAATAAGTAGCAGTAGCGCAATAGCAATCTCTAAAAACAACTCTAAGAAGTGAGCTAGAATGCTTAGGAGTGTTCAAGCTCGCAGGCTTGAGAGAGAGAGAGAGAGAGAGAGAGAGAGAGAGAGAGAGAGAGAGAGAGAGAGAGAGAGAGAGAGAGAGAGAGAGAGAGAGAGAGAGAGAGAGAGAGAGAGAGAGAGAGCTAACTATTCAAAAGCTTCTGATAATTTTGATTTTCGATTGCTTGTCGATTACATAATCTATATGAAATGAACAACCATTTATACTAAGAAATTAGGTCGTCAATTGCAATCGCCAGTTGGTTGGTGATGCACTGGCATCCATCCGGTCCTCGTCATTGATTGCTGATAAGTGGTGGAATTGCCCGTAAACGTTCGGTTTGCATAAATGAACTAAAACTGTAGTCCTGCAGAAATGAACTAAAACAGCCACAGGCGACACTGTCAGGTTTTTCACAAAATGTTGAAAAAGCCGAAGGTGCCCTTATTGATAGCAAGACAACTTTATCGCAATTGTAATGATGGAATCATACACCGTTGTGTCCTACCGCATGAAGTCTCCCAAGTACTAAGCATCGTCCATGAAGGAATAGGTGGAGGGCATTTTGCTGTCGAAGCTACCAATAGGAAAGTACTGCAACACGGCCTGTGGTGGCCCATGATGTTTAAAGACATTCACTATCAGGTCAAAAGGTGTGACATGTGCCAACGATTCAACCGAACCCAGGGAAAGGATAGAATGTCGTTACAACTTTTACTGGCTGAGATGTCGTTTGAGAAATGGGACATAGAATATGTCGACTCTATTCGTCTAGTTGCCCGTGGCTCCCAAGCTCGCTATATTATCGTAGCCACTGACTACTTGACTAGATGGGTAGAAGCCAAGGTGGTGAAGAAGGCTAATTCCAACTCCATTGCCAAATTTTTGCATGAGAACGTCTTAGGAACCACATTCAAAGTGAGTACTGGACAAACTCCATTTCAGATGGTGTATGGACAGGAATCCGTAATGCCTGTTGAGTTTGTTGTTCCAAGTCTGAGAGTCGCCATCTCCGAATGGCTTAGTACAGAGCAATCTCTCAAGAGGAGATTGGAAAACCTCCTTCAACTCCATGAAACTCGCTTCCTAACACTTCACACCCTAGCTTTCGAGAAACAACGACAGAAGGCCTGGCATGATTGTAATATCAAAACCAAAGATCGTGTCACAGGAGAATTGGCACTATTATACAATGCCAAGGCACAGAAAGACAAGCTTAAGTTCCAAGGAGAAGAACGGTACATAGTAGTAGAGATCCGACCTAATGGCTCAATTATTTTCGACGACCTACAAGGCAATTTGCTAGACACTCCCATTGATGGTAGCAAATTGCATCGCTATACTACTCCGTCGATGTTGAGCTCAAGGATGTGCCAAAACTGCCATCCACGTCATCTTCTTCAGCTCAAGATGAATCGTCAACACCCCGTTAGCTAGCCTAGGTAGGAGTAGCTTGTAGGATTAAATGATTTTCGATTCAGATAGATGGTAGGATAGATTAATTAAATCTTAGTAGTAGTTAGATCTAGATCCATAGGAGTTAGAAGTTAGATCCTTAGTGTTCCGATTAGATCTAGGATAGCTAAGTAAATTAGGTAGCTAGATCAGATAGTTAAATTAGATTAGATCTACTTAGCCAGTTAGGTCCATTGTTAACAAGTTAATTTTAAACTAGAAGGTCTGCTGACCTAGTTAGTTTCAAGTTAGTTAATCTTAGTTCAGTTTGTCAGAGATTTAGGTAGTTAGGTAGACCAGATAGACAAATGGGTTAGCCGGTAGTGTAGACTAGCTTAGATCAGTCTAGAGTAGAGTAGTTAGATAAATCAGGTTAGACTTACTTAAAGATTGACCCATTTAATTTAGGAAGTTGCCCCAACCCTTTGGCATAGATAAGTGACATTCTTGGAATAGGTAGGAACTGGCTAGGTAGGTTATCAAGTACCAACAGAATCCTATTTATAAGAAATCCCACCTTGTATAAACAGTCGTTGCCTTGTACAAACCCTATGTGAAAATCCCAGCCCTACCCATCTTCTCAAATTTTTGCTTTTCAACAACAGTATCAATTTGATAAAGGAAGCCAAGACAATGATGTCTTCTGAATTTGACATGATCGATTTGGACGAAGCTCGTTATTGTCTAGGTATTCAAATCCAAAGAGACAGAAAACAGAAGTTGATCTATATTTCTCAGCAAAGATACATTCATGATGTCTTAATAAGATATATCCGATGAATTGCAAATTAGCTCTCTCACCAATGGATCCAAGACTCAAGATGTCGAAGGAACAGTGTCCCCAAACAATCAAAGAGAAGGAGCAAATGCATAGTATTCTTATCATTCAATAATAGGATCTCTTATGTACGCGATGATCTATACTAGACTAAACATGGCTTTTGCAGTCAATTCCTTGAGTCAGTATATGACCAATCCTAGTATAACACATTGGAAGGCCCTTATTAGAGTCATGAGATATCTTTGAGGTACTATGGACTTTTGCAATTGTTATGGAGGAGTCGACAATGACAAACTCAAGAGATGTAGACACTCATAAATCCACTTCAAGATTTACATTCTTCTTTAACAATGGTCCTATTTCATGGAACAACCACAAGCAGACTTCAATAGCTCTATCTTCCACTGAATCAGAGTATATCGTAGCCTCTCAAGGAAGTATTATGGCTGAGAAACTTACTTTCAAATATTAGTCTGAATTGATATACTTTGAAAATCCTGTTTTATCAGCCGACCCCAGATTTCATTCTAGGAGTAAGCACATTGAAATTAAGTATCACTATGTCAAAAGCAAAGCTCTTGACAGGCAAAGAGGTTGACTTGTAGTACTGTCGAACGCAAGATATGACAACAAATATTTTTACTAAAGCATTAAACTTGGATGCACACAAGAAATTTTGTGCAAAACTAAGTTTGAAGGTCAAAGCATTCATGGATTCAGATTAAGGAGGAGTATTGGATTATTCTCCTGATTATCAACTAATCGATCTTTTAATCACATGTAAATTTCCAGGAAGTACTAACAAGACGGATGCCAGCTCATCATGACCAACTAGCCATTATGATCTACGACCTAATCAACTATCCTAATGGACGTCTGTTTCTGCTTAGTATAAATAATTGATCATACGACTATTATTTCATTCATTCACGCAATGCATTGAAGTAGAATTTAGCAGCTCTCTCAAGCATTCTAGCTTAGTTCTTCAAAGTTCATTTAGCGTTTTGCTATTAGTGTACTACTTATCAGCGAAAGTGCAAATCAGACAGAGTTTTCAGAGATAGCTTAGAGTACGCAGTTTCTATCTGCAAGTTCTTGTGCCTATCATTTTGCTGAATCATTCTATCTTTTATTGCGTTCAGTATCATGTCAGAATCTTTGTTATCTCATATTGCTTTTGTTTGATAATTCAATTCTTCATTGTTTGGCTATGTAATTACTTTAGCTTTGATGATTATAATATTAGTCGCTAAAAGATTGAACGTGACTCTTGTCATTATATTTTGTTCAAAATTGATAGGCGTAGTCATGCATTAGGAAAGCATACTCATTCCGCTGTGCTCGATAAGTCATTCACAAGCTTCGACTTGTCGTTATTGCATTATCACCTCTTCCCAACAAGATCCACCAGTGATGGATAATCCTAGGCCTTTCGTACCTCGTGCCATTAAGAACTTCTCCAAAAGAATATTCATCAAGGTTTGATGGAAAGGGAGATCCATGACAATTTCTACAAATCTACACCTAAGCATGTAGAGCCTACAAAAATAACAGCTTGCAAGAGTTGTTGAGATATTTCAACTTGTGCTTGACTGATTCCACAAAAGATTGGTATTTCAATTTGGAGCAAAATGAACGTGATGTATAGACTATGTTGCAAGCTGAATTCATCACTCACTTCAGATGCATGAAAGAATGGGTAAGAGAAGTCCAAGCCTTAGATCAAGACAAGGAGACAACCCAGAAGCATGACAAAGGTCAGTGTGAAGGTGAAAACGATCGACGACGACCAAACGCTTTCCCCCACTCTCTAATGAATTCGAGATTGCTACAGTTCATTCGTGAGACTAGATAGAATGCACATGAACATTTTGGTATGAAGATCCCTTTCCAGATCAAGGAGATGAAAAAGGACCATATAGTTGTCTTGGTAGTTCTATTGCGAGGAGATGTCCAAATGTCATTGGGCACCTTACTCAAAATGCATCTGACCCTTTGGGAAGGATTGAAAACATACATAGATGGACCAGGCAATACCCGAACCACCCCACATCCCACCAATCCCACGCTAGACGAAAGAGATGTTGTGTATCATTGCATTTTAGTTTTCATTAGTATTTTTTATATATAATCAAATTCCATTTGTTGATAAGCATATATATATGAAAGCCTATTCAAAATCAATTTTGGAGTATACCAAGGTTTATATCGAGGGCAATATTTTTTCATCGGTGATAATATATACCTCAAAATATTCCTAGATGAAATACGTTAATCTCAAAGATTTTACCAAATTTTTTTTCAAGACTTATACCAAAAAAATTTCCAAGGCTTGTATCGTGGCTACCTGAAAGCCTCACACCGTTAACCAACCTGCGCCCAGATTTTTTTGCTATCCGTTACAAAGGAGCGTTGGAAAGCTTCCGCTTTCTTGTAGTGAAGTACAAGTGATGAGAAGCCATAAAATAAAAGTTGGGATTTGGAGTTGAAAAAAAGTTGACAAGAAAATCGGAATAAAATCTTAATCAAGGGAAATGGTAGCAATAGAGTGTGCGAGCTTTCTTTCTCTCTCTCTCTCTCTCTCTCTCTCTCTCTCTCTCTCTCTCTCTCTCTCTCTCTCTCCAAGATTTGTTGGTTTTTAAGTGTATTTGTTGAGACGTGATATTTCGTGCAGTATTTACACGCATGTCCTCTTTGTGGTTTACCCACACGTCTTGCGACACAATATCATCTCAGGTTTAATTGGATGAACCTTCCATCTTGAAGGTTCTTCTAATTTTTTTGGGTCAAAAATGAAAAACAGTGTGTTCTTTTTAAAACCAATTATTATGTAGTTGAAGGGCGTTTCTCCACAATATTCCACAGAGAGTGAATAAGCCAAGGCGAAAAGGGCCTTGAAGAGGCCCTTCCACCACCTCAAGATAAGATGGTGCCTTGTGGCAAATGAATCACAATGTAATTGACTCCAATTTTGAATCCCTTGGGAAAGTAGATTGCCTAGCCTACTAAAAGCACGTAATATATTCATTCATGGAGGGGGCCAAATGACTCGATGCATGCATGCATGCAGTATCTCCTCTCTTTATGAGAGCAGGGGTTTGAGCGATAGATTTTCACTTCGAGCTGCTACTACTGCCCTTCTCCCTCCGCCTTCGCTCGCTTTCTTCGTGGCTGTGAATTGCTTGATGCTCATGCTTTCATCGAGCTATGATTCCCTCATCTTTTGATTTGGGTTTTATGTGTAGTTATATATCTTGTAGCAGCTGATCGGTTTGATGGTTGTTTACATCCATTCTTTGTCTGTAGAAGATTATCTTTAAGATTTTCATTGTTGTTTCCATTTGAAGTTTGTACCCTATATCTGCACCTTGGCCATCCCATTCTAAGCTTTGCAACGCGCTTTATCCATTGTTGAATACTCATCCCACACAATCAGTCTGCAATAATACCGTATGTACTACAACTATCAATCAGTTTGAAGCTTTGTTGATCAGCGTTATGCATCCAGCAGTTCAAGGGCTGGGAAGCTTTCATTAATTAAGGCTCACTGGCCTTGCTTATTAACGTGAGATAGAAGACGTGAATCAAAGGATCAAATGGATCGAAGAGCGTCTATATTGAGAGTTGGAGGCAGTAGAGCAGATCTGTATGAGGGACGAATGACTTTATTCGTAGTTCTTGCTTGCATAGTGGCTGCGAGTGGCGGGCTTAACTTCGGCTATGTTGTCGGGATCTCTGGTACGTTACATTTCAATTTTCAGCTGCTCAAGTTAGTGAGTCTTCCAATCCAACATCTTCTAACGTTCTCAACACTATACATATGGGCATCATCGAGCACGGCAGTAAAATTATAGGTATTTAAGGTTAACATATAGCCTGTCTGCTGCGTGCGCTCATAGCGCTGCAACGAAATCTGCCAAAAAATGTAAAATTCACAGAATGGATTGCTGTTGCATCTGATAATTTGGGCTGCCTGTTTTACTCCCATTTTTAGGTACTGTGTCTCTTCATATCTTTCTGAAGTATCGTAGCACTGATTTTGGGCACCGCCCATGTAGTTTGGACTACAGTATGAATGTTTTTAGTTTATGAAGCGACAATATATTTTTTCCCATTTAGTTTCACCTTTAATTAGCTCATTTCATGCCGTAACATGGCTACTTTGAGCGATTCTTAAAAGTTCAGGCAGATGCCTTTTACCAGTTGCTTTTTAAAAACTGCAATTCACCTACTGGATTTCCAGAATCCAGACCAATTTCACTTTTGTTCATCTGAAAACCCCCTATGCAGAAGTATGCTAAAGCCGAACTCCCTGTTTTACGTAAGAGAAAACTTTTTCCTGATAATGTGGATTGAAAGGTCTGTTGGGTTTGTGATGATAGGTGGAGTGACAGCCATGGATGACTTTCAGGAGAAGTTTTTCCCATTCGATGTTGAATTCCACAAAAGCCAGAGCCTCACCAAAGATCAAAACTACTGCAAATATAACAATCAAGCACTTACTGCATTCACTTCATCACTATACATTGCTGCATTGATTGCCAGTTTTGGAGCGTCATTTGTTACGCGGCACTATGGCCGCAGGCCTTCGATTCTTTTTGGTGCTTTCAGCTTTCTGGTTGGGGCTATTCTCAATGCATTTGCTGTTAACTTGGCCATGCTTATCCTTGGACGTATTTTGCTCGGTGTTGGAGTAGGCTTCGGCAATCAGGTACTCGTAAGGATGCTAATATATTCATATTTTTGGCGTTTTCACTGTTTTGCGCCTTTGAAGGAGCAATACAGTAAACCTTTGAAACTTTTAGATCTGTATCGATAACTACTTTCGGGTTTTCAATCCATTGCTATCTGTTTGAATAATTATTTATGCTTGTTATAACTTATCAAATGCATAGCTGTGTGCTTTGAATTAGCTATTTCTATAATTTCCACTGAATTATGATTAAGCTGGACATTGTTACTAGTGTTACTCAAATCCTAATTTGATTGTGGTAACGGTTTTGGTTGAACGAGTAGTTTAGAATTTTGTAAACTTTCCTATGTCACTCTTTTGCAGGTTGTTCCTCTTTATTTGTCTGAAATGGCACCTGCAAAGCTTCGTGGTGCGTTGAATATCATGTTTCAGTTAGCTATCACCATTGGGATTCTTGCTGCAAATATGATAAACTATGCAACAGGCAAGATTCAACCATGGGGCTGGAGGATTTCTTTGGGCTTCACAGGTATTCCTTCAATGCTCATGTTTTTGGGTGGGTTTTTCCTCCCCGACACACCTAATAGTCTTATTGAACGGGGCTATCTGGATAGAGGAAGAGTGTTGCTGGAACTGCTTAGAGGAACGAATAACGTGGAAGTAGAATTTGAAGATCTGGTGCAGGCCAGCAAAAAAGCAAAAGCAGTGAAGCATTCTTTTCGGAATATTTTGGAAAAGAGGAATCGTGCTCAGCTAGCCATGGCTATTCTAATCCCTTCTTTTCAACAGCTTACAGGAATCAATGCCATTATGTTTTATGCCCCGGTATTATTCAGAATAACTGGATATGGAGGAAATGCATCTCTTTACTCTGCAGTTATTACTGGTGCAGTCAATGTGGCTGCAACCCTCCTTTCTATCATTACTGTGGATAGATGGGGACGAAGAGTATTGTTTCTCGAGGCTGGTGTTCAAATGTTCCTTTCACATGTAACACCCTTTTCTTTCAACCAGAACTTGGACTATTATAGGTTTTCCATTGGTTTTTCCTGAGGTTGTTCTTTCCATTTTTTACTTAAGACCTCAAAACTTGACCCTCTCTGGTATTTCGCATATCCATCGTAGGCGCGTTATGTCTTTTCGTGATTCCTAACAAACTCATTGAATGGAGTGTAATTGATTGCACTTGAAGCTTTCTGAGGCATGCATTAGTTTGTTATTTTTAAGTTTAATGGTGGAGTGCGACTCTTTTTGGCATGTCAGTTTCTGATGAACTAGTAAGTTTCCAGTAAGAAAGTGCTCTCTGTAATGCAGGTGGTCATTGGAATAGTTCTTGGGGAGAAGTTCAAAGGAGCACAAGAGCTTTCCAAGGGGTTTGCTGTTTTGTTGGTCGTTGTTATCTGCATATATGTCTCCTCATTTGCATGGTCCTGGGGTCCTTTGGGCTGGCTAGTCCCCAGTGAAATCTTTCCTCTCGAAACGCGTTCTGCGGGGCAAAGCATCACAGTTTCAGTAAACATGCTTTTCACATTCATCATTGCACAATCATTTCTAGCAATGCTGTGCCACTTCCAGTACGGTATCTTCCTATTCTTTGCCGCTTGGGTTGCAATCATGAGCTTGTTTGTCTACTTTTTCCTACCAGAAACAAAGAATGTGCCTATTGAAGAGATGATGAATGTTTGGAGGCAGCATTGGTTTTGGAAGCAGTTTGTTACTGCTGAAGATACATATCATGCTACAGTTGCAGAGCAAAGTCCCAGTGTGGTGGTTGATAGCAGGTAAGGGTAGCCTTGGAATCTTTCTAGCTTGCAGAAACAGGAGATCAAGACCACATCCATCATTTGCCTCATGTATAAAAGCTCTTAGACATGGTAGTCTAAAAATTCTGTATAATGCTATAGCTGCCACAGAAGCACTCTTATTTAGAAGACCTTAGGAGCAGCAGCGTCAACATGTTCACTGTGTAACTTAGATTGAAATTCTCAATGAAGACAGTTGAAATTATCTCTTACCCACATCAAAAATGGGTTTTTTTGGGTTTCAGAATTTTTATGGTAATAAAGAAGAGCAAAAAGTTCTTGGTATTATTTTTCTTCCTTTGCTCTGCTCTTCTACTAGTGATTGCCCTTTTTGAGACTCAGTATAGAGACAATTTAGGTGGATTGCTGAATCAGTACTTCTTTGAGCTTGAGTCAACTGCGTTGTTTTGAGCTCAAGATGAGTAGCGTGCTCATTTTTAGGTAGCATCTATCCCTCACTGATGTTGAATTTTTGGCTGCTTTTAAGTACTTGAAAACTTTTGTTCAAGATCTGTTTGATGGTACACTAATCATTTAATTTGGATGCAAACAACTATTTTTTTCTAGAAAGTGGAATCACCCGATAGAATTATGGGATGTCACTCTCTCCTCGGACTTATGATGGTACCAAGCATTAACCCATTGATGCATACTTTTCAAATCTTAGGAGATTATAAACTCGAGAATTGCCAAACACCAGGGGTTTGCTATTTGTTGCATCTATGATAAGAAACTAAAAGCTTAACTCCTGGGTAGTCCATAACTTGTTAAATTAATTTCATGAAGTGGAATGGAGTAAATACACATAGATTAGAATTCCAGGGCAAATGTCCTAGCTAACATAGCTTATTTATATGATTCTTATCATAACTCTATACGTGTTAAAGGTTAAAATGTTGTTAAGATGTTATTTGGTATTAGATGGACAAAGGAAATCTTAAATGAGATAGTCAAGGTAAATGCCCTATTTATGCCACAATTATGACATCTTATAATGACAACATGCTATAAAAATTATCACGAGATTTGGGCTCAAGGGATAATGAGGTCACCTTAAGGTTTTGTATCTATGGAATACATTTAATGGATGAAAGGATTTAAAAAAACTAGTGGATGCTTTCCACTTGATCATATCGTCTATTATTATTAATAACCTACTGAGTGGAATATAGTACCTAAAAAGTTGAGGTAAAGACTAGCCACCTTTATTGCATTACCTATTTCTGACTTACATCGGGCATTTGGTTTTAAGTAATCAACTTACTATTCTAAGGTTTACTTAGCTTTTAGGTAGCTTTATTCATTTCTGCCGTTATATGGTATTTTATTGGAGAACTAAGTTTGGGGAGAATGTAACATTTAGTATGATATTGATTCCATTATCTCATTTGATGACATATGTATTGTTGAAATATAAATATACATGCTTTCATCATCATGAACTTCCCTGCTTTGGTACATCAATCATCGTATCCTCTCAATTAGATAAATCATCCTACTATACAGCTTCTCCATTCTCACTAGATTCAACATCCAAGCTTTCAATATTAGGCAAGAGATCTTGAGTTTGCTCCTTAAATGTTTGAGCAACTTCATCATCATAATAACCATGCAACTCATAAAAAATAACATCGCATGATATGATGGTCTTCTTGGATAGTGAATCGTAATACTTGTAGCCTTTGACTCTATTGTCATATCCAATGAAGATAGTCTTCAAGGATTCATCATCCAATTTTTTTCTTGTCTCATCAGATACATGGACAAAGACTTTACATCCAAATACTTTCAATCCAAGTATTTTGGGATACAATCAAACCGACTCACTTCAATTGTCTTTCTCATAATAGTGCAGAGAATCTTATTGGAAGATTCAGCTTGGCCATTCCCTCTGGAATGGTAAGGAGTACTAAATCTGTGTATAACAAAAAAATCTTCCAATAAACACTTTATTGTTTGATTAACAAAGTGTGTACCCCGGTCACTGACAATCTCGATTGGACATCCAAATCTGATTATAATATTTTTATAGAGAAACTTGGCTGTAGATTTTGCATCAGCAACCTTGACAGCTTTGGCTTCAACACACTTGGTCATATAATTAGTTGCTACGATAATGTATCAGGCCTAAGGTCCTTGCGTGGCAGGATGAATAGGACCAACATAATCCAGTCCCCAATTTTTCAAACAGTGCTTGCGATAAAACCGGATGCAAGGGTTCATAGTTCTGTCTAGTAGGCCGTCGTGCTCGCTGGCAAACATCACATGTCTGAATATTATTCTCTGTGTCCTTATGAAGCGTAAGCCACCAACAACTTGATTGCCCTGAACATTGGCTCATAGCAATTTTTACTTTAAATGGGATACAATTTCATTTCATTGCAGATGCCAAATGTTTTTTAAATGTTTAATATACTGTATATGGATTAAAGTCTGCATTTTCATCATATCAAGTTTAATTAGTTTTGGAAGATTTGCACACTGGAGCCCATATTAATTGGCAATTAAATGAAAGCAAATTGTGTGCAGTCCACTGCATCCCATGTTAATGTGTAATTAATTCACATCTAATTGTATGCAATTCAATTTTTTAGACCAATTTTTTGAACTGCCAAAGTTTATCAAGAGTTGAGTTGAAAGTCTGAAAGGCGTTTGCAATTTCTTTGGGAATCGTGTGAGACATGCACGCGTGAAGGGTGTGAGCGAAGGGCAAGTCTAAAGAGGGCAAGAGGTCGTGCAGGTGGGACTCAAAACATGCTCACAACACTCGGCACCTGCAATGATGCCTTTCACAACTACTCCGCTGCTTATCACTATTGTGACTGCAAGAGATGGAGACGAGGACATGCCCCGTGCTTTTTGTTCGACTCCAATTTGTGTCTCTTTAGATGCTAATCATCTATAACTATTCCAGGGCTGGTCCTAGGTTTTCCTAGGTTCGGCGATGCCCGTAGCATTCGTGAGCATTGATAGTGTAAATGTGGCATTATGTCATTGGTTGAGAGAAGGTTGATTATGTTCCATAGTGGCATTAGGCCTTTGGTTCTCTTTGGTGGTTTCATCTTTATGGTTGGGACTGCTCTCAATGCACCTGCCGGGAGCTTGTCCATGCTTATCCTTGGACGCATCTTGCTTCGTGTTCGGGTAGGCTTTGGCAATCAGTTACATCTAAGTTCTAAGGAAATAGATGTATTCACGTTTCTGGCTTCTTCAGTGTTTTGCTTTATAGAAAAAATGCCTTAAGATCAATGTCAGTACTAGCTAACACTTGTGTTTTTCTCAATGCATTGCTATCTGTTTAAATAGCTAATTCCACTTGTTTTTCAATGCCTTGCTATGGGCTTTGAATAGCTATATCCCACAGAATCAAGGGTGAGGAAATAGTTGATAGTACTCTTCACATACTAATTTGAATGTGGTAGCAGTGATTTTGGTTGCTTTGATACTCTAAAAGTTTGAACTTTGTGGTATACTTTGTAAGGTTTCGTGTGTAATTACTTAGAGGCTGTTCCTCTTTATACGTCTGAAGTGACACCTGCAAAGCTTCGTCGTGCATTGCATATCATGTTTCAGTTAGATATCACTATTGGGATTTTTGTTGCAATTCTGATAAACTATGAAACAGCCAAGATCAAACCTTGGGGCTGGAAAATTTCTTGGGGCTTGGCAGGTGTAGCTGCTATGCTCACGTTTCTTGGTGGGCTTCTCCTCCCAGAGACACCTAATAGTATTACAGAACGGGTTAACCTGGATAAAGATAGAGCCTTGCTGGAGAAAGTTACGAGGAACCAAAACTGTAGATGTAGAATTTGCAGATCTCATGCAAACCAGTGAAAAAGAAAATGAAGTGAAAAATCCTGTTAAGAATATTTTGGAAAAGAGGAACCGTCCTCCTCAACTAGTCATAGCTACTCTAATCACTTTTTACCAACAGATCACAGGAATCATTGCAATAATGTTTTATGCACCAATGTTGTTCACGTCAATTGAAGTTGGAGAAAATGCATCTTTTCTTTTATGCAATTATTACTTGTGCAGTCTCAATGTGGTTGTCTATCCTTACTATGGACAGATGGGGACAAAGAGTTTTGTTTCTTGAGGTTGGTGTGCAGGTAACATTTTTGTACTGTTATAGTTTTTATATTCATTTTTGCATGGGTTTGTTCTTTCCATTGCTGATTTTAGACTAGATACTTTCTGGTGTTTTGAATTTCTGTTGGCCTATTTCTTTCTCCTTAGCACGGCTTGATTGAATGAGAGAAAAATCTTGTTGAAGCTTTTTTATGGTGGTGGTACTTCGCTGTTTTTCAGTTTCAAGGCAAGATACAACTCTTGTTGCTGAAGTATGAGATAAAAACTAGGCCTTTAATAAAATGGTGTTGTTTGTGAAGCAGGGGGTCATAGGTAGTTCTTGGGGAGAAGTTCGGAGGATTAATTTAAAAACACTTGCACTGGATTTTTAGGGAGATAATGTATTTAAGCTAGTTGCATAAAAAAAAAGTACAGCATAAAAAAAGTCAATTGTGGTGGTATCATGATATCAATAAGAGATACATAATTACTCGATCGTAAAATGGTAATATGCCTGACATTGATCAAACTCAAAAGGACAGTCTTCATACACAGCTGCTCATGGCATGAATACTACCTCAAATATTTTGTACTTTTCAAAGTTTTGATCATACATTTGTACATACTACATACTATGCCTTTGAGAAAACTATGACAAACTTTCTACGATTTTGATGTGCATTGACTATAGTTTTGTTGGGGCTTGCTCATTTTCAAATGAAACTCCAAACATGATGTGTCTTTTGAGTTCTACACAACAAATGTATCAAGTTTAAGTACACTAAATATTTCAAATCACGAGTGTCTATTTCAACAACTTCTTGTGTAGATTCTCTTTCAATTTACTGTCTTTACAATGCCCCTTTCAATTGAAAGCTAAGCATGTTGTACTGTACATATAGATGTTCATCTCAAACTCAAAAGGCTCATAAATATGGACACTTGCCCAAAAATATGCATGAGAATTTGAGCTACATGCGCGCACACCCCTTTGTATGAAAAAGTGTTTGATTATTTGCAAGCTTCATAAAAAACATGCAAAAGCTTCCAAAAGTTGATCCCAAGACTTTCATAGTATAACGACTTCTACTCTGATCCAAACAAGTCAAGAATCTAAAATCTAGAATAGACTAAGTACAAAGATTCAACCCTTAAAAATTATCACCCATAGAATGCGTCTGACAAAGATCAAGCATTATGGCTGATGAAAATTGTTTCTTCACAAGACATATTTGAGACACACCATATCAAAATTCCTCCCAAGTATGATTTGGGTTGAGGCACAATATAAACTGATGACAACATGTACAACAAATAAGATAATAAACACTAACATATAGCCTCTCCACTTGTTCAAAACATCAATTTAACATGCAACATAACAACTGAACACAAATTTGTAAAAAAAGAAGGTTTTCAGTTGGGTTTCTTGTAAAAGATGATATATGAAAGAAAGTTATACCTGTTATTTGAGCATGCAACATACTCAGAACCTTTCAAAAAACAAAGTGCATGTGGCATAATCATTAAGATAAAAACATGTGCTTGGACAGCACACATAGATGTAGCTTATGTTATATAATAGTATGATCATATAGAGCTATTGTTTCTTACCAAGTGTTCATCCAAGCGTGAGCAAAACCCACACTTACACAGATGTTTAATTCTTGTACCAAGATATAAAAAGCAAAAGTGTTCTCTTTATGACCATCTTCCCAAATGTTGTAGGAATACGGAATGTTTACATCAACTACATGAATAGAATGTAGTCGCTGTTATTCAGCAAAGTTGGTCTTCTCACGCCCATAACCTTGAAGTGTATTATAAAAAATCATCACAAAGTTAAAGATCTTTCTGAATTATGACAAATGGCTTCTCTTGAAACTATCAGAAAGACTATAGTTGCCAATCTATTGGCAGCCTACCTGCCTCTTCAAGAAGTTTGTTGGTTTCTGAAAAGTGTCTGCACAGTGCACATTCAAAGAAAGTCTTGCATAGATGAGTGCTTTATTGAACATGCATAAGTTTTATTGGCATCCAAAATTCCCTCCTTTTATCACATCATTTTTTAACTTTTGAGAGGAGCAAGGACATGTTTGCACGATTTCTCAGTCAATTTACTCTAAGAGAATTTACCTGAAGTCATCCTGGCACAAGACATCTGTTACAAAAATATGTAAGCTTATAAAAACCGTGCTGGACATGACTATAGTAAAATTAAGAATGAAATAACCTGCACTTGAAAAAGCCCCTGTGCGCTGAAAGACCAGAGGGATGTGCTGCCTTTAAGATATGATGACCATTGGCCTCAATCAACCTGGGATAGATGATAGATCACTCAATTCAGCTGTCTAGATGTTTTTCAATTGAAAAAATCGATGGTTTCTACAGACATTAATAGTTTCCATCTACAATGATAAGAACTAACACATCTGAAATACCTAGTTTTGTCTTGTGCAGAACTTCCCCATAACAAAAACACAATCCCTGGCCTTCGATGGGAAAGAACCTTAATTGTAGCATCAGTTAATTGCTCCCATCCCTTTTTGGCGTGAGAATTTGCACGATGTTCACGCACTGAAGCACTTGCGTGTAGTGAGCCAACATAGTTAGTGAATTACACAGAAAAAATAAAGGTCCATAAACTAGTAGTAGTGATCTCACAATGATTGAATCATTGTGGTACTCTGATCACAGAAGATGGCAAGGAACACACCTGTTAACACCGCATTCAGCAAAAGCACACCCTGCTCGGGATCAAAGTAAATCACTTGAAATAAGGAAAAAGTTTAACTTGGGTCATGAACATTTCTAGTGATAATAGTCGGCAAGACTTACACAAAGTAGCATGTTGGCTCACCTGTTGTACCCACTTCTCCAGATTCCCATGTGAAGGAATAGTGCATCCTACATCTTGTTGTATCTCTTTATATATATTAATTAGGCTTGGGGGAACCTTCACACCAACAGGAACTGAGAAACAGAGGCCCATAGCTTGTCCAGGACCATGATAAGGGTCCTGCAAACGCAAAGGTAATAGACCAAGAAAAGCATCTGTTTTCAGCACATTCAAATGCACAAGTTCATCCTGATGGATGCTAAACTAGGTTTAATCCTAGGCAAATACTTATGTAATCTTATGACGGAGCATTTTGGGAAAACGATCTTAATGTAAATGAGAGAGAGAGAGAGAGAGAGAGAGAGAGAGAGAGAGAGAGAGAGAGAGAGAGGACCTGGCCAATTATCACAACTTTGACCTTGTCAAGGGGGCAGGAGTTAAGGGCATTGAAGATCTGAGCAGGAGGAGGGTAGATTGGAACGCTCCCTTTTGATTCTTCTGTGACAAATTCACAAAGTTTCTTTATATATGGCTTGTCAAACTCCCCTTGAAGAGCACCGAGCCACGACTCTTCCACCAAAAGCTCAGATATGGAGGGATAGGGCAAGCCTTTTCCTGCAGTTGGCCACACTTCATTGTCGCAAAAAATTTCCAGTTTTGAGCCTGAACTACCTAAATGGGAATTGACTACGGGTTTATGGGTTTATGGGACAAAAGTGATCTTGCCTTGCGATTTAATGACTCGCTCCTCACAGATTCTCCGGTTATTCTGAGCATTAGTGACTGCATTGTTTATCTCCAATCTGATCTGCTCATCCTGACTAGACTCTTCATCCTCCTGCTTTGCATCTTGCTTCAAGTCATTTGAGCAAAAGCCTCCTTCACCCACTTCGGCAACAGCAGCACAATTCCCAGACCCATTTGCATTTTCTCCAACAGACTCTATTTGAAGCTCCCTACTGTGATCAACAAGCGGTTGTGGACAAGGGAGTGGCCGAACTGTTATTGCAAAAGAACCACCAAGGGGCTCAGCCATAATAAGCGTACTCATAGCATTGCCATCGCCAGAATCTTTGAGCCTCTTTTTGGATCGCGAAGAATCTGATCGCGATTTCTGTTTCCCCATCTTCTGCAACAAAAAAATCTAAATTCAAATTGTAATGTACTTTCATCTTTTTTGTACAATAAAAGCAGCAGCTAATAAAAGCTAAAGCTAGTCACAATCCTGTGCATGAAGCTAAAAAGAAGACTATTTCAATTGCACTATAAATGACATTACCATGTGTGTGTTGAGTCACTAGATTGAAGTTTGTGATAAAGTCAAAAACTCAAAAGCTGATCATGCAAATGAGTGTTGGGTGTGTATCAAATTTTTTTTTATACTAGTTGAGTTCGGGTGCTGCAATTTTTTCACAAATTTAATATCGGCTGGATATTAATATGAGGAGGTATCACAAGGGTGATATCAATCGATTATCAACCCGAGTATAAATATGTACAAGTTGCTAAAAATAATTTTTTGAAGAGCAATATGTAATTTGAGACATCAAAACAATCTAAGATATCAAAACAATTCACCAAAAATATATTTCTATTGATGTCATGACAAAAATCCCTAAAATCCCCAGAGCTTGGGTATCAATACGAGTATTAAGATAAATAATACGGGGGTGTCCGGTTCTAGACCCTAGTATTACAAAATCATATACCAATCGGGTATGTTCTATGACAACATTGTTGATACCAACTGGCACCTATATGTCAGCCCACAATTGGTGCAAACATTACAAGTGTTGTTTTTGGCCTTGCCTTGCAAAGGCACTACCATGTTTGTTAGAAATAAAAGTTGTAAGTTAACATCGGTAGTAGAAAAATCTCTTATACATAGTTAGCTGGTTGTATGCACACTTAGATTTTTTGTTTATATTGAGTCTATTGCGACATGCATGAGCTACGTGTCATAACATCGTTAGTAGAAAAATAGTCTCTCTTATACATAGTTAGCTGGTTGTATGCACACTTAGATTTTTTGTTTATGCTGAGTCTACTGCGACATGCATGAGCTACGTGTCATGACAAGTGTCAGGACTTGGTCCGTAACGATAGCCTTGCCATGCAAGATTGCCTCAAGATGAAACTTACAATGTGTATATAGTTACTGCTAAAGTAAGAAAATTGTACTCTTGGTTTCTTTATCAGCTCTACAATTGCTTTGGTGCTGGATAGCTTATGTGAATTGTAGCGTAACTATATTGCCGATCTTTTCTATTAGTGGTATCCAAGCTTTGGTGAGGCACAAGTTACTTGCTACCATAGCCGAATTTGGAGAACATCAATGGATGCCAGAAGTCATTTGCCCCTTTCAAGGAGAATGTAGTTGGAGGTGTGCGGTGGAAGGCATGTCACATTTCAAAGTAAACTTGGCTTTGGAATCACCACATAAGCAACAAGGGGATCTGGTAAGAAATTTTAGCAGGTCATCAAATTGAGCTTTTGAAATTGCCATTTTGCTCGGAACACTCTTTTTAGCCTACAATTGTAGTTATATGTAGTTTCAAGATGGAGCATGTTAAATCTGGCAAAACTAGCTATTGTAATTTGGTCAAACAACTTGTTTGGGCACATTACTATCATATGTATTAGAGGCATTCCATCATTCTACTTATCAACCCAAAACTTGAGGCCATCCACATGTAAAAGTGATTGCAAAAATCAAGCAAGTTAGTAGAGTAAATCATGTTTTTTGATCAAGAGATGCAAGATCAAATGTTGACATAATTTGAGGACCTTGATTATAGTCATGATTAAGGTATAAGGTAGACTTCCTCGGACGTAACATAGCATGCTGGACCACAATAAAGCTCAAGAAAGCTCCATCCTTCATATAGCTCGGGTTTCTGAGTGTAAGATCATGGATCTCTCTTTGAACATAGCTTTTTTCATGGCAGTGAGCAGCTGTAGAGGGGCGCCCTAGGACAAGGAAGTTTGTTTCCAGAGGTCGTAGACAGCTGCATGACAGCAAGTGAGATAGATTTGTTTTTTTTCTTCAAGGGAAAAACCCTTCTACCGTAGCCAATGGAGCTTGAAAGCTTTAGAAGAATAGGAGCAAGGGAAGAGAGTTGTGCCCAGCTCGCGCGCAACCAGTTGGTTTGTTGTCTCTGCTGCCCAAAGCGTCTAGCGCTTTTGGAAGTATTTGCTTCGGCACACAGGAGAACAAGAGGCCATAGGATCAAGAGAGGCTCTCATCGACGGTCGCAATGGCAAGCTTGAGGAGCATCGTGGTCCATTGGATCATAGAGAGCCATTAGATACGATTGAAGAGGGTCTTGAAGAGGGTTCACAACTAGAAAACTCTGTGTTTATCCACGTAGAGTATCCACGCGAACACTTAGTTGATTTTTCAAAATTTTGTTTGTGTGGAACATCCACGCATGGTTATC
Source organism: Diphasiastrum complanatum (assembly GCA_029204225.1). Lineage (NCBI taxonomy): Eukaryota > Viridiplantae > Streptophyta > Lycopodiopsida > Lycopodiales > Lycopodiaceae > Diphasiastrum > Diphasiastrum complanatum. The sequence continues at coordinate 1,830,477 of CM055108.1, read as the reverse complement.
CACTCCAAAAAAAATTTGAACACGCCTTCGGCCAGTCTACCGATGTTTTTTTGACACGGCACCGAAAAATTTATGCGCGTGGATTATCCACGCATGGATAATCCACGCAAAATTGAATTTTGAAAATTCCGGCAAATGTTTGGGAGGGAAGGTTGGCGGCGGAAAGCAGCTTTGGAAAATAAGTGTTTTATTTAATGAGTTCATGTATCAATTGATTTAGTTTAAATACACATGCAAAAGATAATTTATGCACTTATACCTAGTGTGCACTGGACCAACAATAGAAACTTCTTCAACCAAGTGCACCAATAAATGCACTTGTGAGTCCATGATGGAAGTCGAAAAATATCTCTCAAACATGCACACAATCTCCACCATATCCTCATGTCTCTTGCGAAAATCCAGCTCACGAAGTTCTTTTGAACACATCCATCTGCAACATATTCAATCCATTTTATGTCTATTTGAATTTCCAATCAATAAATACTAAATAAAAAAATGTACCAAGTACATGTAAATACCTAATAATAATTGATAGTTTGTATATGGTCTCACAAATATCTTTTGACAAGCACCCATGAATTGACAATGGATAGATGAATTGAATCATCTTTAGCCAATCATGAGATTTGAGACCTTGCAACTTTCCATCCACTGTGAATGATGACCGTAGAGAATGGGCAAAACCAGTTGGTGTTCTAATGTCATGAATAATGGAGCGCACATGGTTAAGCTCCTCCTTAGTGAATATCCAAGGTACTTTTGGAGCATGAACTTCACCATCCTTTATCCAATATTCTTTTTTGGTGTTTGATTCTTTTAGATCGTGCCTTGCAGCAATGGTATCTTTTTCACCAATCAAGTGTTTCCAAATAGATTCACCCACATTTTTAAATATGTGCATGGGATCAAGTAGGTGATTAATCAAAAGGTTATTCCAATATTCCAAACGATGAAATATAGATAATCTTTTCATACCATCGATTGGCTTTGCTTGAGATTTGTCCCATAGTATTCGCCAATCTTTTACGGACATCCTCTTTGGAGGCATCTCTCTCTCAACTCTTCCTCCAAAACCTCTTCTATGAGTGTCTCTGAATGAATGGCCTTCATGCAAGTATTTACGATGATTTTCATAAACCACTTTTTTGAGACTAAAAGAGTATCTTCCCACAAGATTTGGCCCGCACAAAAAAACAAGCATTTTTTCCAGCCGTTTGAAAGCCTGCCCAACAAATGGATACTATCAATCACTATTAAAAAAAGTATATGTCAAAGAATAATTATAGCCATTGTAGTATATCATGTAAATGTCAAGAATTACTAGTTGTATGTAACTGTAAACAAACTCCTATGTACACAAGATAGATATTGTTTGAATGATTACCTAAGCATTCACCTAATCCTGGATAGTCATGCATTGTCCACATTACAATGGCATGTAGTGTAAACTCCCTCTCATGTAAGGGGCGCAAAATTTCATATGCTTTTATCCCCTTCTACAAATCTTCCAACTCGTCAATAATCATTTGATGGAACCAGAACCGTACAGAAGTACCGAACAATGGAACTATGGTGATGATCAAGAAGGTGGATCTTCATAACAGTATGCTATTTATGCTGCCGCGCAACAACAAGCATCTAGGAACTGGACCAGAGCACCACTAGATGTGGAGAAAATCACAGAGTTGTAGAATGTCCAAATAAAGAGAAATTTGTACCATTTTGTCGTGACTGTGGTTATGGGCATTGCTATAAAGACTGTCCAGCAAGACCGAAGCCACCACCAGCTATAGCTCCTGTAAATTTAATAACAATCAAGAGAAGACCAGTATCTCAAAATAAACCTAGTGTACCCTTGATGGTGGTCACCAGAGCATAGAAGCAAAAAGAACCAGTTGCGGATCTAGTACCTGCTGATTCTATACTGTTAACTGATATACCAACATCATCTAAAGTTTATCCAAATCTTCATGCAGAAAAAAGAAGATATCAGGATATGATGCAATGGATTAAACATCTACAAGAAGAAGAGAAGCTTGAGGCTGCTAAAGCAACAACTGAAGTTCGTTCTTCACCATTGCAGCCACCAAAAAATTCACGTATAGATAGGAACGATCAGTTGCATTATCATGAAGAACCTTTCAAATGACTGAACCGGAAGTGCCGCAAACAAAATTGCTCATGAATATTTTGTCTAGCAAGATCAATATTTCATTGGGAGAGTTCTTGAAGCTGGTGCCAGAAGCAAAAGAAGTCTTAGCACAAAAGTTAGCTCATGTAGAACCAGAAGTCCATCAAGAGCCACTTTTTTGTGTTGGATTTGAAGAATCTAATGAAGTACTCCATGTCGGAGCCGCTTGGGAAAGTAAACAAAAAAATATCACTCTACCGATACAACATAGACAATTTTCTAAGGAAGTAACCGTGATAGATGGCGGTTCAGGAATTAACCTGATTTCTACAAAGCTATGTGCAAAATGGGGCCTTACAAAGATCAAGTCTATGACTTTTGCCATTAAGCTAGCTGATCAAACAACAGTTTGTCCACGAGGAATGGTTGAAGATATACCTGTCAGAATTGCGGGAGTACAGTTTGTCATGACTTTTGTAGTAATGGACTTATCAGAAGCACCAAATTTCTACCGAGTCCTATTGGGACATCCATGTTTACGAGTTACGCAAGTAATTCATAACTGAGATACCGGGAAAATCACTTTTGAAAATCGTGAACCTGCAGTCAAAGTTGATCCTGCAACTTGGACTATCAAACCAGTGGTTCAAAAAGAGGATGATGATTCATCAACAACGGATCATACTTGTGACCGACCAGAGAAAAATTTGGGAGTTTACTACGATTCTCAAACGGATACTGTCAACTGGAATGAAGCTCTTGCAACGATTGATTGTACAACAAGATATATGTGTCAACAAGATAATCAGTCAGATTTGAGTGAGATTTTATTATTGGATCAAACTTTGGATACACCGATCACTTTTCCATTGAATGTGCTGAATGTAGCTTGGATATCAATGGAACCTATACCAGATCCGATTGAAGATGATCTCATTCTTGTGAGTCATGCCTTGACTTATGATGACAATGCAAAACTTACTGATAAGCAGAATCTAAGTCATATGGATCCGACCAGATTTGGAGTGCGTAATGTTCTTGATGAACCAACAATAAAATCGCTTAGAACAGCTATATTGAAGGAAGACAGGATCACAGGATCAATGGCGAAGAAACAAGCCAAGCAACATTATAATATGGTCCCGAATAGAAATTTTTTTTTCAAAAGATTGATTCAAAAAATGTGTTACCCTTACTAGATAAAGGCGAAGGGACAATCAAGGATGATTTTACAAGCCAAAATTCTAGCAAGACATCATCGTCTAAGAAGTCCTCACCTCCACGATCAATTCCTGTTAAGAAGGCTAAGCGAAGATCCAAGACAAGTCCTTTCGACAAAGAACAAGCAAAGGTAGTCCAGCATGATATGCCCAAACATTTTAAACGTTATACACCGGATGATGTGGTTATCATGTTACCTAAAGCACATCGTGAACCCAAAGAGCAGGTTTCAGAATCAAAAGATGTTTATGATGGCCCAGCTAGGACACAACCAATGAATCTTGTTGAATCAGAGAACCAGAAAAGATTGTATAAGTTGGATCACAACTTAATCCTGAACAATATCAAGCACTCCGAATGTTACTTATTAAGTATCAAGATTGCTTTGCATGGACTTATCAAGATCTGAAGGGTATTTTGACATCAGTTATTGAACATACCATACCTTTAGTACCTAATGCAGTTCCAAAGGTTAATAAGTTCTATCGTTGTAATCCTAATGTTACGGATCTGATAAAGAAAGAGCTTTAGAGACTGCTTGACGCCAATTTCATTTATGAGATCGAGCATACCAAATGGGTTTTACCGATTGTCATTGTTCCTAAGAAGAATGGAAAATTGAGAATTTGTGTGAATCTCAAGGCTTTGAACAAAGTGACGCGGAAGAATCACTTTACGTTACCTTCAACTGAAAGCATTTTGGATCGCCTTGCTGGAGCGGAAGCTTATAGTTTCCTGGATGGATTTAGTGGTTACAACCAGGTTGAGATTGCAACTGCAGATCGCCACAAAACAGCTTTTGCAATAGAATGGGGTACCTATGCTTACAAAGTAATGTCGTTTGGACTCTGTAATGCACCAAGTTTGTTCCAAAGAGTAATGCAATTTGCTTTTAAAGATTATCTACAAAAATTTCTTGAAATATACTTGGATGATCTAGGAGTCCATAATAGAGATACAGACCACCTAGAACGATTGGAGAAAGTATTTGAAAGATGTCGCAAATATCAAATTTTTCTAAATCCAGAAAAATGTCAGATATGGGTATCCCACGAAGTTGTGCTTGGGCATGTGATATCGAGACATGGCATTGCCACAGGTTATTCTAAAATCAAGGTTATTATGGAATTGCCACTGCCAACAACGATTTATGGAGTTTGTGTTTATGGGTCATGGGAACTACTATCGAATTTTTATTATCTTCTTTGCGGATTTAGCATGACCTATATATAAATTGACTATTGTTCCTATTTGGATAGTAGAGACGTTAGAAGTCTTTGTAAAATTAAAAAAAGCATTAACTTCAGCACCGATACTGCGTTCTCCAGATTGGACGGTTGAATTTCATGTTCACACATATGCCTTGAAATACGACATTGGATCAGTTTTGACGCAGCGAGGTGACTATAAGAAGGACTATCGTATACGATTTGCAAGCAGACAACTTACAGATCCGGAGAAGAACTATTTAACAACAAAACGTGAAGCGTTAGCCATGATTTTTTCTGTTCAAAAATTTTGTCATTACCTCATGGAAACACACTTTGCATTTTATACGGATCATCATCCGTTATTTTACTTGCTAAACAAGACGTGCAATACTGGACATATTGCAAGATGGTTAATGTTATTGACTGAATTTGACTTTTGAACTGTGGTTCGAAAGGGGAAGCAACATTATCTAGCCGATCCCATTTCTCGAATTGAATCCGCACCAGTTAATACTGTGATGAACTATCAGATGCTGCATTGTTCTATGTAGAAGCAGTACTTGAGTGGGCAATGAATATTGTTGTGTACCTGATGCTAGGACAACTGAATGACTCTTTGAAAAAAGTATAGAAGAGGCAATTGATTCATAAGGCTCAACCTTATCAATTGATTGCAGGACAATTATATCGTCGTGGATCAGACAATATTCTACGTAGATGTGTTTTATCGCATGAAATACTAGATTTAATCATGTTTTCACATGATGGCATGGCACTTCTCTACAGATATTACTATTTGCAAACTGTACTAACTCCAATTAGTGTGTCTAGGCCTCACAAGGTCATTAATTACATTATGGGTCATGTCTAGTATGACGTGGCATAACTAATGAACTTGATTCACTAGAGTACCGGATCATGTCCTTGTCTTTCAGATTTTGATTGGGGACTAAAGCTGATCTGCAAAATAAAAATAAGATTTAGAAAAAAACAATTCACAATCATTGATGTGTTAGATGAAACAAAACACACGAACAGCTCAAAACAAAATCTTACTTGAAAGCATATATTCTTTTTTTTTTTTTTTCCGTTGAACCCCACTTGTTGAAAGCTTGTCAATACCTTTTAAAATAACTCTTTTTCGCTTATTGTTCAATATTTTCTTCTGTAACGTGTTTACTTATGTATTTATTTGACAATATGAGGTACGCAATGCTTCCTCACCTCCGCATCTGACCGCATGCCATCACATTCAACACACCTTCCGCACTCCATTGCAACAGCTGCCCTCACACCGCATCACACTGCAACACCTGCATTCCACCGTTGCAACCACACTCCATCACCAAACCTGCATCCACCCGTTGCGTTTTGTTTGTTTGTTTGAGGTTGATGTTTGTTTGTTTCTTTGAAGAGAAGATAGAGAGTGTGAAAGAACAAAAGAGATGGAGTGTGTGTGTGTGTGTGTGTGTTTAAATTTTGCATTGATTTAAAATGGTTTTGAATGGTCTTATAATAGATTATTAGTATTATTTAGGATAGTAGATTTATGATTATTAGATTTGTAATTTGTGAGAGAGAGAGAGAGAGAGAGAGAGAGAGAGAGAGAGAGAGAGAGAGAGAGAGAGAGAGAGAGAGAGAGAGAGAGAGAGAGAGAGAGAGAGTTTGTTTTCTATAATAGATTGTGATAGTGTTTATAATAGATTAATTTTTGATAGTTTTTATAATAGATTGTTTGAATTATTTGAGATAATACTTAACATTTTATATTGATGTAGAATTTAAGATTATATATAAATACATAATCTATGGTAGTAATAGATTATTAAATTTTTATTTATTTAGGACTAAGAATGATAGATGAGAGAGAGAGAGAGAGAGAGAGAGAGAGAGAGAGAGAGAGAGAGAGAGAGAGAGAGAGAGAGAGAGAGAGAGAGAGAGAGAGAGTTTTTTGTAAACATGTTAATCATTTTACATTGATTTAAGATTTAAGATTTGAGAGAGAGAGAGAGAGAGAGAGAGAGAGAGAGAGAGAGAGAGAGAGAGAGAGAGAGAGAGAGAGAGAGAGAGAGAGAGAGAGAGAGAGAGAGAGAGAGAGAGAGAGAGAGAAGAGAGAAAAGGGAAGAAGTGTGTATGTATTGTGTCTTGCATTTTGAATTTAAGATAATGAAGAAAGAGAGAGAGTGTGTGTGTGATTTGATTAAGATTTAGGGTTCGTCGTGTGTATCCAATTCAGCAATATCTTTTCCTTCAAACACGCGTCGTTTTCTTGCATTAAGTTAATCACATACCACCATCTTGGGTCTATTCGATCTGGTTGGAATATAATCTGCCAAAGAATTAAAAAAAATTAAGTTAGTATTATAAGATTGATACATAAATAATTGGATTGCGAATATTAATGACATTGAAATTTTAGAGTCTCACTTGTTCGCAATGTCGTGGCAATACTAAAGTGTCATGAGAGTCCATCAATATACATTCTGTTGAGTCGATTTGAAAAAACTTTGAGTTATTGTTTCTAATCGTGGCGTTGCTTCCACGATAGATAACCTTAAACCATTTTACATCAAAAATAAAGTATTTGTCGTCCCGTAATCGACTTCATAAATATGTTGCAATGTGCCGACATAGTCTAGGTCACTCGAAATGATATTAGGGTCTCTCGCACTAGAACGACTCTCTTGTTGAAAGTTGGCCATTAAACCACAATCATATGTACGTCGCTTGTTGTCAACTATCTCAACACGGGAATGGTGTCCATATGCCCACATGGCAGTGTATGATGTATACTAAAACACAAAAAAAAAAGACAAATGTGTGTAATTAGAAATACTATTCATATATTGAGTAGTACAAAAACAAAACTTTACATAAACAATATTACACTAACCTTCCATCCACATCCGCGAACAAATTCCCATTCTAATTCGGTCACTTCTTCTCCGTTTTCGGATGCTTTTAGCATCGTATCAAAAACCCATTCATGAGAGCATTTTGAAGGTAAAGGCTCCAAAGGTTCGTCGTTCTCCAACACCCTTCTTCTTCTTCGATTGATATTTCTTCTTCGTTTCAATGTTATGTTTCTTTCCTTTTTGGCTTCTTCATACTTTGAAATCCACTTTTCCATTTGTCCACAATTATATAGTATGAATCTGTCAATTTTTTCTTTTAATTGAGGTGAAAGTCTTTTTTGCACACCATTTCCTTGTGGTACTTCACCCTTAACACGTTCATCTTTTTCTTCACACCACATTTTTGGACTTGCAGGATGCAATTGTGAGATTATTTCGGTGATATAAAACAAAGATTCCTATACAAGCCAACTTTCTGCAATGCTACCTTCTGGCCTTGCCTTTTGTCTCACAAAGCCCTTTAAAACTTTCATAAAGCGCTCAAGGTAGAACATCCATCTCGTGGGCACAGATCCTACAATTGATACTTCTTTGACCAAATGCACTAGAAGATGAACTTGTATATCCAAAAAGGAAGCTGAAAAATCTCTTTCCAACAAACATACCATTTCAATCATTTGGATTTTCATGGAATCCAATTCACTATTTTTTATTTCTTTTGAGGAAATCCACCAGCAAGATTGATAGTACATTAGGTTGTTTAACACATAAAAAATTAAAATATCACATATTTATACAAGTGCTTGAAAAAATATACAAACCTAATCATCGATGACAAATTGTAAAGCGTATTTTGTACGTCATCTTTGAAGAGACCTCGAATAGAAAGTGAAAGTATGAATTGCAACATCTTATGCCAATCATGTGATTTCAATCCACTTAATTTACCATCTTTGGTAAATGACTTGCATAAAGAATGTGCATAGCCTGTTGGAGTTCTCATTTGTTTTATGACATGTTTAACATATGAGAGTTGCTCTTTTGTAAGAATCCACGACACACTAGGTATAATCTCATCTCCACCTTCGGTGTATTGAATCCAATAGGGTCTTTTCACATCGGCCGCTTGTAGATCTTTACGAACTGCGGAGTTGTCTTTCATGCCAATGATGTGGTTCCATAAGGATTCACCGACGTTTTTGAATATGTGCATAGGATCCAATAGATGGTTTATCAATAAATTCTTCCAATAGGGTAATTTATGAAAAATAGACAACCATTTCATACCATCAATGGATTCATTCCATGAAGAATCAACGTCGTGATGTTTAAGCCATTCACCATGCCATTCCGCTACTCCCATGCGTGGGGGTGGTGGTGTAGTTAGAGGATTATCTCCTCGCCCTCCAAAAAATTGCCTATTCAATCTTCGAAAAGGATGATCAGGCGGCAAGTATTTGCGCTGATTTTCGTACACCACTTTTTTTAACATATTTGTGCTATGTCGACCCTCCAAAAGTGGTCCACAAATATAACATGCGTTGTAACCCGATGTGGTAAAACCTGCATAGTTCATAAACCAAATTAAACATAAGCTTAGTTAAATATACTCAAATGTTAAACCCTAAAACATATTAGATTCATTATATAGATACCTGAACATTCGCTTAAACCGAGGTAGTCATGCATCATCCACATTACAATTCCACGAACAACAAAGTTTCGTTGTTGTAAAGGTCTCGAGATGTCGTAAGAGTGAATACCATTCCAAAGAATGCACAATTCATCGATCAAAGGTGCAAGATTCACATCCATGTTCTTGGCCTTGTACTTTTCTGGAATCAATAAAGCCAATAACAAGTGTCCGTTTTAATACTCAACCATGGAGGTATGTTGTAATTAACGAGCACAACTAGCCATGTGGACCAAGTTGACGCTTGAACGCTAAAAGAATTTACACCATCCATAGCAAGGCCAAATCTCAAATTACAAGGTTCGTTTTTAAACTCGGGCCATTGGTCTTCAATATGTTTCCATGCAAGTGAATCACTTTACTCGCATCACATCATCCGTAGATCGGTTTTTGACATGCCAATCCATTAGTTGTGCCAAAGATTTACATCAAAATAAACGTTGCAATCGTGGGATAATTGAAAACTGTCGTAACACTTTTCGTGGCACTTTATCCCCTTGTACGTCATCTCAAAAACGTGAAGCGTTACACATTAGACATTGAAGCTTTTTTGAATGCTCAGTTCTATATAGAACATGGTTTTCTGGACATGCATGTATTGTGTCGTAATCCATTCCAAGCACGGTCATCATCTTTTGTGCTTCTTTTCGTGTTTTAGGTATAACATTTTCTTTTGGAAGTATTCGATGCAACAACCTAAAAAAAGAGCAATGTGAGTTGTTAGAAAAGAAAAAAAATTAATTTAATGTAAATATGCTATAAAGTATAATAGTTGTGTTATGCGTTAAGTACCCGAATAAAGATGTCACGCTACAATCACTCCATTTGTATGTTGCTTGAAGGTTTAGAATAAGAATTGACATAGCTAGTCTCGAAATGGATGCTCCAAGATATAGAAGAGTGTCTGTCTCATTGTGCAAGAGAATCTCCTCTTCATCCATCTCAAATTGTTCATGATCTCCGTTTTCATTAGAAGATGCATGCATATCATCATTCTCATTTGTTTCAAAGTAAGATTCAAACATGTTGTGCATTGCTTCATCATGTTGCAGCTCATCATCATAATCGTTAGAATCAAGTTGATTATTCTCTTTTCCAATTGTGTTTGCCTCTTTAATCTGTTTCATTCTTTGTTTTCTTATGTCTATCAAAACTTGACGTTGATTGTAACTAAACACAGATGGATCAACTCCGTGAAATGGCATTCGATGTATTGGCTACACACTTGAAACAAATTTCATAAGTGACATATATAGATTAACGAAGATTATAATAAAAAATAATCATATAAAATCAACAAACCTCAACGTCTTCCAAATTCGATGGTTGACCTTCTTCTTTTTGTCCAAACTTTCACAAATGATTTTCAACAATGCGTCTTTCACGCATCTTTTGTCCATCACACTTGAGGCATGTGCACCATATTTTATTTTGAAAATAATTTTTCTACGAGAACAAAAATCAAGTACATGTCACTTTAGCACAATATTTTAACTTATAATAACAAAGTTTTTATGAACAAGAACACATGCATGTTTATTACTTACCCTGTTAACTTGAGTACTGTCTTCATTGCTAAACTGATCTGAATGTAATTCATCTCGTTGTGATAAACTGCATATATGCACAAGTACAAAACACAAATAACATAAAATTATTGTATGATTCTAATGTTTTAATTTTTAGATATAGCTATTCTTATACGTTGTCGCTTACATGATTCTTATGCCAATCTTGGTGTAGGTTCGAGCTCTACATGCATATCTCTCTCCTTTTGTTAACACAGGTATGAAAGTCCCACTCCAATATGCATTAAAGTTTTGTAATTGATTTTCTTTTCTACTTCATTTCAATATATTAGGGTTTATTGTAATGTATTGTATGTTTATGAATGTAGTAATCATGTCGGGGTCAGGCAGTGGTGAAAGCTCGGGAGACTTTGTAAAAAATTTATATGAATCATTAACTCCTGAGAGAATACAATTGCAAAATATGCTTAGCCAAAATGAGGGTGGTCCCTCACAAGAGGCCGCGGCTCCCACCCCCACTGAAGAGTCATCCACAAATCCTTATTATGACGTGGATCCTCAAGGCAATATAATTGCCAATAGAAAAGAAAGGGTGGTTTTGGACTGACTCTATTCTTTATGCCAACGTCATTTTGGCGACAGATTATTTAGTAAATGGTCCGAACAACCTGCCGCCGATAAACGACTGGTTATTGGTATTCTTCGTGACGAATTCCAACAAGAAGAGGAATTCGACGAGAAGGAAATTCATAAGCATATGAGCTTATGGATTAGGCATCGTTGTGATATGGCACGACGAGCTTATAGGGACGGGCAATTCAAGCCTCTCTGGTGTTCAAGAAATGATTAAAACCGTGTGAAAGCGGATGAACGAACAACAGATAAACACAAGATTCAGAAAGATGCTGCGGTCGCTAAGATGTATGGGATAGGCAACCCTAGGTTGGGCTCGAGCGGAAAGGCGGGATTGCAAGCAAGCATGGTAAGTGAACTTACTCTACTCTTATAGTTTATCTTTGATTTTATATGCTTTTATTTTTTAATATGCATTATGACTAGCTGCTTCAATGTAGCCCTAAATTAATTTCAACTTCAATTGAATGCATGGATAGTTGGCGGACTATGGACGTCTGCCAACTAAGGAGGTGTACAAATTTGCCTTCAGGGAATCGTATGACGCATTAGTCGACAAACTAAAGAGCGAGGGTCATCCTCCAAATGTAAGTACTAGTTTTTGTACTTATACTAATGTGGTTTGTATTTCGACATCAATTCTATTTAATTTAATACAATCAAGCATTAAATATTAATGTAGTTTGTTTGTTTGTGTTCATGCAGACTGGACGTCACGACGACGACGAGTAGATTAGGTCTATAAGTTTTAGTTAGATCTAGAAAGACTCGTGCGACATTAAAGCACCAATTTTGTAATACATTAATTTATATTATGAAAAATATTATTATCGCAAATGATCGTGCTATATTGCCATTGCTTTTATATGTGCAATGTTTTGGTTTTTCAAAAATTGCAATGTAAAATTTAGGGATGTGGATTGACGTAATAATCAACTAAGAAATGTCGGATTTCAAAACAACAATCAATATTATATCTAAAAATCTAAATGAAATTTATGATGTGCACAAAGCATATTGAACATGAAGTAATGCAATAAAATATTGCCATGAAGTAATGCACGAAGTATTGTCATTCATAATGAACATGAAGTAATGCAATAAAAATATAAAAAGTAGTTTAAGAATGAAAAATACCTCATGCTTAGTTTGTTGTTTGATCCAGATGTTGAATGCAACTCAAAAATATTGTTTTAAAAACAATTCAAAAACATCGCTTCTCCAAGAACTCAACTCCAAGAACAGCCCGAGAAAAATGCGTGCGCTGTTTTTTACGCATTTTTTATTTTTTTTTACCTAATTTGGGACGTCGGAATCCGACGTCCTAACGCGTCGGATAGACGTCGGATATATTTTTTGATCATTCTGTTAACAGACGTCGGATTCCGACAACTTTATGGGACGTCGGATTCCGACGTCCAAGGATACGTCGGATGAGCGTCGGACATCCGTCGGTAAAATTTTGGGATCATTATGTGTTTACAGACGTCAGAATCCGACTGAATTTTAGCACGTCGCAATCCGACAGCCAAGTCATACAGTTTGCGACGTCTTTGGACGTCGCAATCCGACGTCCACGTCATACGTCGCAATGCGACATCCAGGTCAGCACCTGTGGCCGTCACCGGAATTTGGTTCTGTGGTGTCCGGCACGTCGTGCCTGTCGGACTGCGACGTATTGTAAAGTCGTCGGATTCCGACGACCTTATAGCGACGTGTTTTTCCAACGTCCGCGACGAATTAAAAAAAAATTAAACTCGCGATTCACGTCGCAAATCGCGGCACGTGTTGTTGTGTCTCAACCAACTCAAAGCTTCATCACGAGTTCTGGAAGCCAACCTAGCGCCACGCCAGATTGGACAGCCATAAACAGGTAACTTCCACCCGAGCCAGCCATCGAACTCATCTAACAGGTTAGAGCCCATTCCCCAAGAGCTTAACCAATTCACAGTCATGCAAGGCAAAACCACAAGCGTTGACCAATATGACGATAGCTAGTTTCTAGACCGAAATGGTCCCAACAACATATAGTTGGTGTCCCAGACCAAATTGTCCCGACGACATACTGCTGGCGTTCGGGGATACTACCCTCAACTATTGTGCTAGATAAAAAAAAATTGAAGTGGCCTTACAACTGGTGCTTTTACTGAACACTAAAACCCATAAGGTAATCAAAGTCAGTTTGAGAAAAATCCCTCTTTATCAAATAATCTGACTTAGGTTACATTTCAAGTGTGTGACTGACCTTGGTCTTCGGAGTGCTGAAGCAGGAAGGCGCCAAGACATCATTCCAACTAGGGGAGCTGAGACTTGCTTGGAGCTTGCTTTGAGTCGCAACGTGCATCCCCCTATAGTTATGGTGGGATTCACCACCTCCCCTCACACACCTCCCCTCACAGCAAATGCTTAGACCAAATTGGTAGAGCCCGTTCTTCTCTCTCTAGGATTTTATCTTTCTAGAAAGTCATTTTCCCTAGATCCGATTAAAGTTTTTGAGCCATAAGAGCTTGGCGTCGGCTGGATTCTGGTCACACTGGCACTGAGAGCAGTAGTGGCATTGTTGGCACGAACAATGCTAGCGCCAGGAGTAAAGCTTGCACTTGTAGCTAGCTTTAGAATAGTGACCCATTGTTTTCAGCCTTGATTACGTTTTTAAGATAAAAATTCTACTTCATAATGGTCCTATGAAAAAAGCTCAACTTTGAAAACATTGATTATGCTTTTCAAATTTAGATTCTACTACATAATGGTCATGTGAAAAAGATTACGCAATGGAATCAGTCGAGCAGATGACATTTTCCTTGCCGGTAAAGAATCATAGTCGGCAGGCCTCGCCCCCTAACGTTTTCAGGCACGAGGCACACATGTGTTGGGCGTTTGGCCCTGGCCGTTGGCCCCGACCATTGGCCCCGACCGAGTGGTTGAGCGCCACGTGGAGACGATCCCCATGTGGGTGGGGGCCGTGAAAATTTCCGGGCGAAGATGTATCAAGGCTAGGCTGGGGTCCTGGGCAGCAGGGGCAGCCCCAAAGTGGTGCCGAGCAGCGGGAGCCATGGCCAAGATTTTTGCTATAAAAAAAAAAAACATGTGGTGGACAATGCACTTGGGCCAGACGGCCCTATGCTCCTTAGATGCAATGGGCTGGCCTATGACCCTTTATGACCCTTTATTGCCCTGTGTACACGTAAGGATGAGATGGGGGTGGGCAACTGGCTCAACATTCCATCGTCTATCCACTCACTCACTATAAATACCACCTCTTTCTGCAATACATTTTCACTTCCATTTTGCTGCTGCGGCTTTTCTATCTCCGCCTCTGTCATCACTGTGTCTCTTAAGCCTTGCGATTGATCCTTTGTTGCGCTCATCTCAGTACACAAGCAATCTCTGATAGGGTGTATCGTGCAGTGATCAATTACCTGTTTGAAGCTTTGGGTTTGGCGAGTTGTTGATCAGAACGAACGATCATAATATGGCAGGAAGTGCATCTTTCAGCGTTGGAGGCGGTAGAGCAGATTTATATGAAGGACGAATGACTTTGTTTGTTGTTCTTGCTTGCATCGTGGCTGCAAGTGGAGGCCTTATATTCGGCTATGACATCGGCATCTCAGGTACCTTCCAATTCAATCTTCGGTTGCTCATGTAAATGAATTATCCCAATCCGACATTCTCTAACTTTCTCAACACACTAAATGACAATCATTAAGCAGGGTGCATAAGATTTTATAAGGATCGTCTAAGGTTAGCCACATCTTTTCTGCTACTTATAATATTCCGCAGGATTTAGCTGCATTGCCACGAAACGTTAGAAATAATATCAGAATGGATTGGCGCTATTGCAACTCATTTGTGCTGTATCTTGTTTGACTCCAATTTGTGTTACTTCATATGGCAATCTTCTTGAAGTATTCCACGACTGATTTTAGGTTCGTTTGAACTTTGGACAGCTTGTTGCTGTTGTGACAATTTCTTCATGCTTCCTTTTGCATTCGCAGCTAAAGACCAATTTTTTTTAATGTACAAAGCGATTATAACTTTCTTTCCAGCTTAAGTTCTGCTTCGAACTTGTATCAATCTATCACATTTGCTACTTTGTATGATTCTGAAGAATTCAGGCAGTTGCATTTTGCTCATGGCCTTTCAAAAACTAAGATCAACATGCTGAATCTCCCGTCAAATTTTATTTTGATGATCTGAAAACTGGGATGAAGGAATTTACATTTTGATTACGTAACAAGACTTTTTTCTGATGATGTGGACTTATGAGTTTGTCGGGTTTGTGATGGTAGGTGGAGTGACATCAATGGATGACTTTCTGGAGAATTTTTTCCCAACTGTCGAACATCACAAAAACCAGCTCACCAGAAATCAAGACTACTGCAAATATAACAATCAGGCACTTACTACATTCACGTCATCACTGTACATTTCTGCATTGATTGCGAGCTTTGGGGCATCATTTGTTACGCGGCGCTACGGCCGTAGGCCTTCTATTCTCTTTGGTGGTTTGAGCTTTCTGGTTGGGGCTGCTCTCAATGCAGCTGCTGTGAACTTGTCCATGCTTATCCTTGGACGCATCTTGCTCGGTGTTGGAGTAGGCTTTGGCAATCAGGTACTTCAAAGGAAGTGGATATACTCACGTTTTTGGCTTCTTCAGAGTTATGTTTTATAGAAAGTATGATTTATGTCAGTACTAACTAGCACTCCTGGTTTTCACAATGCATTGCTCTATCTGTTTGAATAGCTATTTCCACGTGTTTTTCATAGCATCAAGGGTGAGCACATGGTTGATAGTATTATTCAAATACTAATTTTTCTGATTGTGATACATTAATACTTCAAAGGCTTGTCGTATACTTTGTAAGGTTGTGTGTGTCACTACCTTGCAGGCTGTTCCTCTTTATCTGTCTGAAATGGCACCTGCAAAGTTTCGTGGTGCATTGAATATCATGTTTCAGTTAGCTATCACTATTGGGATTGTTGTTGCAAATATGATAAACTATGGAACAGCTACGGTCAGACCTTGGGGCTGGAGAATTTCTTTGGGCTTGGCAGGTGTTCCTGCTTTGCTCATGTTTGTTGGTGGGCTTTTCCTGCCGGAGACACCTAATAGTCTTATAGAACGGGGTAACCTGGATAAAGGGAGAGCCTTGCTAGAGAAAATTAGAGGAACAAAAACTGTAGATGCAGAATTTGAAGATCTGGTGCAGGCCAGTGAAAAAGCAAATGCAGTGAAGTATCCTTTTCGGAATATTTTGGAAAAGAGGAATCGTCCTCAACTTATCTTGGCTATTCTAATCCCTTTCTTCCAACAGCTCACAGGAATCAATGCCATCATGTTTTATGCACCGGTGTTATTCAAATCAATTGGGTTTGGAGGAAACGCATCTCTTTATTCTGCAGTTATTACTGGTGCGGTCAACGTGGTTGCAACCCTTGTGTCTATCTTTACTGTGGACAAATGGGGACGGAGAATTCTGTTTCTTGAGGCTGGTGTTCAAATGTTCCTTTCACAGGTAACACCTTTGAGCTGTTATAATTTTTTTATTCAGTTTTAGCTGGGGTTTTTTCCATTTCAGCTGATTTTAGACCTTGAAACTAGATACGTTTTGGTGTTTTGTTGGTGGTTTGCAAATTCGCTGTTAGTGCGCATCATCCCTATTACGATCTTGATTGAATGGAGAAAGATTTTTTACTTGAAGCTAGCGCTACTTTGCCGTTTTTCGGTTTCAGGACGAGATACAACTCTTGTAGCACATGTTTGTTGTTGCTGAAGTATGAGATCATAAAAACTAGGTCTTTAATAATTATTTGCTGTCTGGGATGCAGGTCGTCATAGGGATAATTCTGGGGGAGAAGTTTGGAGGAGCAAAAGAACTTTCCAAGGGGTTTGCTGTTTTGGTGGTCATTGTTATCTGCATATATGTTTCCTCATTTGCATGGTCATGGGGTCCTTTGGGCTGGCTAGTTCCCAGTGAAATATTTCCTCTTGAAACTCGTTCTGCAGGGCAAAGCATTACAGTTTCAGTGAACATGCTTTTCACATTCGTTATTGCACAATCATTTCTAGCAATGCTATGCCACTTCCAGTATGGTATCTTCCTATTCTTCGCCGCATGGGTTGCCGTCATGAGCTTGTTTGTGTACTTCTTCCTACCAGAGACAAAAAATGTGCCTATTGAAGAAATGATAAATGTGTGGAGGCAGCATTGGTTTTGGAAGCAGATTGTTCCTGCCGTAGATACATATGCTGCAGTGCAAAGACCGAGTGTGGTGGTTCATAGCCAGTAAGGGTTGTCCTGGAATTCTTTTAACGTGTAGAAAAGGGATTCAAGACCATGTACAGCGTTTGCATCTACACAAACACTTGGACATGCCGATCTTGAAATTCTGTATATGACACTATAAATTGCCACAGATACATTCTCCAGCTTGAACATTCTTACAGTCTATAACCAAAATTGAAGATTGCCATCGCAGACAGCTGGGATTATTGCTTACACACATCCACGATGGATTTATTGACTATCATAATTGCTTATAACAACTAGAAATAGCTTATGTATCTTTGTTAGAATTTTCTTTTGCTGCTCGGGTCTCGTCTGAATCTACTGATCGTCGCTCTTTTGCAGTCTCGAAATACCACTATCTAAACTGATTGTTTTTATACATCAGCACTAAATCCTCTCCTTCAGTTCTTGCTTTATTTTGTACTTTTAAACGCAGTGTGATATACTCATTTCTAGGTAGCATCTCTCTCTCTCTCTCATTTTTTAGCTCAATTATGTTGAATTTCTGGTTGGTTAAGCACTTCAAAATTTTAGTGCAAAGTTCAAACTCTGTGTGATGGTAGTACACATATCTTGGGGTAAAAATATGATTCAACAGCTTTTGACTTCGCAAGAGGAAGGAGGCAATAGATTTATGACATGTTATGTGTGGAATATGAATATGGTGGGTTTGATTGCGTCTCCTTCCCCTTTCTAACAATTCAAGTGTATCTTTTTTTATTGGTCTAACATTTAAGTGAAATATGGACCCTTGAATCTAGTCAAGATTGCGTTATTACCATTGATCGTGGGTGGTGATTTATTTGCATAAGTTATAAGTGTGTGGCCAAGATTGATTAGGGCCAAAGTGCATTGGGCTCTCTCTCTTGCTCTCTCTCTCTCTCTCTCTCTCTCTCTCTCTCATCGCTAAATCTGAAGAAACAAAACATTTCTATTTACATAGCTTTGCTAGCTTTCAGCCCTCTGTCTGACGAAGATGTTCGCGAACACGAAAGTCAAGAGACACGAAGCACAAAAATTTTGCGAACACCTGACGGGAAGACACGAACACGAAAGATTTGCAAACGAGAATCTTTTGCGGTCCAGCACGAGAAAATCAGGCGACGGAAATGAAACCAACGACGCGACACGAAAAACGTCGCGAAACCTTTTCTGCCCTCACGCTCCAAAGAGTACCAGCAAAGATCATGGAAGGACCCAGAAGAATATCTGATTTGATGGCATGACGTCAGCAGAAACACTCTAGGTCGTGGCTAATCTGTCACTCTTGTAATTTCCTGATTAGTTGTAGATGCTTAATCAGTCTAATCTTAAAGTTACATAGAGCGACTATATACTTACTAGATGATATTTGACAAATATACACACGAAGTAGTCTGATGCTAGTAAGCAATCAAGACGAAATACAGACAAGAAGTCTGCGAGACAAGTTCTGTGAGCAGGATCCATAGTGATCCACAAGTCCGCTAGTAAGTGAGACATCCACTCATGAGAGAACTATATTTCTCTCACGCCAACACACTACGTGGATATGCATGCAATGCTTGAAGGATCAGAGAAAATCAATAAATGATCTTGTAGCCATTGTGCGCATGTCTTCTTGTATGATGTATGATCTTGAATGCAAATGTATCTGCTGTTATTCGTGTTTCTGATTCTCCCATTCAGTTCAATTTCCGCACATTGGTTGAATTTGTTGAATGCTGTATTAATTTATAAATGTAGATCAACAGTGCCTGACTACATTATGGAGGATTGTAGGAGCAATTTAGCTGGCAGTGTCCAGCGACCACATCTGAACTCCATCCGAATCGCCTTGAATCGTGGTTGCTTTGCCTTCACTTTTGTTTCACGACCGCGCTACTTCTCATCAGTGGTATCAGAGCCTACCTACCTATATTGTCATAATCTGACATAGCCAAGAAGCTATCAGATCCAGGAGGCCAAGCATTCAGACGAACCACCATCAACGAGGGAACAGACTTAAGAAGCAATGACTTCAATCAGCAACATGCAGAGCAAGATCTGCACAGTTCTTGATTCTTCAGGATCTAAATTTATAGCTTGGAAAGTTAAGACATCAGTCATACTCAAGGGCGAAGGATTATTCCCCTGGGTGGATGGCACAGAAGAGATGCCTACGACATCAGGCAAGGAGCTACGCGAGTGGAGGGAGAAAAACGACCAGGCAGTAGCCTTGCTATCATCTTCCATCAAAGATAGTCTCACACTTGACCTGGCTACACTCTCCAAAGCTAAGGAGATGTGGGATGCATTGCTCACAAGATTTTAGACGAAATCAAGAAGTCAAATCATGATGCTGGAAGATCAGCTGACATCTCTACAGTGGGATGGGAAAGACGTCACTTCTTTCGTAAGAAAGATGAAGGATCTGTTTCTATCACTACATAACTCTAGAGCAGAGAACGCAGTGTTAGCTGAGAAGAAGCTCACTTACCTGTTGAGAGCCTTACCCAGATCATTCCAGACAACGACCTTGCTCGCGAAAGATACTACCATGAACCTCCAAAAGGTGATTGTCGATGTGAAAAATTGCCTACATTGGCAAATCTAGCCATGTAGAATATTGTACATTTTGTCAATATTGTTTGTTGGTTACTTGAATGGCCAAAGTGCCACTTGTACATACACACCTAAAGTAGGTTACCACGAGTCAAGAGGAGTGGTTGTGTCTATTTGGTAGTGATTCCTACTTTGTAGGATCTAGACCATGATTTATGATGAGATTTGTACCTACCATGCACCTACCAAGCATGACTCTTGGATCTAGGCTAGGGTTTTCACATTAGGGCAAGAAAGTGGAGTCTACTTCCTTATTACATGCTGGATTTTCACCTAACTTTGCAAAGGAAGTGTGTTTTACTATGTATTTCCATTCTCCATAGTGAGAAGATAGAAACTTTTTGGAGCCTCAAGGAAAAACTCGAGTTTCCTCTCATTGTATGGTGATTACTCTATTTTTCCAATGAAACCCAGCTTTGGCACTTTGTAAACACTGTCTACAGGCTGTACTACAGCCTTATTTCCACACGTGTGGAGTTGGATTAGACTATTTGATCAATGCTTTGATTGTCTCTACTTGTTTCCTATCAAGCTGCTAAACTAGATCTTGTTTTCTGATGACTAGTTTCTGATAGATTGTTTAACAAGCATACAATCACCTTGTGAATCATTCAAAGATCCATTTATGGTCCTTAGTACTGTACTTTAACATGGTATCAGAGCCAAGTACAAGGCCATTTATCTGTGTTTGAATCTAATCCAGTTTTAGCAGGTTTTGGTGCAAAAAGCTAGTATTGGAAGGGCGAGCTGATATCCAGGTTTTGGTGAGGGGATTTGATCCCAAACTTTTTCAGGATCAAAATCCGTACTCTTCACACGTGTGGGCATCTCTGAACCAGCATTTAATAACCCATATTCATTGGATCATAGAAAATTCATATGGTGTCAGTTTGATGTAATTTTTGGTGCAAATCCTAGGATAAGCTACCAAGATCACTTGCCATTGAGTAGTTTTGAATTTGTTTCATGAAAACTAATTAATCTAGGCTGATTTCAGACCTTCTTAAAGTGGAAATCAGGTCTTGAAAGTACATCAAAGTGAATGAGAGAGATAGAGTCAGTTTTTGTCCAAGAATAGCCAAGATTGGCAAGATTTGCTTGAGTGTAGTTTTCATCTCATCTTATCTTCATTCCAGCTTGTGAGGGAGTGATAGAACTGTGATTACAAATCCATCTGTTGGATTAGAAGTCAACATTTGAGTGAAACAATGCAAGTTAGAAACCTTTGTGAGTTTTAGGTCCAAACAAATCTATATCTTGTGTGTAGAATCTTGCTAGTAAGATGGGATCAGTGGGAGCCTACCTTCTAGAAGCTAGTGAGAGGTTAAATTCTACCAATTATGCTATTTGGAAAGTGAGGATGGAGTCACTAATGGTGCTCCAGGATCTTTATGAGTTTCTAATAGATGATGAAGATGAACCTCTAGGTGCACAGGAATTAGTGAGATACAAGAAGAGGTCTAGGCTTGCACTTCACTGTATTAAGATGAATGTAAGCAATGATCTTTTAAGGGAAGTATCATCATGTAAGAGTGCTAAAGAGGCTTTGGAATCTTTAAAATCTATCTATGAGTCTAGTAACACTTCGAGGGTTCTCATTCTTAGGAATCAGATTTTATAAAGCATGAAGAGGAGTGATGAGAATGCACAAGATTATGTGCTAAGAATCAAGTCTCTTAATAGGGAGTTAGCTTCCATTGGAGAGAAGATTCAAGATAGTGAGCTTGTTCAGATTGTCCTAAATGGTCTAGGGAGTGGCTTTACAAATTTGGTCCAAAGCTTTGCAATCCAAGACACTTTGCCTACTATAGAAAAGCTACACAGTGTATTAGTAGCTGAAGAGTATAGGATGTTGCATACCAATGCAAGAATGAATGCTATTTCTGCAGGATGGTGATGAGAAAGCTAATTTCTCATTCAAAAGCAAGAAGAAGCACTTCAAGGAGACCAAGGAGGAGGACGAGGCTTCAAGCTCAAAGGGCAAGATCAAAGACAAGTCCAAGTACAAATGTTTTTTCTGTGGAAAGAAAGGACATTTTGCATCAGAATGTCTCAAGAAGAAGAAGGCACAAGAGAGCAAACAAAGCAACATTGCACATCAGGAGGAAGAGGAGGATGAAGAGTCATCATTGATGGTTTCCAACAAACCACCATCATCCAAGAGCAACACCAAGGATTCTTGGTGGATTGATAGTGGGGCAAGTTCCCACATGACATATCAAAAGGGCTTATTCTCCACCTTACTTTCTTACAATGACTTAAATAGATCAATCTATACTGCAAGTAGTCAAGAATATAAGATAAGTGGAATAGGAACAATTCCCTTGTATGTGGGATCATCCAAAAGGATGAATCTAGATAATGTTCTTTATGTTCCTAAGTTAACCAAGAATTTTCTTAGTGTTGGCCAGTTAATGGATAATGGCCTAGATGTACAATTTAAGCATGGAGTTTGTTCCATCCTTAGAAATGATGAATGTATAGCCAAAGGTTTTAAGCAAGGTAGATTATTTAAGCTTGATGCTAATATTGCAGTGGAGAGTGTTAACTTGGCAAAGGTGGAGCTATCAAAGGTGGAACTGTGGCACAAAAGGTTGGGCCACCCCAACTACAAAGCCATGGAATCTATGGCTACAAAGGAGCTTGCAGTTGAACTCCCCAAGCATTTGTCAAAGTGTGGGAAGAGATGTGAAGCATGCAGCCTCTCAAAGGCTCACAAGCTACCCTTCTCAAGATCTACATCAAGTTCAAACTCTCCTCTTGAACTCATCCATTCGGATGTTCATAATTTTTCACATGAGTCTAATGGTGGTGCCAAGTACTATGTAATCTTCATTGATGACTATTCTAGATTTTGTTGGATGTACCTCTTGTCTAGCAAATCAATGGTGTTTGATTCTTTTGTAAAGTTCAAGACTTTGGTAGAAAATCAACTTAGTACCAAGATTAAGGTATTAAGGAGTGATAATGGAGGTGAATATGTCTCCAATAAGTTGATTGACTTTTGTATTTCTAATGGCATAAAGAGGGAGTTGTCATGTCCATACACCCCTCAACAAAATGGAGTGAGTGAGAGAAGAAATAGATCTCTTTGTGAGTGTGCTAAGGCCTTAAGGCTAGATGCTCCTCTATCCAAACCATTTTGGGGTGAAGCAATAACTTGTGCTAACTATTTGTGCAATAGATTGCCAAACCAAGCCATTGGAGGAATCACACCATTTGAAGCTCTATTTGGAGAGAAGCCCAATCTCAAAGATCTCAAAGTTTTTGGATCCACTTGCTATGTACACCAATCCTTGGATAAGAGAAGGAAGGATGATGCAACATCCATCAAAGGCATCTTTGTGGGATATGGTGAGAATAGCAAAGGTTATAGAGTCTTCAATCCCATCACTAGCAAGGTGATAGTGAGTAGGGATATTATTTTTGATGATGGACATGCTTGTGATTTGGATGATAATGCTACTAATCATCTTGATGCCAAGGATCATGCTAGGATGGAGGAGGAGCTTCCAAGTGAAGAACTTGAGGATCCACCTCAAGATGCAAGAACTCCAAGAACTCCAAGAAGATCTACAAGGGCAAGATCCGAGCCATTGAGGCTCACCTATGATGGTCAAGGTGATCAAAGGGAAGGCTCATCATCTTTCACATCTTATACCTTTCTTACTTCAATGTTAGATGAGCCAACATGCTATGAAGATGCTTGTAAGTCTAAAAGTTGGATGGATGCTATGCAAGTAGAGTATGATGCTCTTATTGAGAATCATACTTGGGATCTTGTGGATCTTCCTCAAGGGAAGAAACCTCTTGATTGCAAGTGGGTGTTTAGATTGAAGTATAATCAAGATGGATCAATAAGCAAGCATAAATCTAGGCTTGTTGCCAAAGGTTTTTTACAAACCAAAGGCATTGACTATGATGAGACTTTTGCTCCTGTGGCTAAGCTTGTTACTATCAGGTTGATCATTAGTCTTGCTACAACCTTCAATTGGGAGCTATTCCAATTTGACTTCACAAATGCATTCCTCAATGGTTATTTGGAGGAAGAGATCTACATGAGGCAACCCGAGGGCTTCATCAAGGCAAAGCATGAAGGAAAGGTGTGTTTTTTGAAGAAGAGCCTTTATGGGCTCAAGCAAGCACCTAGAGCATGGTACTCTAGGCTAAACTCTTTTCTCATTTCCATCAATTTTGTAATGAGTGCCTATGATCCATCATTGTATATAAGTTTTCATGATGGCATGATCATTATTCTTGTTTTGTATGTAGATGACATTATCTTAAGTGGTAATGATCTAGATGAAATTAGAGATGTAAAAATTGCTTTAGCAAAAGAGTTTAAGATGGTAGATCTCGGCCTATTGAGCTTCATTCTTGGAATAGAGGTTATTAGAGGATGTGATTTTAGCTTCATTTGTCAATCTAAATATGCTACATCCATCCTAGATAGATTTGGAATGAAGAATTGTAAAGGCATTGAGACACCAATGGAGCAACATGTAAAAGCATCTATTGGTTGTGATGAAGAATCCTTTGAGGACATCACATTATATAGAAGGCTTATTGGCTCCTTGATCTATTTAACTATAACTAGACCTGATCTTAGTTATAGTGTTGGAAAGTTAAGCCAATTCATGCAAAGTCCTCTAGTTTCATATTGGAAGATGGCCAAAAGAGTTCTTAGATACATTTCATTCACTAAGAATTTTGGTATTTTGTATAGAGGAATTAATCTTGGCTTAAGAGCCTATAGTGACTCGGATTTTGTAGGTGATGAAGTGGATAGAAGATCAACAAGTGCCTTTGCCACCTTTCTATGTGATGGAGTAGTATCATGGCTTTCCAAAAAGCAAGATACCATCTCCCTATCTTCCACAGAATCCGAATACAAGGCCTTGACATCAACATGCAAGGAGGTCTTGTGGCTCAAAAGGCTATTGGTGGAGCTTCATGTCATGGAGGAGGAGATCCCTATCATCTATTGTGACAACCAATCAGCCCAATCACTTGCAACTAATCCTACATTCCATGCAAGGAGCAAACACATCGAAATTGCTCATCATTTCGTGAGGGAAAAAATACAAGCTAAAGAGATCAAGCTCCAACACGTGCCATCATCAAGTTGCTTGGCTGATTTGTTTACTAAAACTTTAGCTAAAGATTCATTTGTCAAGCATAGATCTTCAATTGGAGTTATTGATAAAAGCATTGTGATCTCCAAGGCTAGATTTGAGGAGGAGTGTGAAAAACTGCCTACATTGGCAAATCTAGCCATGTAGAATATTGTACATTTTGTCAATATTGTTTGTTGGTTACTTGAATGGCCAAAGTGCCACTTGTACATACACAACTAAAGTAGGTTACCACGAGTCAAGAGGAGTGGTTGTGTCTATTTGGTAGTAATTCCTACTTTGTAGGATCTAGACCATGATTTATGATGAGATTTGTACCTACCATGCACCTACCAAGCATGACTCTTGGATCTAGGCTAGGGTTTTCACATTAGGGCAAGAAAGTGGAGTCTACTTCCTTATTACATGCTGTATTTTCACCTAACTTTGCAAAGGAAGTGTGTTTTACTATGTATTTCCATTCTCCATAGTGAGAAAATAGAAACTTTTTGGAGCCTCAAGGAGAAACTCGAGTTTCCTCTCATTGTATGGTGATTACTCTATTTTTCCAATGAAACCCAGCTTTGGCACTTTGTAAACACTATCTACAGGCCGTAACACAGCCTTATTTCCACACGTGTGGAGTTGGATTAGACTATTTGATCAATGCTTTGATTGTCTCTACTTGTTTCCTATCAAGCTACTAAACTAGATCTTATTTTCTGATGACTAATTTTTGATAGATTGTTTAACAAGCATATAATCACCTTGTGGATCATTCAAAGATCCATTTATGGTCCTTAGTACTATACTTTTAACAGTTGAGATTCGAGAGGAAGTCAAGGCCAAAGAACATCTTGAGCACAAAGATGGTTCTGGCCAGGCCCTCTACGACAACAAAGAAAAATCCAAGAAACAATTCAAGCCTAAGAGGGAGTCAAATCAGAGGCAGAATCATGACCAGCAAGTAGAGGGGACCAGCAAAAGCAACTGGAAGAGCAAAGGGATGTCGAAGCAGCAAGGTGCAGACAAGAAGACTTTGTGTGAGATGCAGAAGAGACGGGCATACAGTAGATACATGCTGGCTCAATCCCAAGATTGAGTGTAATCCAAGACAAATGATCAACAATCAGGAAAACAACAAAAAAATTCTAGTGATAGGAAGATTTGCAACAGATGCAAAAGATCAGGTTATACAGAAGACAAGTGCTAGTTAAATCCAAAATTTGATTGTATTCATTGTATAGATAGGGTCATGCAGTAGTAGACCGTTATCATGACAAGGAGCAGAATCGAAGTGAACCTTCAAATTCAAATTTTGTCGAAAACAAAGCAGAATGCTCCAGAGCAGCAAAAGACAAGACGACAAAAAGATGAGGATAGGAGAACACAATAGGAGAGACTATGGAGCCAAACCACCCAACCAATCCTAGATCAAAATTGGATCTAGACCCCAAGCCATGCCGTGTGAAGCAAGAGGAGAAGAGAGGAACTGGTAACTTAAATCCAATATGAGTACGTGAGAATCCCTACCTCATTATATAGAGAGTAGAGTCCTATGCATCTAACCATGCAATCCCCATGTAGGTCAATTATAAATAGATCACATCTCTTCATGCAATCCTCTTGCCTATATCCGTCACACAGACATGCAATATTCCATATGTCTCAATTAGAGTGCCTGGGCCCTCTCAAGGTAATTAGTCACAAACTGGCCTTGACATGGAATTAAATCATGGCGTGACCAATAATCTCGAACATTGGAGGGCCGGTCTACCATATTAGGACTATTCTAGGTCCTTAGCCGAATATGGCCATAACATTCTTCCCTCCTTAAACTTTCAAAACAGGAAAGAATTACAGTTCCTTTAACTTTCAATACTAACCAAGAAAATCATTATCCTTAGTCTGACTTTCACATCAAACAAGTACTCAGAGATAAACCTATTTCCTATCGTTAGTCTCTGTTCTGGAGTACGACTCAAGTTTGAAAAGTACACTAAGTAATAAATTTCTCAATCAGGTTACACTCAATACAAGTTAGTAACATCACCTTCATGTAAAACATTTACATGAACCAATTGAGTGAAGTATTACCTAACTTTAGAAATTAAAGTTAAAGAAAAATAATAATAATTACAATTTGAAATTCTTTACAAACTCTAGCAGACAATTCATAAAAAACTTTCAAGTACAACTATCCTTAGAATCCATTTCTAAGACATGATAATTCATTCAACTAGAGACTCTAGGAGAATCATTAAGATATCAAATGATTAAAATTCAACTCTGAGTATCCCAGATACTCTTTTGAGTTAAATGCTCCTATTTCTAGCACCAAATGCAAGAAAATAACATTCATTCATTTTAATAGACTTGTCTGGAGATCCAATCAAACAAAAAACTATACTCAAGCATCTATAGACCATAAATGAAAATAAATAATATATACAATCTATGAAACAATGTGTATGGTTGGTAGCGAAGACTGTCGTTTTTTTCGTTATAACAAATGAGCGAAAAATGTATGAGCAAAAAAATGTATAGGCGAAAAAATGTATGGGTGAAAAATGCATGGGTTCATTGCGTCACACTTTTCACTTTCCAAAATGGTAAATTGAGCAACATAACAAATTCCAAAATAGTATCGCATTTCTCGCAAACTATCATGAAAATTATAATTGTGAAGGTGTCAGGTTTTTCGCATATTTCCAATATGCTGTTATCATGGAGAAACATGGTGGAAACAAAGGAACATAACAAAATGATATGCAACATACTAGCAAAATATTATTTTTTTTTGCAAATTTTCGGAAGGTCAAGGATGGAACGAAGGTAAAAATGCGAAGGTTGAAGTGTCGCAATTTCCGTTTTTCCAAAAATGGTGGATCTACTTAACATAGCATATTCCATAATGGTGTCATATATTTCACAAGGAATATAATATTGAAGGTATCGACATGTTCGCAAAAATGCAGCGGAAAGTATCAATGCAGTGAAGTTTCAAAACTGGAAATAACAAGTTGGATGAAATGTGAACAATATCGCAAATTTCGTTACAACATACGGGCAAAAAATGCGAAGGTGCAAGTGTCGCAAATTTTGCAAACTACAGTGGAAATTATTGGACCAAAGGTGACGGGTTTTTAAAACTGGATGAAATGTGAATAGTATAAAAAATTTTGCATGTTTCGCAAAAAAACTGAACTTCGCCATATTCATCGGAAATTAGTCGTAGTAGCGCTTCACTCTTGAGCCATTTACTCGAGTATCAAGTAAATGTCTTTCAAGATCGGCTAACTGAATCCATTGTTAAAAACTTCTATGACTTTATAAGGTCCCATCCATCTGGTATGTAATTTTCCAGGAAACAACATGTGTCTGTTATCATACAGAAGCACGTAGTCCCCTCGTTCCATTTTTCATTTTTTTAATAGATTGATCGAAAATTTCTTTTCTTTTATTCTGAACTTGTTCAGTCTCAATTAATGAAAGACGACGATCCTCCTCCAGTTGCGTCAAAGCTATCATCCGCTCCGGGAGACTATCATGTTCATCCATTCGCTTTTCATTACTAATGCGAAATGTCGAAACTTCAAATTCTATTGGTAATATGAGATGCATTCCATAGACAAGATAGTATGGAGTCTGCCTAGTTGTGATCTTTTCGGCACTTCTGTATGCCCATAAGACAGATGGTAACTTCTGATCCCAATCAGAAGAATGCGTTTCCGTTACTTTATTTAGACAAAATTTTCTTTGCCCACTCCGTAAGCCCATTGAGCTTTAGGATTATATGGAGTGACTTGGCGATGTGTAATGGAGAAGTATGACAACATAGCCTCGATGGTCTGATTAAGAAAATGGGTTCCCCTATCACTAACGAGTTCTAAGGGGCATCCATAACGTGTGATAATGTTTGGGAATAAAAACTTTGCTATAGACTTAGCATCATTTTTAACTGTGGCTTTATCCTCTACCATCTTGGTAGCATAGTTTGTAGCAACAAGAATGTAACGTCGACAAGTTTTATGAGTGATCGGTTTGATAGGCCCTACAAAATCTATCCCCCACTTCTCAAAGGGTGCTAAGGGAATAATTAGAGTAAGCGGCCAATGTGTCGCGAAGCTGGGTTTTCCCATCCTCTGACATGCATCACATTTTTGAATAAATAATTTAGCATTAAGGATCTTACTTGCAGTATTTTTAAGAGCATACTGACCCCCCAAATCTTCCTCATGTAATGCACTTATTACAGTGGTCGTCTCAATGGGTTCTAAGCATCGACGAAGATTATCGTCGGCTCCTAATTTATACAATATTTTATAATCGTATAATGTAGGCTGATATTCTATGAATATTTGAGCCATCTTGAAAATGATACAGACTTAAGCCTAGAACTGGATCAGTCAAGTTTAGGCCTTTGCGCCATGTTGTAACGACTTAAAGTTGTTTAGTTCTAAGCCTAAGTCTAAAAGATTGGAACTCTGAATAAGTTCAATTTAAGTTAGTTTAGTTGTTTATGGTCCATTGGGGGTTTGTCCCATGGTACCAAGTTAAGCCTATATGGTCTATTTGTCCTACACTGCCTTTTTGTAAGTGACCACCACTCCAAGTATATGTAGGAGTGAAAGAGTCCATTTTTAAAAAAAGAATCTCATTTGCAAATCTCTGAGATGAATAACATTCACTCTCAACATATTTCCAATCCAACTTACCTCTAATTATATAGTTTCTCCCACTTAATCAACCCCTCTCTAATTTTAGTACTAACTAAGATTAGGTTGATCCAATACAGAACTCTCAGACTTAAATTTTGATCAAACTTACTTCTATTCCAACCAAAATGGAATTAGTAACCTTTGACCTTTCATTGTACTACTTATAGATAATGATTCAAATATTAAACCTATTCTAGTTCCAGATTGTCCACACAATCCCTAGAGAATTTCTCTTATTCGGAAAGTTCCAATTAGGTATCTTACTTTGAATCTATTCGAAATTACTTTCAGAACAATCTCATTTCTATACCACATTGGTTCTCTTCCAAAACTATGCAACCCACAGATTCCTAAATAGAATTTTATCCCACCACTTCACCCCTCTATTTAAAGAAATTATCAATTTCAATAAAAGTTAACTGGAAAGATGATCTATCAAAATATCCAAATCCAAGAAAAGTCAGTAATAAGTGCATTCCAATAAAGGATTCACTCTATTACAACCAAGACTTTCCCTTTAAATATTTTCAATCCTAGTGACAGAACTATCATTCCTATGAAATCCATTTATGCAACAAGAGATATTCTAGGTTTAATAAATTGAAACACTTAAACCTTGGAATTTATCTGAATTCCAAGTCTATTCACACAAGTAGTAATTTATATGACATAACAGTCTTTTAGAAGAATAACTTCATGCCGGAAAGATTTATATAAACCAATCTGATGTCTTATATCAGGAAATCACTAAGAAGTAAAAGATTAATCAAGAAAGCGAGAAATAGATTTGAGGGCCTTTGATTTTGTAAACAATGAGATACCACACTGGGATCTAGATTAAACCTCAAAATTTTCCAAAATACCCCACATTTGATCAAACGGTTTTATTTTTCCCATATCGCGACTAGGTAATAAAACACACCATTGATCATCAGATCTTTACAGTTCTAGAATTCTCTTTCCAAAATTACTGATGTCCCATACCATCAGCTTTTCCTTCCAGAAAATCCTTAACTTTCATATACGATATTCTAGAGATCCACTGATCATCTAGTTGTCCTATAATCCACATAGGATATTATCTCTTGTTCCTCATACTCTGGAGAATTCCTTTATTTGGATGACCGGCATGCCTATTAGATGGATATCCAAATCCACACCTGATCTTGTGATCTAAACGGAAGAATTAACATGGTTTCTCATTACATTCTATGTAATGAGAAAAATGATAAGCTTCGAATCCCACTGGATCCAAGAGCATTAACTCTAGGGACAAGCTTCTATCAATTAACAGATCCAATATAATCCATGTATCAGATTCCTCTTATAACATCACAATTGAAATCCAAAATTGTGGAAAACTCAATGGCCACAAAGATATCAGTTATGAATTCAACTAAATGGATTCATCTAGGAAATTAATATCCTATATTAAGCAATTATTTATTGGGATTCCTAAAATCCTAATTGCAAAATACATTTCCCAATCACACTTACTACCCTTGATGTCCACTCTTCTTCTCTCCTTACAATTTTCAGTTCCCTAAAAATCTATTTTAGCTAAGGTACTAAGAAGATATGATGACATTAGTAAATGTTTTTAAAATTTACTGAAGGAAAAAGTCTGAAACAATTTTATTTCTAGCCTATACTTGGGTAGAATCACCGATATAGAATCTACAATAGGATTTTAACTGAAAATGAAATTACTTTTAACTTTTGATCAGTTCCAACAACTACCAATTTAAAATAAAGATGGACTATTTTTCCTTTCCATTGAACTGGCTTAAGAATTACTTCGTTAATGGGAATTTCATAAAATTTGGACTCGAGTACTTCTTTTCTTGTATTCACACAAAGATTGTGAAATAAAGAATTACCTCTTTTTATTCCAATAATCACTTTAACAAGTATCTCAAAAGCTTTTGGCCCGTTCAAATTTAATGATTAAAATCATCAAGAACACAAAACCAACTGATCGGTGTTCCACCGACTTGAAAAGGAGAAAACCGAAAAACACAATTTAACCTTATTTACTGGGAGTACCCACTCCAGAGTTAAATGGTTTAAATAGCATCGTACCAAGGAATCAGATTCCTAGACTGGGTATATGCCTGAGAACTGTACCGCTACCTTCATTCCATCAAGATCAGCTTCGAAAAATTCCCTCCAAAAACCGATTAATACTGCTTGACCACGAATAATGGTACTTAAGTTCCATAACTGGGCTTACTTTGCTGAAAGCCGAATGCCAAGTTGATAAGAGCAAATGACAAGCAAATTGTCCATGGAAAAAGAAAATTCAATTTTCTTCTAACCATAACCGGGAAACAATATACAAAGATCAAGATTACACATTGATAAATGAGCACCAAGAAACACAAGCTTCTTTAATAGGGTGCTAGTAACTTGAAATTTCTGAGTTAATTTGAAGAATCAACTTTTTTAAGTTACCACCGTCAGACCACAATTAATCCTTGGATAACTGCCATGCAACATCATCAGAAAAGAACTATTCTGCTACAGAGCATGAAGCACTCGGAATGATTTATTTAGTAAAGAAATTTAGACATTATCTTTTAGAATACGCTTTTGTTTTTCATGTAGATCACTATGCATTGAAACATCTAGTGAATAAACCTGATCTTTCAAGTAGGGTAGCTAGATGGGTATTGTTATTAGATGAGTTTAATTATGAAGTAGAATTAAGAAGAGGCAAGGATCATCAAAATGCTGATTATATATCCCGCCTCCAAACAAAAAATCAGTTTGATCCCATTTCTAATGAATTTTCAGAGAAACATATAATGCGTATTCAATCGGAAACATCAATTTATATGGACATTATTAACTTTTTACTGGACTAGATTTATTCTGATCATTTCAATAAATAACAAAAAATTGTTTTCCTTTCAAAAGTAGGACTTTATATGTTGGCTGATACGCATTCTTCAACTCTGGCTATGGCTCCAAGTAACGAGCGTTATGGCGGACTCCCAACTAGAACATGTTATGGCTCCGACTAGGCATTGTGGCTTTCCCAACCAATGGCTATGGCTTCCAACTAATCGAGAGGTTGAAGGATGAGAAGATCTATAGTGAGTGGGTGAGTATTTTGGGCAAGATTCACTCTTCTCTCGTTTCTCTACTTAGGAACAAACTCAAATGACAACTTAACCTAAAAGATAAAACCCTAAACTAAATCTCATCCTCTAAGGCTTACCCTACTAGAGAATGGAGGGCCTAGATTAACTTAACCTGTTGCTAGATGAATAATATACAATACAATGTGAAGTAACACAGCACATGAAACCACACAAGGGAGAACACTCAGAGAGAAAGATAGGCATGTATTGCAAATGAGGTTCTTTTTTAAAAATGGACTCTTTCACTCCTATATATACTTGGAGTGGTGGTCACTTACAAAAAGGCACTATGGGACAACTAGACCACATAGGCTTAGCTTGGTACCATGGGACAAATCCCCAATGGACCATAGAATAAGATAGCTAGGAAAATGGGCCTTGACAACTTCTAGCTCAAGATTGATGAAAATTTTTCACTTAGATGGATCAAAATGCATGGTAACCTTAGATAGGCTCTGATACCATGTTGAATTTCACATGTGTGGACTGTCCACTACATGTACTTGTGATCTCCTAAGGTGTGTAGATGCACCAAGATCAAGACTAGATTGAGATTCAAGATCAATCTTAGATCCTATGGCAAAAACACACTACTACATGCATTCAATCACTTCCAACTCTCACTCACACGTGTAGGAAGTATTCAAAAAATAATCTAAGTAAAAACAAGTTGCTCTCCTCAGGTAGAGAGAGAAAATGCATCATGAGCTCTCGGGTAGAGAGAGAAAGCTAGAAATCCAATAACTCACAAAATCCATGAAATTACCAAATCAATTAGATTCAAAATGAGGAGTACAATGATACTAGTAGGTCCACGAGCTACCACTATGCTTAACTATGATTGGACCATATTTTGTCACCTCTTGATCCTATTAGATCATTGATCCATGCATCTCTTAATTCTATTGGACTATATTCAAGCACACCTCAATTTCCTATTGGACCTCACAAAGTTCCACCTCTAAATCTTATTGGACCTCCTGGAATTCATCAAACAAAAACTTTACATTTGTCTACACTCTAATTGGCACGTATTTAGCCTCTTACTCTATTTTGGCTCAATAGTGGCATTACAAGTGGAAATGCATAATTTGCCATCTATGCCAAATTTATTCCTATCAACATCCTACACCTAGATGCTTGATGTAAAAACATAAGACCCCTATATCTAACATAGATAATCTTTTTCAATTCTTCACATACACTTTTATTTGCCATTTGAAGTTGACAGTTCGGTCGTTTCATGGAAGCTTGAAGACCCCACTCCTTCATCAAGGATGTTCATATTATGTTTATGCCCGATCCGCCATCTAATACGGCCAAGACAATGCGGGAATGTCCGTAAGTTGTAGGAATGCATATATTTCCCTTGTCGCTTGCAGGATTAGTCAGATGCAGAGGCACCTTAGGGAGGTCTCGTGATGGAATGTGATCTTCAATTGAGCATAACTCTTTCCGCCATTTTCCGGTGTACTTCTAGAGTGCTCCAAATGGAAGGGTAACATTTGCTTGAAGCAAATCTCCCCATATCTCGGCTCCTTCTATGGTTGGGTTATCTGGGGTTTGATCTCTAGGTGTGACTATAGCCTCCTCCTTATTATCAGCTTCATGGATGAGCTTTTGATATTTATCTCTCAACTGGATCTCCTCGTTGGGGTTAGGATAGATGATTGGTGTGGTTCTGTCACTGGACGGAGCAGGCGGGAGCTTATTGGTTCATTTTGTTGCAGCTTCGCTAGCCTGCCGATGTTGGGCTCAAGTCAAGACTCTGATCAGGATTGTCTTTACTTGGATGAATAGGAGCTGCAGGACTAGGTCGCTTTGGACAGTCTTTGATATGGTGCTCTATGCCACAATTTTCACAAAGAGGTGGACATTATAATTTATCAAGGCAACGAATGCTAGGATGTCGTCCCGCACACACAAAACAACCACATAAAATTGGCATTGATGGCGCAGCATATGCTATAGGTTGTGTATGATATTGAAGTTGATTGGGTTTGTATCCACGCTGTGTTATTTCATAAGAGTAACTCGTCTCTGCTTGATAAACATTGGCATTGGGATCCTCGACATAATAGGTAGCAGGATCGACATAGCCAGTATCAATCATGTGAGATTGTACATGTGGGACAGGCTGATTGACTACAAATGGTTGTCTGGGTTGATAATGAACTGGGCCTGTTGGCCTGGGTTGGTATTGTCCTGGCCTCGGCGCGGATGGATTTGGATTGTAATTTGGTGTATACTGCTGAGTTCCAGATGGCCTATAAGGCCGATACATAGGTCGTGTCGCATGTGGGAAATATGTTCTTATGTGCGGGCACTCATTGGTGGTGTGGTTTTGAGAACAAATAGGACACTAGACATTCTCACAGACTGGAAAAGTTTTTTCAGCGACATCTTCAATACCTTTTGGAATTCTGAGGTTAGCTTCTCCATTTGAGCTTGTTGTGCTTTTTGCCAACCCTCAAGGTGGTGAAGGATATCAACCTCACTAGATGAGGACGATGCTTCCACGTAGGAAGTCACTAAAAGAGATGAAGTTTTGTTTTGCTACCACCTGATCCCTGCACCCTGCTCCTTCAACCTTGATTTTCCAAAAGATAAGACAGTTTTGAAGTAACCACACTTCTTGAGGTCCAAGCTTACTATGGACACGGTGCATGTAGCAAAATGTAGGCAGAACGTGTGTGATGTGCAAAGGACTAGTGTAGAAGGAGTGCACCAATCCAGCAGAGAGAGAGAGAGAGAGAGAGAGAGAGAGAGAGAGAGAGAGAGATAGATAGAGATGAAGCTGTCAAGGATTGAAGAACATGCTCATCAGTTTTTGTAAAAACTGTGTGAAAGAAAAAGTATATTCTTCGTCAATGGTAGGCCATGCAAGACAGTTCGAGTAGTTGCTCAGAACCTGATGGAAGTGCGATTGGTGATGGGCCACCCTGCTGATGCCTTCAGATGCCAGACAGTTCGAGTAGTTGCTCACGTGTGGGATGTAGGCAAAACACACCAATAAGCAGATGAACCTCTGAGCAGAGAAAAATGAGCAGATGGGCAGTTGAGCAGATAAAAACGAGCAGTCACACTTCTGAAAATGTGTGAGCTGTAGGCAAAACACACCAATAAGCAGATGAATCTCTGAGCAAAGGAAAATGAGCAGATGGACCATTGAGCAGATTAAAACGAGCAGATGTCACGCTTCTGAAAACGTGTGCACGGCAGACAAAAAACACCAGTGACTCTTGTCCACCCTCATGCTGCTGAATCCCTGCAAAAACGGACACGCTATGAGGCAAAAACAAGGTGCTAATGCGTGTGCTGATGGTGCGGATGAAGGCCTCGCTAATTCCCCTTTGAAGACCTCGCTGATGCCATGAAGCTCAATCACTCCTCAACGAGCGGGCACTTGAGCTCTTCGGACAGCTGCCTCCTCTCCTCTTCTTCGAAAAATGGCCTCCTCCTCAAACACCTCCTTTCCTCTTCTTCGAACAACGGCCTCCTCCTCGAACTGCTGATGGGAACTGAA
The DNA here is from genome assembly GCA_029204225.1 of Diphasiastrum complanatum. Lineage (NCBI taxonomy): Eukaryota > Viridiplantae > Streptophyta > Lycopodiopsida > Lycopodiales > Lycopodiaceae > Diphasiastrum > Diphasiastrum complanatum. The sequence continues at coordinate 1,793,821 of CM055108.1, read as the reverse complement.
GGCTGGAAGGATTAGAAAAAATCTTAAACCCTAGCAGATGGAAAAAATCAAGAAGGATGCGAAAAGCAAACAAGCAAGGACGATAAGAACAGCTAGAACGTAAAATAAGCAAAACAAGAAGTAGCAAAAAAAATCACAGTAAAAAAATCGAGAAAAAGAGCGACAACGGCGCCAATGTTGGCTGGTACGCATCCCTCAACTCTGGCTATGGCTCCAACTAACGAGTGCCATGGCGGACTCCCAACTAGAACACGTTACGGCTCCGACTAGGCATTGTGGCTTTCCCAACCAATGGCTATGGCTTTCAACTAACCACGAGGTTGAAAGATGAGAAGATCTACAGTGAGTGGGTGAGTATTTCGGGCAAGATCCACTCTTCTCTCGTTTCTCTACTTAGGAACTGACTCAAATGACGGCTTAACCTAAAAGATATAACCCTAAACTAAATCTCATCCTCTAAGGCTTACCCTACTAGAGAATGGAGGCCCTACTGACGATTTTTTTATATTTCTTGTAAGACGCATGATAAGTGAATCATTTGGGTTCATCGAGTTAAAATTATGTGCATTGGATATACAATATTCTTGAGATAAAGTATTTCTTAGTTAAGGAATAGACTCAGCTCAATAGTGAGTATATCCCAGAATGCTCAATTGGATAACAAATCATAATGAATCCAAGAATAAAATCTGAATTGATGTTCAACAGGACTTTGGATATCTAGATTTGATTCTAGATTGTAATCTAAAGTTTTTGTAGTTGAAGATGATTGCCATTTTGGTATGTGTTCAATCTAGAACACATACCAGTGGTTATAGAACTTGAATCTTGCATTTCAGTTAAAGAATCCTATTTGAAAAATATTCCTAAAATCCAGTATTTTCTCAATGGAAAGATTTTGGAGTGATTCTTACTTTTCCTGAGTTATGTTGGACATATATTCCAGTATCCTGTAAATGATTATGGTTTTGGATTCTAGAAAATTATGATTGATGAATTATATGAATCTAAATATTTATGATTGACGAATCATAAATAGATACTTAATTATTGTCAAAGGATTCAAAGGAATAGTGATGATTCTTGAGTGTGATGATTAATTCTTGATCTATTATTTGAGTAAGAATTCAGATCAGTGTTATTGAATGTCTCTATTCCAGTATTTTAATTGAGAACCTATGGATCTCACAGACATTATCTTATTTATCTAGTGGATGTTATTCTGCTACATTTATTTATTTATTTTTGCTTTTTAGGAATAGATACTTTATTGTTGAGTCTGTACCTTCAAAAGAAAGGACGCACTTTCATTAAATACTTGTCTAATCTGTCGATATATCATTAATATACCAAAGACCTCAAATACTTCTGTTTTTTTGCCACCTCTTTTCCATCACTCTTGCTTTCTGATTTCGTGAACTTTTACGATCAAGCTCTCTTCTACCATTGCTAGTTTACCATTACTATTGTTATAGTGATTGTATTCAAAACGCATCCAAAACCAGTCTTACCGGTTTTGCAGTCATTAGCTATACAAGCACGGATTGAAGGACTCCTTCAATTCGATCCATCAGTAATTCTTACAGATGTGTGCCATGAGCTAATTCAAAATCTAAACGAAACAAAGCAGGGACATATTTCCACTGTTGTCCGAAATCAAGAGATGAGACATTTGTGGTCACTTCTGCTAGGTTGATCAAAAAGTTGTATCCATTCATCAAGGGACACTATCTGGATGGGTTTGACTAACAAGTTTTTGTAATTGATAGCTGAGAAAGCTGTGTTAAATTTTATTATTGAGCCTTAGGTTTGCCTATGGACGGTAGTATTCTTGTCACTAAGCCCAACTTCATCACCAGGAGAGGAGCTTTTGAGGAGGAAGCTTATCTAGAGAAACGAGGATAAAAGCTTTCATATATCAGAGATCCCAATCTCAAGAGCTTCGTGCAATTCGCTCTTGCTTCCATATTTTTACTAGAGCAAGAGTACACCATTTCTAATACAAATATGAGATACCTACTGAGAGCTTTAAATGGAGAACGGACATATTGCTTATAAAATTCTGTAAATTAGTAAAGGGTGATCAATTTTCCAGACTCGGATTGTAGTTTGGTATTCTGTGTATGTATGTTAGTGTTCTGTCTGCGCAGGAAGGTATCAGAATTGCACCGGTGCTTCCAGAATTAGCCCCTTCAATTGAGGGTGATTCACAATAATAACATCAAAGAAGACCACCACCGAGATTGCATCATCATCATCAAGCCAATAGCAAGGAAGCTCGGTGAGGATGTCTTCTCTATCATCCTAGCATAGACCTCTTTCCAATGTAAAAAGGAGCCGAGAAGCTGAAGAAGAGCAAGAAATAGAGATTATTGTTGAGCAAGGCCAAATCCAAGGAGATATCCAGCAAGAGCCAGTAAAGGAAGATGAAGAAATCTTTGATATTCAGTAGGAAAGTGATGATATTGCACCAGTCTTGGATGAAGAGTTATATTTGAAGACCTTTGGCATGTTGTTGTCAGATACACAGGCAGCCATTCAACATTTTGTCAACCTGGAGAAAGTCTCGAGGAAGCTCAGAGCAAAATATGATTCCATTCGAACAGACCTAACTTAGATGAATGAAGAGTTGGAAGAGGTCAAAGTTGAGTTGAAGCTAAAAAGCAAAGAGCTTGAAGCAGCCCAAGTGGAGCTGATAAAGAAAGATACATCTCTTGAAGAAGTGAAAGGTAGGCATAATGCCACGTTGGAGGCACTTGAAGCAATTTAGGAGCAGTCTAATGCTTTTGAAAATGAAAATATATTGCTCAAGCAGCAGATCCAAACCCTGTAGGCCTCTTTGCAAGAGAAAAGACATGCACGAGCCACTTTGCGGAGTAGTAACAAGAGGTGAATGAGAAACTCATAGACATAATTGCCAACAAGGAGAGTGCCGAAGCAAGTTAAAGGCATCTCCAGGACTCTGTTGCCCATTTGCAAAATTCTGCAGACATGCTTAGGAAGGGCAACCAAATCTATAAGAAATAGGCCGAAGAGGCAATTTTGTGACCAATAAGTGCCAAACTGACATTGGGAGCCTGTGTATCTTATGAGAGATACAGAATCAACCCAACAGCTTGGAAGGATGTACAAGAAAGAATTATCCAGACCTTCAAGCTGCAATACTTGCAACCCCAAATGGTTGCAACCCCAAATGGCTGCATACAAGAAATTGAAGGAAGAACTGGAAGAGGCTAAGTTTCAATCAAGCCAAATCCAGAATTTTGAAGATGAAGAACCTGTTAAGCACCAAGACCAGTCCACACAGATGGATGAGCCAGCCGAAGATACGTCAGAGAAGGCCATCTAGACAGATATTGTTTTCAAGCAAATCCATAAATATCAAGAGGTCCAAAATGACCTTGAGAATGCTGTGAAGCCGAAATCATCCAATGACAAAGTTGTTGCAGACCAACTAGCAACTCTAGCCATCATTCCGTAGCAGGCTGAAGCATCACAAAGTGGAGCTGTCAAGAGGAAAAACAAGGTAGTGTATTCACTACTAAGGACAGAATTTCAGGCATTCCAGCAAGAACTGACCTTTTTTCTACCTCCTTTCTATAGTCCAGAACTCCAATGGAGAATGGATTACCTTCTTTTACCAAAAATTTTTGGGTATACTAAAGAACAATGAGAAAGCCCTTGGACTTTCCCTAATCTAAACACTTTTTGGGCCAAGCTAACAGTGCACCAAAAAGGTATCCTTGCTCTTGCCATTGTTTAGAATAAGTTCAATGTGCAAACGAGTTATAGCCATGTTGTTAAAGGATCTTTGTATCTATATATATCCTAGAGTATCTAAAACCATTTGAAAACAATAATTTTCCTACTCTGGATGAGTACCAAAATAAGCTAGACTCAATTAGCATTTCTGATGTTAAAGAAGTTGTTCCTAGCCCTAATCCAATCCCTTCTAGATTCTCCAATCGAATATTATTTCCTGATATGTGGGAAATCTACATGGATTGGGAAGCTAACTATTCTCATTATTTGAAGGAAGTTAAAGCAAATAATATACTTCGCTCCACTAATCCAATAACCAAACCATACCACACTTACAATTATGTAAATATTGGTTCTCTCATTTCCTATGCACTTCTATCCATTCAACAATTGTACATTTAAGAGAAATTTTCAGAATATACATATGCAGCCCTCTCACTAACTGTCCCTTCTGCTAAGATGTCTGAAATCTTGTTTGAAGATAGTTGGTACACTCATCTTGTAAATAATACATTGATCAACAACCCTCTTGCACCATTGGGCAATCGCGAAATGGGAGGTTATCCAAATCTATTTTTTCTGGAAGATTACAATCAGAAGAATAACTATTTCCTTGCTACAAAAGGGATGACTCTCAAACAAGTTAATGAAGAAAATGAAGCCCGAGCAAAGCCATTTTCCATAGAAAGCCAGCCAGTAGTAAGCGACAAAGGAGACTATAAGAAATTTGTTTGCGAGACGCTGCACAGCTGAGGAAGGAGATATGTGGAGCCTCATGATCCCACATTATCCAAAGTTAATATTTCATATTGTAAAAAATTTCAAATTTTATACATGTAGATGTGCTATAGTGCCTAAATTCATGTAAAGGCCTAAATTCATTTTTAGGTTAGAGATCGCATCGTTTTGTGCGATGTTCTATAGAGACACATTAGTAGATCTCAATCAACATCTTAATGGTTGGTAAACAACATTCAGGCCAATGATCATTCCTATAAGGTCGACACTTTGTGCCATTGTACACATGCACAAATTTGAATATCGATAGAGAGAAGAGAACCAGTTTCTATAAGCTTGAGTACTCTTTCCCTCTGCCATCTCTTATAGTATTACTTCTTATCAATTGAGTGAATACACTTTGAATGATATGTAACTGTGTGTGATACTTCCCTGTCTGCATCACACATACTTTTCATTTCGAAGACTTACTGAATTTCAGTTACTCTAACTTGGATTTTCAGACGTCACTAGAGAGCAACAATTCTAACTAATGTGTGCAGGGAATTAGGTGAAGTTGTTAAGCATAACCCTAAGCAAAACTTTTTTCAATTATGAATCAACTATGTGTTCAGATAACGAACTTGACTAATGCTCTGTTTTGTTTGCTTCATGTGATAAGAACTAATTATCTGTATTTGATTAAGAGGAGTCATTAGCCAATTTGATTCTGTTTGATGAATCTATTTGCTAGTTGCTGTATGATATGGTTGCTTACTGTTATCCTAAGAGCCTGGAAGATAAGGTAAATTTTATAATCTTAGACCTTGACCAAATCATTTCACCATTGGTATTTCTGGATGCCAACTTACCCAAATATCTTTGGATAGCTAAATATGTCGTTGTAGTATTCATTGTGAATATTACAAATCACATTTCATTCACCTTCTTACATACACTTATCATACAAAAGAAGAGATTATTCTCTCTCTTGGGAAATGATCAAACCTTTTATACTACTTAATTTATTGATTTTGTGAAAATCTATAACGACTAGGCCACTACAAGAGAACCAATTTTCCACAAGGATCAAGTGCTTAAGGAGTGACAATGGTGGTGAGTAGAAACTAGCTACACTTGTGAGCATCATTTTGATGTTGGCTTTGTACTAGCATTCTTGGCTGGTTTTGCTGATGGAAATGAAGCTATTGGAGGTTCATTATGTCACTCATTCATGGCCAAGTCATCAAGTGATGATGACATCTTATGGCAAGATGGAGATGAACGCTCATTCATGGAGTGTCATGGAGAGAGCAAAATTTGAGCAAACAATGTGATAGATCCAAATTGACATGGAATAGCTTCAAAGCTTGATTTTTCATCAAAAGTTATGAGAGAGCCTACACATATTTATGGAGATTGGAGTAGCTCGAGGTAGAACCATCTCTTCTACATTCATCCACATCTAAAAGTGACAACTAGCAAACTAGTGACATTTGTCACTTTACATACATGCATTTCTACCTACTTTTACCAAGTGTCAAATTCTAAACTAGAATTGTCCAAATCACTATGCATGTGTCCAATTCACTTTGTGCATGCCTTGCATGTCACTATGGAACACTTACAATCATTGCATGTGATATGCCACGAGTTTCTACAAGCCCATTATTGGCATTTCTATGTCTACATTCTATATGCATGTTGTATATGACCAACTAGACTCAAGAAACCATGTAGCTCGAGTTTCTTCTAGGCCAAATTTGGCATTTACAATATGAAACATTACATACATATAGAAAAAAACTTTGCCAAAGCCTAATGATTTTTCATTTTTCAACACTCCTAAAAATTAATCTATGTTGACTTGAACATGGATCTTGGAATCAATCCAAGATTGGCTCTATGCTTGATGAAGGAATTTTTGCTCAAAGGTTTGGTGAGCAAATCTATTGTTGGGCACTTAGTGGGTCCCAGCACTAAAGTACTACTGGCTAAGCTTACCAAGTGGGCCCCACCACAGTACACTGTACATGTAGAGCAATAAGTGCGAGGGCACTGGCTTCCTACATGTATAAGCCAATCCAATGAGCATGCAGTTTGGTTTGGTAGAACTTGTAGAATTAGGAATAAGTGACTAGGGGCCTAAATGACATTAGAGGCCCTAAGTCAAGTTGTTAATAAAAAAGCTAAAAGGGCCCAAATTAGAACTCACTTGAATCATGTGAGTGCCCTTGAGCTTTCTTAAAGAACCATTAGATTCATTTTGTGTTAGTTTAGGAGGCTTGGATTAGGATCCTTGCCATTGTGATTAACCAATATGAGAAAGGGGCAAGGGCCTTCCCCATCCATAAAAAGGCACCCTTTGTACTATATTTCCATGTTCAATAAGAGGAGGAGATTACGCCCAAATGAGATTTGAACATCCTTGCTTCCTTCCCTCTCTCTCTCTCTCTCTCTCGTTTTTGCATTTTGTATTTGCTTTCCATTTGCTTCTCTCTACTTGCATGTTGTTAATGATTTCTAAGAGAGTAGAGAGGATAGGATGTAAGCACCTCCCCCATTGTAATCTATTCTTCCTTCTCATGCTTGTGGTTAAAGTAGGGTGGATAGTTAGATGTGGTTAATCTAGGTGTGGTTAGAGTAGGATTTGCAAGCTAACTTCGCAAGGGAAGCACTATTCCCTTGGCATCGAATTTATGCATGACAGGCCGCTACAAATGTTTTGGCGCTGTTGCGGGAGAATAGATTAGCATTTTCTTGCTTTTTAGCTTGCATGCATTCATCTTGTGATTTTTGCTTGTGGAATGGATGTGCGAGGGGTAGTTTAGTGTGGAGTAGAGGTTAGATTTGTTGTTTTTTTCATGATTTGTTGCTTGTATGATCTGTGGAGAGAGATTTAGAGGTGAGAAACATTAGATCCCGGCATCCTATTCCTTCCATAAATCCTAAAAATCAAAAAAATCAGAAAAAACCATGTAATTTTGACAAATTGTCTAGAAAAGAGCCAAAATCACCTATCAGACCTCATAACTTTCTGATCTACTCAAACCAACCTTCGCCCACCTAGCAGTACATTCTGCCACATCATCAGTACCTACAACTAGTTAGGCGAAGGTTATTTCCCAGCCGGTTTGCCAAAATTGCCAAAAAACAGTCAGAAAAAAGAAAAAACCTTTGTAAAAAAATGTCCAGAATCTCACAATAGTCCAAAACACCCCAAACAACCTTTGTCCAGCTTTGTTTTCATCTTCAAAGCCATCTTGGAGGTCGACGAAGGTTAATACTGAGTGTACGATCTCTGGCGAAGGTTCTTAGACACCAAATATAGGAATTTGCCATTAGAACCCTCGCCAACGTCAATATCTACAGAAGTAGTTATTGAATACCTTCGCCAGTTTGCCAGTAGCTACTTTTTCATATTTTCTAGTTTCAGTGAAGTCGGCGAAGGTTAATATTGAGAATAAGTGGTCAGGCGAACGTTTCTTTGTACTCAAAGAAAAATTTAAGTCATTTGAATCTTCGCCAACCTTCGTAAACCTTCGTCAATATATCATTAATCTTCACCGAGCTCAGAATAGTCATAAAATACTGTTTTGAGGTATCTGTGAAGCTAGTAGAGGTTAATATTACCTATAACTAGTCCGGCAAACGTTCTTAGCTCTCAAAAGTGCCAAATTGCCTTCTGAAACTTCGCCAGACTATTTCTCACCATGATAATCTTCGCCAGCCCTCTGATCATCAATCTATACATCCTTGCAAGTTGGCAAAGGTTAGTCTGCAACAGAAGGATAGTGGCAAAGGTTCCCAGTCCAAATCGTGTCCAAATTGTTTTCAGAACCTTTGTTGAACCATCCTTCGCCAACAAGAACCTCCGTTGAGCTCCGTAAAGTGGTAATACACTGTGATAAAACATATATCAGTCAGGCGAAGATTTCTGCTAGGAAAATCCAAAAAAAATTGTTGAGACTACTAGTGACTTGACTGGTGAAATACCTGTTCGATCTTATACAAGTCATATCGTTTAGTGCTAGGGACCCCGAACTCCAGACCCCACCCGCCCCGACACCATCGAGGCCATCTATCAGTCACCATTGTTGCCAACTGCGCCGTTACAACATCCATTTTTTTGTGTGTGATCAACTCCATTCAAATCTGTGCCACCATCCATCCATCTCTCTCAATAACCACTTCAATTGTCATCAAGTAAAATTTTTTAGTTATTCGTGTTCCTTTCATCCCTTCCAATCATCAATCACTGATCATCACTTGAACAAGATCCACTTAGATCCATTGTTGCCATATACCTTCACATTGTATCAAATCTGCACAATGAATGAGATTGAGATCTGGTAGAATACTACCTGCAGAGAATCTAGAGCTACATCAAGCAGTAGCGGAAGAGATTTGACCAAATCAGCCAAATCAATGGATCAAGATATTCCTATTCCAGCGGTACCTCTATAAGCAATCAGAAGATCTCCCAGATTGGAATTCACCAAATTTGATGGATCCACAGATCCTATCAGATTCTTGTAGATCTATGGACAAGCATGCGAGATCTATGGTGAAACCTCCCCAGTAGAGAAACTGAAGTTGTTTCCAATGTCCCTGACAGGAGTGGCTTTAGACTGGATTTTCAATCAGACGACAAAAGAACGAACAAATTGAAAAGTGGTAAAAGTAGCTTTAATCACCAAATTTAAGCCACGGAAGTTTCTTGAAGACCCATTCCTCTTGCTTAGCAAAATCAAGATGGAAAAAAGAGAAAGGGTCAGAGACTACATCGAACGGATCAAACACCTGAGATCCGAGTGTAATGCGAAGCTTACTCCTGATCATGCGGTCATTATGTGGTTCCTAGCGGGACTACCTAGAAGCATCCGATGAGAGCTGAAAAGACGGGAGCAATATGCCACATTGCACGAAGCTATGGAAGACGCAATGAGAGAAGAAGATGAAGGATCAGATGATGATTCTACACCAAGAACTACATATCTTCATGCTTCAACTCCTTCAATTGCATCAACCTCAGTCTCTACGAGCTTGTCCAATGAATCAATGATGGAACAAATCACAAAGTTACATAAGCAGCAGATGGAGCAGCTCACAGTCCAATTTGACCAAAAAGTGAAGGCTCTTTAGAATATTGCAGCACCACAACCAGATCCTTATCAGTAGTAGTATCCTCGATGGGACAATATTGAGTGTCCCATTTGTACCCAGAATCACGCTTCCAATGAGTGTCTAGTAGTGAAACAAAATTTGAAGCTGACGCACAGATATTGTTATCTGTGGAATGCATCCTCGCACGACACTGCATATTGCCCCTACAACCCACAGATCATACATCAAAAGAGAGCTCAATTCCAGACCTCTTATGCTTACCATCAAGGAGCACCTAATGCAGCACAAAGGCTTGGACCAGGCCCTCAACAACAAAGAATGACACTACCAGAACCACCAGGGCCAAATAATTCTCAAGTAGCCCAGGTGAATCTCACGGTGGCAGAAGCTAAAACATTTCTCCAACATGAAATGCAACAATGGTATGGACCTGATGAACCATTCATCGATCCTGTTATTAATGAGTACTATGCCACATACGCTGCACAACCAAAATGCCAAGGGGGCAGATTATATGGATGCTATGGATGTGGAGAAGGACATAGGATTGTCAAATGTCCAAACAAAGGAATTTATACACCCTTCTCTCGTGAGTGTGGATATGGACATTGCTACAAGAATTGTCCATTGAGAGCCAGCACCAGTGCACCATTGAATTGGATTGCAGTTCAATCAGCAGGCCCAAGCACAACTCCACACTCAACTATACTAAGAAGAATTCCCTATTGTAACATTCCAACATTAGTTGTTACGCGAGCACAAAAGCGCAAGGAGGTAGCTCCATCATCACCGCACTCTGTATCAGTGCTAGCTGATCAACCTTCAACATCAGGAGGAGCGAGATTACCTTATTCAAATGTGAAGGATGAACAAAGACAATACCAGAAGATCAAGCATTGGATACAAGAAGCACAAGCGGAGGAAGCTGCTCAAGCTGCACATCAACCGATAGCTCCTCAAGACACTGCACTAGAAAGAGATTCAACAAGCAAATGCACCGCAAGGTTCACCACACAGATCAGATGTGAACGTGCGACTACACCATCGGGAAGAACCATTCCATATGGAAGAACCTGAAGCTCCAAGGACGGAACTACTGATCCAGTAGAATGAACATCTCTATTGGAGATATCCTTCGACTTGCACATCAAGAAAAGGGTGTCTTGTCATATTGGTTGAACATTGAGAGATCGGGGAACTCAGTTTGTCAATGAGACCATCAAGGTCTTATTAGAAGAGTTCTTTGTGATCCATCGTTTCAGCATGCCTTACTACCCAAGAGGCAATGGACAAGCCGAATCTTCTAATAAGATTCTGTGTGGCATTTTGACAAAGACCGTGGAAGCAAGCAGATCAGATTGGGAGCACAAGCTACATGCTTCTTTGTGGGCTTTCAAAACTGCATACAAAGGCAACACCAAACAAACTCCATTCCAACTAGTGTATGGCCAAGATGCAGTCATGCCGGTGGAATTTCTCGTTCTATTTCTTCACATTGCCACAACGCAACGATTGGATGGTACAAGATCGTTCCACCTTCGTCACGAAGCGCTACACAAGTTGTGCGAAACACGCTTGTTAGTGGTCCATGCTCTTGCTGCAGAGAAAGCACGTTGCAAGGCCTGACATGATTGTCATCTTCACAAGAAAGATCTTCAAAAAGGACAGTTGCTCCTCATGTACAAGACAAAGGCGATCAAAGAAAAGCTGAAGTTCACTGGTGAACGTCCTTATCGCATCACCGACATCTTATCGCAAGAGGCAGTGACTTTAGAAACAATGGATGGGACACTGTTTGCTACGCCCATCAATGGTAGCCGGTTACGCAAGTATTGGTCGTTAGCAACCTTCCCAGACACTACTTGAAGAGTTTAGGATAGGCTCCTCATCATCCGCAGTAAACGTGTCGACAACCTTCTTCCGCAACAAGCACAGGTAGTTGTCGTGGGACCATCACCTATTTAGGTGGGGGATACTGTTGGGCACTTAGTGGGTCCTGCCACTAAAGTACTACTGGCTAAGCTTACCAAGTGGGCCCCACCACAGTACGCTGTACATGTAGAGCAATAAGTACGAGGGCACTGGCTTCCTGCGTGTATAAGCCCAACCCAATGAGCACGCAATTTGTTTTGTAGAACTTGTAGAATTAGGAATAAGTGACTAGGGGCCTAAATGACATTAGAGGCCCTAAGTCAAATTGTTAATAAAAAAGCTAAAAGGGCCCAAATTAGAACTCACATGAATCATGTGAGTGCCCTTGTGCTTTCTTAAAGAACCATTAGATTCATTTTGTGTTAATTTAGGAGGCTTGGATTAGGATCCTTGCCATTGTAATTAACCAATAGGAGAAAGGGACAAGGGCCTTCCCCATCCATAAAAAGGCACCCTTTGTACCATATTTCCATGTTCAATAGGAGGAGGAGATTATGCCCAAATGAGATTTGAACATCCTTGCTTCCTTCCCTCTCTCTCTCTCTCTCTCTCTCTCTCTCTCTCTCTCTCTCTCTCTCTCTCTCTCTCTCTCTCTCTCTCTCTCTCTCTCTCTCTCTCTCTCTCTCGTTTTTGCATTTTGTATTTACTTTCCATTTGCTTCTTCTCTCTGCTTGCATGTTGTTAATGATTTCTAAGAGAGTGGAGAGGATAGGATGTAAGTACCTCCCCCATTGTAATTATTCTTCCTTCTCATGCTTGTGGTTAAAGTAGGGTGGATAGTTAGATGTGGTTAATCTAGGTGTGGTTAGAGTAGGATTTGCAAGCTAACTTTGGAAGGGAAGCACTATTTCCTTGGGAACGAAGCTATGTGTGACAGGTGAACCAAGGGCGCTACATCTGCAATACAAGATGATGTGCTCCAAGTAGATTTTCCCTTCAATGAGTTTCTCTCTCACGAAGTGATGTGCAACTTCGATGTGTTTGCTCCTTGCATAAAATATTGGATTGTTGGCAAGGGCTTGTGCTAAAATATTGTCACACATGATTAATGGTAGATCATCTTCCTTGATAGTCTTAAGCAACCCCTTGATCCAAAGCACTTCTTTTGTTGTAGTAGGAAGTGTCTTATATTCACTTCACAAGATGAGAGTGATATGGTATCTTTCTTTTTGGAAAGCCAAGATATTAAATTTCCTCCAAGGTATATGACATATGCACTTGTAGATTTTTGATCTACTTTATCACTAGCAAAATCCGAGTTACAATAGCCAACAATAGAAAGATCTTCACTTTTGTATAACAAACCATAATCATAGGTTGAAGATATGTACCTAAGACCTTTTTTGGCCATTTTCCAATGATGAATACTAGAATTTTGCATAGCTTGGCTCAACTTATGAACACTAAAACTTACATCATGCCTAGTTATGGTGAGCCAAATTAAGGAGCCTATAAGACAACTAAAAACAGTGATGTCCACAAAGGATCTTTCATCACCTTTGTTAGGATCTTTTACAATTTGCTCCATAGGAGTATCAATACTCTTACAATCTAGCATATTAAATTTTTTCAACATTGAAAGAGCATACTTGGATTGACAAACAAAAGCTTTCTCATTATGGAAGTCAATCTCTAATCCTAAGATGTAACGAATTCTTTCAAGATCTTGCATCTTGAATTCTCTTCCAAGTGCAATTTTGGTTTCTTAAGCTAAATTGATACAGCTTCTTGTTAGGATAATATCATGAATATAAATCAGAAGAATGACAATATCACTTTCATATAACTTGATATACAAGGAAGGATCATAGTTACTAAGATTGAATCCTAGTGAGATAAGGAAAGTGTTAAGTCGAGAATACCACGATCTTGGTGTTTGCTTTAGTCCATAGAGACCTTTAAAGAGAAAAAAACTTTGGTCTTGTCTTTATGAACCCAAGGTGTTGTTCCATATAAATTTATTCTTCTAGATATCCATTTAAAAAACCATTTGAGACATCTAGTTGAGAAACTTGCCACTTGAAAAAATCCAAGCAATAGAAATGATCATTCTAATTGATACCATCTTTGCAACTGGAGCAAAAGTCTCCTCATAATCAAGTCCATAAACTTGGGCAAAGCCCTTTTCACAAAGTCTTGCCTTATACTTGTTGATTGTGCCATCTTGATTATATTTGACTCGAAAAACCCATTTGCAACCAATAGTGTGCTTGTTGGATGGAAGATCCACAGGCTCCCATGTCTTGTTGGCAATCAATGCATCATATTCCTCCTTCATGGCTAGAAACCATTCTTTTGAATTGAGTACTTCATATACATCCTTTGACTCTTCATGTGAAACAAAATATGCATAATTAGTGGCATTGAGATCCACTTGTTTGCCTTTATCTCCATATGAGAGCCTCTTAGGCTCGAATCTTTCTCTTTGTGATCTCTGTGGTGAGAGACTTGAGGTGACTCCTCCTCAATTCTCGGCCCCATCTCTCCATGATAATCTTCATGGGTCATGATAGGAGAATCCTTTTGAGAATCTTTGATCTCAGCCTCATCAAAGATGTATTTTTGATTCTCATGAAAAATAACATCTCTACTCTCAATTGTAATTGAGGTAGAGGGAATATAAATTCTGTATGCCTTCTTGTTGGATGAGTATCCAACAATGATCTCTTTGACTGAATTTTGATAATCTTGTTTCCTTGTTTCCAAGGGTACATGAACAAAGCAAGCACATCCAAAAACTCTAAGGTGATTAACCTTAGGTCTCTTCTTTAACAAGACAAACTTCATATAATGATCTTCTTGCAAGTGTATTGTGAGGTAATCTATTGCACAAAAAATTTGCACAATTAATTGCTTCTCCCCAATATTAAATAGACAAAGAAGCTTTAACTCGGATTGCTTTAGCACATTTACATAGAGACCGATTATTTCTTTCGGCAACCCCACTTTGAGATGGGAAATAAGCACAAGAAAGCGTTCTCATAAGAATTTAACTTGAAGATGCCACCATATCTAGGTCCATTAGCTAGGATCTCATCACCTTTCTTAATAAAGCAAGTATTGGCATTGAATTTTGCATCACAACCACAATCAAGCAAATTTCCAACAGTTATCAAGTTCTTTGTAAGGTTAGGAACAAAAAGAACATTGGAAAGTGATAGAACTTTAGAAGAAGCAAGTTTTAATGGAATAATGCCGATTCCTTCAATAGAGCATTCATGATCATTTGCTATATAAATATATTTTTTAAGTCCTTTATAAGGTACAATAGAGTCAAAAGACTCCTTTGAACAACACATATGCGATGAGGCACCACTATCGATGTACCATGTTCCATCCTTCTTGAAGGGTGTTGAAGAAAAGCTTGACACCATGAGGGATCCTTCTTCTTCACTTGCAATAAAGTCTCCTTTCTCATTAAAGAGATTTGCTTGTTTGATCTGATTTTTCTTTTTGAGCATAGTGCCCCTTCTTGCCACAAAAGAAACACTTGACTATCTTTTTCTTGCTCTTCTGATTTTCACATGCGCATAATTTCAAAATTTTGTACAATGTCAATTCTGATCTGAAAATCTTGATTCTATCCTCTTTGATCCAAACACTTTTCAAGAAAAGGAAAAGAAAAGTGATAAATAGCTTTTTTGCTTGAATTGGGCTCACAAATTCTTGCACAAACAGTGATAATAGCATGCAAAGCTTAATTTCGCTTTGATACCATGATAAAATTCCAACAAGTTCACACATGTGGAGAATAATCCTCAAGTGTGAATGATCTTGTTAAGTTTTGTGTTTAGCACATAAATTGATTCCGGATTGAGTATCAAGATCTAGTTCTAAAATCTATAACCAAAGCACAATCTAGCATGTTAATATTTAAAGAATGATTGCATTCAATATCAAAAATAGCTTCAAAGATTTATTCTTCATCAAAAGTTATGAGAGAGCCTACATATATTTATGGAGATTGGTGTAGCTCAAGGTAGAACCATCTCTCTCCTACTTTCATCCACATCTAGACATTATCAAAACCATCACTCAAGAATATTAAAGTGTTTGGTTGCATTGTTTATGCTCAGAGCCCTGAAGATCTCAAGAAGAAACTGGATGACAAAAGTAGAAAATCGATTTTCATTGGCTACTCCCTAGATCACAAGACATACAAGCTCTACAATCTGGAAACAGTAAAAACATTTATGAATAGAGATGTCCATTTTATGGAAGATCGATTTACCATCCACAAGGAAAAAGCTCGAGAAATTTTTGATCCAAGTATTGAAGAAATTTTTGATCCATGTATCGAAAAAGATTTCATGATCAAAAATTAGAAAATCGATACAATCTCGGAAAATGAGTCTAAATAGCAGGTGGTCAAATTTCAGCCGAGAAGATCGAATCGACCTAGACAGCCTCCATCTAGATTTATGGACAAAGCAGCCTGCTACTTCATGCAGGAACCAACTACAGTTTTGGAGGCGATGTCTACCTTGATGCTGATCAATGGAAAGCAGCGATGGTCACTAAATTCGAGTATTTAATAGAGAATCAAACATGGACAGTCATTGAGCAGCCAAAAGAAAAAAATCTGATTCCATGCAAATGGATATTCAAGATGAAGTATGATGCTAAAGGAAGGCTGAATCGATACAAAGCCAGCCTGGTTGCCAAAGGCTATTTCCAGATTCCAGATCTGAACTATTCTGAGATGTTTAGCCTAGTTGTCAAGCATGCTTTAATCTGTTTGCTACTCTCCTTTGCAGCTGTAGTAGATATCGAAGTCCATCAAACGGATGTCTAGACCACTTTCTTCAACAGGACCATTGAAGAGAATTTTTATGTCACAACCTCAAAAGACTTGCCACGGTAGCCAACATGATCATGGTGTAATATGGACTTCAAAAGTGCCAATTTTTGGACAAATCAAGATTGCAAAATAGAATATTTTTTGGATGAATTTATACGTGTGTATGTGTGTGTGTGTGTGTACAGACAACAACATGTTACAACATGATTGTAAAACAATGCAAATCCACAAACATAAAAACACAAAAAAAAACTTGCAATAGGAAAAACAAAACCAAATGCAGATTTCACTTTGCAAAATCAACCAAGGTAGAAACAAAAATATTACGCCCAATTGATGAATATATAAACATCGAAACAAAAAACGCGAAATCTTATGAAATGAGAAATGGCGCAAGACCCATTTTTTTCAAGGAACTTATGATTTTTTAAAATTCAAATAATTTCTTAATTCTAAATTTAGAAATGAATTAATTATTTTGCAAGATGTTATATTTTGCAAATATTTAAAATTTGGATAGAGTATTACAAAATTTTCTATATTGGAATGGCTCAAAAAGTAAAAACATTATGTGCGTGAAATTTGTTATTATGAAAAATAGTTCTTAAATTGAGTGATTGTAAATTTAAAAAAAAAATCAATATAAATCTGATAACTTGTTTGTAATTTGGTATTTGTATTTTAATAATCAAGTAAACTAAACAAATCTAGAATTTAAAATGATATGCTTAATTTCTAAAAAATATTATTTAACAATAAAATCATTTAACAATAAATAACTAAGATAACCCTTATTTTATTTACTAACTTGACTTTCAAGCCCTATGACATTAAAAGTCCCAAAAAAAAAACTTTTATTAACTTCTAACTAATCAAATAACTATGTGATGATCAGGTTGGACTTACACACACAGGGTGACAAATAAACATTTTTTACAAAAATACAATAATCTTTTGATAGTTGTTGGAGGGTCTGCAGATATCGAGGCAAACCTAACCCTAGTCAATAAGTGAGAGAGATTTGTCACCCTGCGTGTGTAAGTCCAACCTGATGATCACATAGTTATTTCATTAGTTAGAAGTTAATAAAAGTTCTTTTTGTGGGACTTTTAATGTCATAGACTTGAAAGTCAAGTTAGTGAATAAAATAGGGGTTCCCACCAAAATCAAATTCAAATTGGTTCCCTCCAATTTTTGAATGAGTTTCCATACTTTTTCAAATTTGAATAGTTAGGGAGGTAGAAATTGGCCAAAAGCCGTAAAATCCTTTATATAGAGTAGTAAATTCAAATCATTTGTACATGTTCTCTTCATTTCAATACAAGCAGGTTGACCCTCTTATGAAATGGATAAGGAATGTCCTTGCTCTCTATCTTTCTTCTTCCATCTCTCATGCTTTCTTTGTTATTGTTGATTGTTGGATTTGATGTTTATTGGATCATTCTTGTGCTTTTTTCTAGAGATAAAGGGAGAGCGAGAAGAGTAAACTTCTATCATCATTGTGGATCTTAGTGTTAATGGATGTAGTGTTAATGCTTAGTATTAAAGGATCATCTATGCATGCTGGATTATGAAATATGTTATCGGTCTCATGGGAACGAACCTCCACATGACAACTAGCCTTGTCTCCTTAATGCTTGTGAGCTTGGATTTTGGGTTGAGTGAAGGATAAAAAAATTTTCGCTACAATTTTGGCATGGTTGTCGGAAAGCTATGCCAAATTTTCAATTTTCAACATGTTTGGATGAATGTTAGCTTGCATTTAGGCATCTTGTTTTGGCATAATAGGGTTAAAACTACATTGTAGAGTTAAATTGGGAGATATCTGTTGAAATTGAAAAATAATCCATCTTGACTTTAGGCTTGCTACAAACTTTGTACTATGCAAGTATGTTGTTTCACAAATGTAAATGCCAAATTTGGCCTAGATAGAACTCGAGCTATATGGATCTGACATATCTAGGTGGGACTGTTTTCAACAAATCTGGTAATATTAACCTTCGTCGGATTGACAATTAATAGATTTAGAACATATAAAGCTAAGGTAGAACTGACAAAGGTTCTTTTTGATGAACAATAGGTTTTTGCAGCTTTACGAGGACTAAAATAGACTTTTTGGATGATCTTGATAGATCTAACCTTCGCCAAACTCAAAAATAATGAAATACTTTATTTAGAATCCTCAAAAGAGTCGGTGAAGGTTCAGGTGAAGGTTCAAGAGTAATATTGTTATTTTTACAAAAAAAAGTCTTTTTTTTTTGACAAAAATAGATTAATTTGACAACTGACACTGACTTAACGTTTGCCCAACTCACTGATTGATCTTCGCCTTTCAAACTAAAAATCCTTTGTATGAAGACGGTGTTGTCTGCAACTCAGCGAAGGTTCTTTGCTAGGGAGCAAAAAATTATCAAGTCTGATGATGAATTTGCCTTCTTTTTCCACCAAATTTGACAAAAATGAATGATTTTTGTTGTTTTATCTGATTTCTCAGATCCAAATGGATCTTAAGAATTGTGATCTATATAGCTTCCCCTTCTCAACAATCAAATTAGATTTCAAACAAGAAAATCCACTCAAATCAAACAAGATATTGACAAAATTTCCAAAATTCACACGTATGGGGATAATTTACAAGTATGATAGATCTTTTTAAGCTTTATGATTAGCACAATAATCTGATTCTAGATTGAATAGCGAGATCTAGTACAAAACTTATGGCGTAACCATGCTCTAGCATGCTAAGAATTAGAGAATGATAGCAATGAATCATTAAATGAACAAAAGTACAAGAAATTAGTGTATGAGCATCAGTCTCAACACGAGTTAGAGAGAGAGAGAGTGAGAGATAGAGTGATTTTTATCCAAAATAGCAGTGAAGAACCTTTGTCGAGTCAATCTTCGCCTAAGAAACCTTCGCCAATACTATTTTTGAGTTTTGATCTACTAAATCTAGCTGCTGTCAAAATTCTGGAACATTCTGTTATATTTTGATATTGATTCTAAAAAAGTGCTAATCGCTCGATTAAAATCTATTTTCCAAAGATTAGAAATCTGATTATTGTCAAGTGATAGAGTTTTTATAGATTTGATCAGAGATAGGATTTGATTAAAAAATCTAGATCCAATTTCATTGTCATTAGTCATTTGCAATTATGGTTGAAGGTGGTGGTGGACCACCTCGTGTTCCATTTAACATTCTACTAGTTATTGTTAGAAGGTCACCTCGTCTAGAGATACCAAAGTATAATGGGCATTATAGGAGTTCCCAAACTTAAAAGGGCCATTTGTTACGAGTTCCCCCCCCCCCCCCCATTTTTTATGTCTATGTGGCCCAATCAGTTCTTGACATAGTGGCTTCTATGTAACATAGCTCGTTTGACCCGTAAAACACAATTCATGTTTGAAAAATTTGAATTTCTGGTCTAGTAGATTGGAAGCATACTATTGGCTGGCATGTGTAGCCACTGGTTGACTAAACTGCTTGGGTTAACCTCAAGTTAAAGTTATTTTGGGACTCACAAATAGGTTTGGCACCCATTATGCTCTGGACTCTCGTATTGACAAGTTCAAATGTGAGACTCCTCAAGCTATGGTGATGAGAAGGAGATTGAGATCCTTGATATGCTTTTCCCATGAATATCATAAGGCTTCTTGGGTACTGATGCATCTATCGGCGAGAGGGGCTTTTCGCCAAAAGAAAAAGGCCAAGTATACATGTAGGCTCAATCACTGGATCACTATTGGTCTAATGTTTAAGTGAAATATGGACCCTTGAATCTAGTCAAGAGTGCTTTATTATGTAATTGAATCGAATGATCATGGGAGATGATTGATTTGCATAAGTTAAAAATGTTTGGCCAAGATTGATTAGGGTCAAAGTGCATTGGGATCTCTCTCTCTCTCTCTCTCTCTCTCACACACACACACACACACACACACACACACACACACACACACACACACACACACACACACACACACACACACACACACTTTTGAGGTCTTTCTTTGTTTCTTGAACATTCTCGAAGTTGCACGTCAACTACTCTAGTCTATTGATGAAGTTTTAGGGCACACGTGGCCCACTAAAAAATGTAATTTTGTTTTTTTCCTACACACTTTTCTAGTGTGCACTTGACTAGTTGTGATGCTAGTAGGCTTGAAGAATGATTTTTGTAATGTAATTTTTGTGATGAGCATGATAAAATATTATTTCCAACAAGTGATGTCACATCTTTCAATAAAGGGATTAGTTCAAATGATTCCATGTTGAATAGAATTGAGGGACTTGATGAGGGAGTCAAATGGAGGCCAAAGTTGTACATATTGTACATTAGACTTTTCAGATGTGCTTAGGTGACTAGAATAGTATTATTTACTGTTTCTAGATAGTTGTTGGAAGTAGTAGACTTTAAGTCCCCAAAATTTGAGTTAAGTTGGCCATATGGACCAATATTGTGTCATGTGCCAAATCTTAAACTAATAGCAATAACAATGATAGTAAAGCTGAAAGCAAGAAGAGAACCAAACAATCGAGATAACATATCCATAGAAAGCTAGAAACACAAAGATATCCATTGAATCACATTAGCAATGAAATAAAGAGTACAAGCTATGAACATGAGCATTGATTCATGTGGATAGGCCACATGAAACCTAGCAAAGGAGATCCCCACAATTCCATTCACAACGAGGAAGCAAAAAGCTCTCAACTTGCAAATGAGCCAAAAGATCCATAACTTGAAGTCTCTTGCCTAGGTATAGACAATGCTCTCACGTAACTAAACATAACTATCTTCCCTTATGGATGAAAACTCTCCTTTGGAAGAGCAAGATTGTCAACATTTTTGTGCAAAATTAGTATTCTAAATTTTTAATGATAATCTTTGGTATTCAATATAGTCTATGTGAATTTTTGCTCAGTGTTGTTGCTTTTTAGAGTTTCT
This sequence comes from Diphasiastrum complanatum, assembly GCA_029204225.1. Taxonomy (NCBI): domain Eukaryota; kingdom Viridiplantae; phylum Streptophyta; class Lycopodiopsida; order Lycopodiales; family Lycopodiaceae; genus Diphasiastrum; species Diphasiastrum complanatum. Next base: position 1,772,533 of record CM055108.1, on the reverse strand, counting down.
AATAATGTTCTTTTGGGAAGATCCAGTGCTAAGTCATAATGCTCAACCTCTGAATCTACTGATGACGTAGTTGCCATGATGTTTTGAATTACATCTTGATGATTTTCTAGATCATTTCAATCGATCTGTTGCAAAGATGGTGTCAATAAGAATTATCATATCCATTGCTTGTTTTTTCAAATGGAAGGTGCTCCAATTAGATGTCTCAAATGCTTTTTTAAATGGATATCTAGAAGAAGAAATCTATATGGAACAACCTCAAGGATTCATCAAAGATATGTCAAATCCATATAGCTCTCGTCTATATGCCAACTGCACCGTTACAAAATCCATTTTTTTGTGTGTGATCAACTCCATTCAAATATGAGCCACCATGCATCCATCTCTCTCAATAACCATTTCAATTGTCATCCAGTAAAATTTGTTAGTTATTTGTGGTCCTTTCATCCCTTCCAATCATCAATCACTAATCATCACCCGAACAAGATCCACTTAGATCCATTCTTGCCATATACCTGCACATTGTATCAAATCTACACAATGAATGAGATTGAGATATGGTAGAATACTACTTGCAGAGAATCTAGAGCTACATCAAGCAGTAGCGGAAGAGATCCGACCAAATCAGCCAATTCCAATGGATAAAGATATTCCTATTCCAGCGGTACCTCTACAAGCAATCTAAAGATCTCCAAGATTGGAATTTTCCAAATTTGATGGATCCACAGATCCTATCAGATTCTTGCAGATCTATGGGCAAGCATGCGAGATCTATGGTGAAACCACCCTAATAGAGAAACTGAAGTTGTTTTCAATGTCCCTGACAAGAGTGGCTTTAGACTGGTTTTTCAATCAGATGACACAAGAACGAACAGATTGAAAAGTGGTAAAAGCAGTTTTAATCACCAAATTTAAGCCACAGAAGTTTCTTGAAGACCCATTCCTCTTGCTTAGCAAAATTAAGATGGGAAAAAGAGAAAGGGTCACAGACTACATCGAACGGATCAAACACCTGAGATCTGAGTGTAATGAGGAGCTTACTCCTGATCATGTGGTCATTATGTGGTTCCTAGAGAGACTACCTAGAAGCATCCGACAAGAGCTAAAAAGACGGGGGCAATATGCCACGTTGCACAAAGCTATGGAAGACGCAATGAGAGAAGAAAATGAAGGATCAGATGCTGATTCTACACCAAGAACTACATCTCTTCATGCTTCAACTCCTTCAATTGCATCAACCTCAGCCTTTACGAACTTGTCCAATGAATCGATGATGGAACAGATCACGAAGTTACATAAGCAGCAAATAGAGCAGCTCACAGTCCAATTTGACCAAAAACTGAAGGCTCTTCAGAATATTACAGCACGACAACTAGATCCTTATCAGCAGTAGTATCCTCGACGGGACAATGTTTGGTGTCCCATTTGTACCCAGAATCACACTTTCAATGAGTGCCCAGTAGTGAAACAAAATTTGAAGCTGACGCACAGATATTGTCATCTATGCAATGCGTCCTCGCACGACACTGCGTATTGCCCCTACAACCCATAGATCATACACCAAAAGAGAGCTCAATTCCAGACCTCTCATGCTTACCATCAAGGAGCACCTAATGCAGCACAAAGGCTTGGACCAGGCCCTCAACAACAAAGAATGGCACTACCAGAACCACCAGGGCCAAATAATTCTAAAGTAGCCCAGGTGAATCTCACGGCGGCAGAAGCTAAAACATTTCTCCAACATGAAATGCAACAATGGTATGGACCTGATGAACCATTCATCGATCTTGTTATTAATGAGTACTATGCCACATACGCTGCACAGCCAAAATGCCATGGGGGCAGATTATATGGATTCTATGGATGCGGAGAAGGACATAGGATTGTCAAATGTCCAAACGAAGGAGTTTATATGCCCTTCTGTCGTGAGTGTGGATATGGACATTGCTACAAGAATTGTCCATTGAGAGCCAGCACCAGTACACCATTGAATTGGATTGCAGTTCAATCAGCAGGCCCAAGCACAACTCCACACTCAACTGTACCAAGGAGACTTCCCTATTGTAACGTTCCAATGTTAGCTGTTACGCGAGCACAAAAGCGCAAGGAGGTAGCTCCATCATCACCGCACTCTGTATCGTGCCAGCTAATCAACCTTAGCTACTCAAGCTGCACATCAACCGACAGCTCCTCAAGACACTGCACCAGAAAGAGATTCAACAAGCAAATGCACCGCAAGGTTCACCACACAGATCATATGTGAATGTGCAACTACACCATCGGGAAGAACCATTCCATATGGCAGAACCTGAAACCCCAAGGATGGAACTACTGACGAGCATCTTATCTAGTAGAATGAACATCTCTATTGGAGAGTTCCTTCGAGTTGCAGAGTTCTCTGACATTGTTGATTTTGAAACCGAAGATTTAGTGCTAGGCATTGACTACGATGGTGAGGAGGGAATTATGACTGGTGAGGAATGTTTGTCCCGGGCTATGGCAAATGTTAGTGCCCATGGACGAAGTTTGTCTTTTGATGAGAAATTTATTACATTCCAAGCCCAGCTGGGATTCCCTCATCCATCAATTATGAAATTTGCTGATGACTTTTCTTCAATTGGTGGTCACGATATAGATCATTCCGATCTAGTTACAGCAGATGATGATGAATGCGTAAGTTTAACAGTTTTACTGTACGTTTGCTTATCTGATGTATGTTTTTTGCAGATTTCAATTTCTGCTAAAAACTCCAATTTTGTAATTGCATAATACACTTTTTATAGATGACTTTGCTACTCGTCGCGGGGGCTTCAAACAACATTCATCATCTTTCCATAGGGATAGTGGCCTCGACCACTACTTGAGGCACTTTCAAAATAATGAAATTTGCATTGCTCATTCCAAATTTAGTCCAGTTGGAGAGACAATGATAATGGCTGTGAAAGCCTTATCTTGAGCAAATAAAATAATTTTTGTGAAGAGATCTTATGTTTTAAACATATTAGGATTTGTAGATGGGAATGTACCATTAAGGAGCTCCCTTATTCATTGTATGCAACATATATAGAATTGAGTGGTAACAAGGACAATGCGCATCTTCTGGATGCATATGCAACTAGAGAATTACTGCATGATAGCACAACAATTGGACAAGAAGATGAATCAGATACCTCTGAATGATGATTCGTATATTTGAAAATTGTGAATACAATTTACATTTGTAGCAACTTTGTATCTCTGAATTTTTAGCTTCTATGTTGCTCAATAAATTTGCAAGCTTTTCTAAATTTGTCGTAATTTGAAAATTTTGTGATCAGTTGAATTTGAACTCTATGGTAGAACCACTGAAATAATTGGCAAATATGGTTTCATTTTTCATTGGTTCCTCCATGCTATGTATTTCGATGAAATGCTGCCCATGCTTGCCAATGTGACTTCTCCATTCCTTGTGATGACCAGACACTTAGGCTTCCATATGTGTTTCCAAAAAATGTTGTATGATCTCTTAGTATGTGCTGCACATGTCAAAATTGTAATGTCAGTCTTATGCTTGGATCAAAATATATAATTTAATTGATAGCTGCTCTGAGCATGCATATTAACCATGTAATGAGTGATGTGATCTTCTCCCCTTGCTTTTGATACTGCATCAACAAAATCGACACAAGTCTTTTGTAAAGCTCTCTTATCAATATCATAAAATTTGTCTTTTCTTAATATCTTAATCATACTGTCAAGATTTCTCCATACATCAACTTTCCATAATCTTGATTTGCCAGTCACTCCTAAGTCTTCAGTGGCAGCAACAATTTCTTTCCAGACTGAGTGTTGATTTTTTGAATCCTTACCAGTATGGTTTGATAGGAATCGATGTGCTTTTGCTCCTCCGATGCTTGGCTTAGTTGGCATATTTCCTAACTTTCCAGAAATCTTTTCATCTTTTTGTATTTTGACATGTCTCTTATGCAGTCCTGCTTTTGATAAAACATCTTCTAACCGACAAATAGCTTCCTTCGCAACTGATGCTGGCTTACTATTCCATGCAAAAACTATGTGAAGATAAACGAGCTTTTCTATTATCCTAACTTCTGCATGAAGAGTACAAACATGCACATTTTTCAAGGAGATGGGCAATACTGGCTTCCAGTTTGGATCTGCATTTTCTTTGGTTATTCCTATACTTCTAGTTACATATTTTGCCATTTTCATGCAGTATAAACAAGGATGTTTGGATGTAGCACCGTGAGAGACATTATACATGCATTTCAGTGTTTTTAAATCACCTGCTAAGTGCCATTCAACTTGGAAGTCTCCAACTCCTGAAACTCTGAGAAATCCTCCTTCCATATGGTCCTTGATAATCCGAGAGTAAGATGTCCTAGAGAATATCCATGATGACATATTGTGATTCTCCTTCGGCACCTGTCCAATGCATAAAACCAATTTAGTTAAATATGAATTATGGAATAGGGTCCGGAATTAAACTTAGTTGATAAAGAAAATCATTACCTGAAAAGCTACCAACTCATTCCAGTGGAGGGATGCTTATTTCCCTGATTTGAATTTGTGGATAGCGGTCATATTTTGAATTACATTTTTTTTTTGAAACAAAAAAAATGAAAAAATAAAAGAGTAAATAAAAAATTGATCAATATAGATGAAAAAATACGAACGACAAAAACAAAAAGTCACACTAATAGATTGATGTAACACGTGAATTCAACAAATGGATATAATAGATGGAGTTTACAAACAAATGGATTTTACAAATGGATATCACAGATGAACAAGATGAAGGCTACATAGAATGGAGATGGAAAAAAATGAGCATTGTGACGACGCAAATGGCAACTAATGTCGAGGAACAATGGTAACTATAGTGCCGGGCAAGTGGGGTCTAGGGCCTCCCTGCTGAGGCCCCAATTACGGTATGACTTGTTTGCGATTGAGCGGGTGATTTGCGTGTCAAGTCATTAGCCGATGAGACTCTCTTTTTTTTTAAAGAAGAGGATGAGTAATACATAGTGGTCGAGTAAAGATGGCGAGTAATTATAGTGGGCGAGTAATGACGGGCAAGTAAAACATAGTGGGCGAGTAATGAAGGCGAGTAATCATAGTGGGCAAGTAATGATGGCGAGTAATGGAGGCAAGAAATGAGGCAAGTAAAGAGGCGAGTAATCGGGTGAGTTATACTGAGCGCGAGTAATAGCTCTGATGACGAGTAATAAATTATAACTCGCTAGTCTAATTAATATATATAAAGAGATACAACAAGATGTAGGATGCATAATTCCTTCACACGGGAATCTGGAGAAGTGGGTACAATAGGTAAGCCAATATGCTACTTTGTGTAAGTCTTGCCGACTATTATCAATAGAAATGTTCATAACCCAAGTTAAACTTTTTGTTTATTTCAAGTGGTTTACTTTGATCCCGAGCAGGGTGTGCTTTTGCTGAATGCAATGTTAAAAGGTGTGTTCCTTGCCATCTTCTGTGATCAGAGTACCACAATGATTCAATCATTGTGAGATTACTACTAGTAGTAGTTTATGGACCTTTACTTTTTTTGTGTAATTCACTAACTATGTTAGTCACCACACACAAGTGCTTCTTCCACATTGCAATCTATGAGCATCGTGCAAATTCTCATGCCAAAAAGAGATGGGAGCAATTTAACTGATACTGATCTAAGGTTCATTCCCATCAAAGGCCAGGGACTGTTATGGGAAAATTCTGTGCAAGAAAAGATAAGGTATTTCAAATGTGTTGGTTCTTATCATTGGAGATGGAAACTATTAATGTTTGTAGAAACCATCAATTCTATAATTGAAAAACATCTAGACAACTGAATTTAGTAATCTATCATCTATCCCAAGTTGAGGCCAATGGTCATCATATCTTAAAGGCAACACATCCCTATGGTCTTTCAGTGCACAAGGGCTTTTTCGAGTGTAGGATATTTCATTCTTAATTTTACTATAGTCATGTCCAAGCACGGTTTTTCTAAACTTACATATTTTTGTAACACTACAAAGTTGTTGAACTCTCTCTCTCTCTCTCTCTCTCTCTCTCTCTCTCACACACACACACACACACACACACACACACACACACACACACACACACACACACACTACTATGAGCCATAAGAACTGTGATCTTGACATACCACTCTTCAACATCCAATCAAAGTCTTTTTTTTTTTCCCGAAAATGAGCATTGAGCAACAAAGTTGCCAATACACAAACTTAGAAATGAAAACTTGATAACAACCTTCCATAAACTAAAAACAACATACTATGTTTATTGGCATGGGCCCAACGCCAACACACCTACCCACATTCTTGAATCCATAGTTGAAGCAGCCTTGAGCTATTGGCAAGTGAACATTTTGGGGAACCCTAGAGACACTGTGTGAGTGATGTCAAATATTACTTTTGCAAATTTGTGAAAGTAGGGCAGTACACAAGAGCAAAGAAATGTGTTAAGCACGATATTTCGAATAAGAAGATTGCAATTCTTTCTTATTGCTCGAAGTAAGTAATACATGACCTTGGAGGCTTGTTACTTTGGTGTAATAACATTTGCATGAGGCTGACAAATGCATTGTGTGTATATTATAATGAGCATTGGAGGTTGGAATTCGTATATTATAGTGAGCATTGGAGGTTGGAATTCTATGTCCGTGCATTAGTAACGAGGGACTTCCTAGCTAGGAAACTCAACTCCTCAACCTACATCCTTTTGGACAAGTAAGATTGTTGGCTAAGACAAACTTAAAACAATATCATGACGATTTGGTAACATTAACCTAAACCAAGCTTGCAAATTGCAAGGTTGTGAATGATATTGTTAAGCTGTTCATAGTGGAAGAGACCCAGTGTTGGGCAGGTATTGATATTTTTAATACCAGCCGGGTCCTGCTATTATACTTTTTTAAAATTTTTGATACCAGTCGGGTATCAGTATCATCATGTTTGTTAATTGGTGGTTGGTATCAACCGACTTGGGTATTGTAGGGGTGATACCAACTGGGTATAAACCCAAGTATGAGTATATAATTTTTTTTCTATAAATAGCTATTTTATAAAGGGTAGTATGCATTTAATGAAAAGCTTGACCTTTTTAAATGTAATATGCATATGATTTGAAAGGCCAATACTTTGTTGATGACCACCAATGTCCTAGTAGGGACACCATGAATAATATTTATCATATATGTAAATTTTGGAAACTAAATAAAAATGGATACTATACCATGTTAAATTTGAGTTTTTTGCCCCTAATGCGGGTATCGATATGTGCATTGATGGGCTAAAACCAGTCTGGGTCGGGTATCGACCATAGTATCACAAAATCATATACTGGGCAGTATGTTCTACGATATCATTATTGATACCATTGCTGATACCACCTGACACCTACATACCCACCCAACAGTGGAAGAGACCCCCAAATCCATTATAGCTCAACTTTATATGGCACAAAATGTTTCTAGTGCATTTGCATCAATGCTATATTTTGAGCAAAGGTAAACATATGTTATTTTTAGTTAGTAGCTTGTGGGAGGCGAGTGTCAATTATGGCTTGTTTGTATTAGTAGCTATACATGTCCATTTGAGTACATTGATGGTTGTAGTTCGAGTACATTAAATTAACATATCTCCTTAACCTTATTTTGCTTGTTAACACAGTGGATATGCATAAGGAGGTTTTATGCATGAGATGGTTTATTGTTTGCCATTTCAGCATGATCTTACTAATACTTGCATGCAAGTATAGAAGGTGTCTGGTGGACATGCCACATTTCAGTTTTGATTGGGGTTCGATTCCCCATTAACCTTGCATGCTCTCTAGATACAAATTTAAATGCATTTCTAGTAAGTGAAGCCACATATTGGTGCATATTGTTTTTAACCCTAAATCCGAGAATACCATTGACTTGAGAACATTACACAATTCATGCATGAATCAGTCTGATGATGTTGAACTACTTGTGATTGCTATTGAGAAACCATTTGGAAGTAGACCAAACGAATATTTTATAATACTCATCATCTGAAATTTTTTGACATGTCGTTTTGGCATATGACATGCATTACTAGACACAAGTCTGCCCATGTCCACACCCTAAACTCATGCATAGTTACGTTGTGCAAAAGCTCCAAAGCATTAACCCTAAATTGTGCTTCCCCCCAAACATTAGCATCATGAGTTTCGAGCACCCCAAATCCCCACTGGCCACACGTCACATTACAAGTTGTGCTAGTAATTGGAAATACAATTATGTTTATTTATGTTAGTCATTGACAAAGTTATAAATGCGAACTTTAACTTGCATAGATCTTAGTCCTTTTGTTGTAAAGAAATGGTATTTTGAAGTAAAAGGTGGGAAACGTGGTGCCATGCTTTTTAGCATCGCACAACAATAACAATGTGTATGGATGTCTATTTTAAATGCAAGGGGCCTCGCATATGACTCTTTATCGATTGGTGTTGCTTGGTAAATGACCTAAGCTCTAAGTACAAGTAAGAATGAGATCGGGTGGCCAACTGGCTCCACAGTCTTCTGCCTTCCACTCACTCACTATAAATACCACCTCTTTGTGCTATACATTTTCACTTCCAGTTTGCTGCTGCGGCTTTCCTACCTCCGCCTCTGCCTTCTCTATATCTCTTAAGCCTTGCGATTGATCCCTTGTTGCGCTCATCTCAGTAGCCAATCAATCTCTGATACGGTGTATCGTGCAGTGATCAATTACCTGTTTGAAGCTTTGGCGAGTTGTTGATCAAAATCGAACGATCATAATATGGCAGGAGGTGCATCTGTCAGCGTTGGAGGCGGTAGAGCAGATTTATATGAAGGACGAATGACTTTGTTTGTTGTTCTTGCTTGCATCGTGGCTGCAAGTGGAGGCCTTATATTCGGCTATGATATCGGCATCTCAGGTACCTTCCAATTCAATCTTCGGTTGCTCACGTAAATGAAATATCCCAATCCGACATTTTCTAACTTTCTCAACACACTAAATGATAATCATTAAGCAGGGTGCTTAAGGTTTTATAAGGATCGTCTAAGGTTAGCACACATCTTTTCTGCTACTTATAATATTCCACAGGATTTAGCTGCATTGCCACGAAATGTTAGAAAGAATATTAGAATGGATTGGCGCTATTGCAACTAATTTGTGCTGTATCTTGTTTGACTCCAATTTGTGTTACTTCATATGACAATTAATTTCGTGAAGTATTCCGCGACTGATTTTAGGTTCTGCAGCGCCCACTTCGTTTAAACTTTGGACAGCTCGTAGCTGTTGTGATAATTTTACTTCATGCTTCCTTTTGCATTCGCAGCTAAAGACCAATTGTTTCTAATGTACAAAGCGATTATAACCTTCTTTCCAGCTGACGTTCTGCTTCGAACTTGTATCGATCTTTCACATTTGCTTCTTTGTATGATTCTGAAGAATTCAGGCAGTTGCATTTTGCTCATAGCCTTTCAAAAACTAAGATCAACTACTGAATTTCCAGTCCAATTTCAATATTAATGATCTGAAAAGTTGCTTTTTAAAAGTATGTTTAAGCCTTCATCTAAGGCCCAGCCTTGGGTCTGGGATGAAGGAATTTATATTTTGATTACGTAACCAGATTTTTTTCTGATGATGTGGATTTATGAGTTTGTTGGGTTTGTGAGGATAGGTGGAGTGACATCAATGGATGACTTTCTGGAGAATTTTTTCCCTACTGTCGAACATCACAAAAACCAGCTCACCAGAAATCAAGACTACTGCAAATATAACAATCAGGCACTTACTACATTCACGTCATCACTGTACATTGCTGCATTGATTGCGAGTTTTGGGGCATCATTTGTTACGCGGCGCTACGGCCGTAGGCCTTCTATTCTCTTTGGTGGTTTGAGCTTTCTGGTTGGGGCTGCTCTCAATGCAGCTGCTGTGAACTTGTCCATGCTTATCCTTGGACGCATCTTGCTCGGTGTTGGAGTAGGCTTTGGCAATCAGGTACTTCAGAAGGAAGTGGATATACTCACGTTTTTGGCTTCTTCAGTGTTATGTTTTATAGAAAGAATGATTTATGTCAGTACTAACTAGCACTCCTGTTTTTCACAATGCATTCAATTTGCTCTATCTGTTTGAATAGCTATTTCCACGTGTTTTTCACAGCATCAAGGGTGAGCCTTCAAAGGCTTGTTGTACACTTTGTAAGGTTGTTTGTGTCACTATCTTGCAGGCTGTTCCTCTTTATCTGTCTGAAATGGCACCTGCAAAGTTTCGTGGTGCATTGAATATCATGTTTCAGTTAGCTATCACTATTGGGATTGTTGTTGCAAATATGATAAATTATGGAACAGCTACGATCAGACCTTGGGGCTGGAGAATTTCTTTGGGCTTGGCAGGTGTTCCTGCTGTGCTCATGTTTGTTGGTGGGATTTTCCTGCCAGAGACACCTAATAGTCTTATAGAACGGGGTAACCTAGATAAAGGGAGAGCCTTGCTGGAGAAAATTCGAGGAACAAAAACTGTAGATGCAGAATTTGATGATCTGGTGCAGGCCAGTGAAAAGGCGAATGCAGTGACGAATCCTTTTCGGAATATTCTGGAAAAGAGGAATCGTCCTCAACTTATCATGGCTACTCTAATCCCTTTTTTCCAACAGCTCACAGGAATCAATGCCATCATGTTTTATGCACCGGTGTTATTCAAATCAATTGGGTTTGGAGGGAACGCATCTCTTTATTCTGCAGTTATTACTGGTGCGGTCAATGTGGCTGCAACCCTTGTGTCTATCTTTACTGTGGACAAATGGGGACGGAGAATTCTGTTTCTTGAGGCTGGTGTTCAAATGTTCCTTTCACAGGTAACACCTTTGAGCTGTTTTTTTTTTTTTAGTCAGTTTTAGCTGGGGTTCTTTGCATTTCAGCTGATTTTAGACCTTGAAACTAGATACTTTTTGGTGTTTTGTTGGTGATTTGCAAATTCACTGTTAGTGCGCATCATCCCTATTACGATCTTGATTGAATGGAGAGAGATTTTTTTACTTGAAGCTAGCGCTACTTTGCCGTTTTTCGGTTTCAGGACGAGATACAACTCTTGTAGACATGTTTGTTGTTGTTGAAGTATGAGATCATAAAAACTAGGTCTTTAATAATTATTTGCTGGCTGGGATGCAGGTCGTCATAGGGATAATTCTTGGGGAGAAGTTTGGAGGAGCAAAAGAGCTTTCCAAGGGGTTTGCTGTTTTGATGGTCATTGTTATCTGCATATATGTTTCCTCATTTGCATGGTCATGGGGTCCTTTGGGCTGGCTAGTTCCCAGTGAAATATTTCCTCTTGAAACTCGTTCTGCAGGGCAAAGCATTACAGTTTCAGTGAACATGCTTTTCACATTCGTTATCGCACAATCATTTCTAGCAATGCTATGCCACTTCCAGTATGGTATCTTCCTATTCTTCGCCGCATGGGTTGCCGTCATGAGCTTGTTTGTGTACTTCTTCCTACCAGAGACAAAAAATGTGCCTATTGAAGAAATGATAAATGTTTGGAAGCAGCATTGGTTTTGGAAGCAGATTGTTCCTGCCGTAGATACACATGCTGCAGTGGAAGGACCGAGTGTGATAGTTCATAGCCAGTAAGGGTTGTCCTGGACAATCTAAACTGGTTGTTTTTATACATCAGCACTAAATCCTCTCCTTCAGTTCCTGCTTTATTTTGCACTTTTGAACGCAGTGGGATCCTCATTTCTAGGTAGCATCGCTCTCTCATTTATTAGCTCAATTATGTTAAATTTCTGGTTGCTTAAACACTTAAAAATTTTAGTGCAAAGTTCAAACTCTGTGTGATGGTAGTACACACATCTTGGGGTAAAATTAGGATTCAACAGTTTTTTACTTCACAAGAGGAAGGAGGCAATAGATTTATGAGACGTTATGTGTGGATATGGTGGGTTTAATTGTGTCTCCTTTCCCTTTCTAACAATTCAAGTGTATCTTAGTTAGATCGTCCCTCCCTAGTCTTCGTATGTTCAATGATTTTTTTAACCTTCTACTAGTAATAGCATAGTAACTGAAAATTTATAAATTGAAGAAATTTTTTGAATCAGTTGCCAACTCTAGTTTCTTACCACTTCCACAAAAATACAGGAGGAAAGAAAAGCTACTTCCACAAAGAAAGCAAGTGATTGTCAAACTGATTTGCACATGTATAACAGACGTAAAACTAGAAATCTATGTGCTCATTATTCATTTTCTACACCACTATGCCTTTGCGCTTTTTGTGATATCTAATACCATAAGGTTAAGAATCCTTTAGCATGTTATTGTTTTGTTCTTTTGTTTGTCAAATGAAAGTGTGATTTTTGACTTAGTTCATTAGTAGTATAATAGATTTACTTGAATGTTGAAAATTTAGTAGTAAAAACATTTTGCTTTGAACTTGTGGTTCAAGTATCTGCCCATGTGTGAGCACATAATCAAACTTAGATGGGCAAAGCCCAAATCAAGCAAGCTATGCCATCACACAAGTTGTAGCATATGTGCTTTATAATACTAACTTTGTATTGCATAGAAAACCCAACAAGAACTTGTCCCTCACAACAGCCAATTGGATAAGGGTTGATATTGTGTCATGTCAAAAATAGAGTAAATTCTAACTTGACTATTTGAGGCATAATATGGTAGGCGACTTTTAGTTGCTCATTTGAATATTTCCCACCACTTAGCACATGTTTAAATATGAAAGGAGGCACAAGACCAGTTCTCTTATTGGTCTAATGTTTAAGTGAAATATGGACCCTTGAATCTAGTCAAGATCGCATTATTATGTAATTGAATTAATTGATCATGGGAGATGATTGATTTGCATAAGTTATAAATGTTTGGCCAAGATTGATTAGGGCCAAAGTGCATTGGGATCTCTCTCTCTCTCTCTCTCTCTCTCTCTCTCACACACACACACACACACACACACACACACACACACACACACACACACACAGAGTTTTGAGGTCGTTCTTTGTTTCTTGAACATTCTCGAAGTTGCACGTCAACTACTCTAGTCTATTGATGAAGTTTTAGGGCACACGTGGCCCACTAAAAAATGTGATTTAGTTTTTTTCCAACACATTTTTCTAGTGTGCACTTGACTAGTTGTGATGCTAGTAGGCTTGAAGAATGTGATTTTTGTGATGAGCACGATAAAATATTATTTCCAACAAGTGATGTCACATCTCTCAATAAAGGGATTAGTTCAAATGATTCTATGTTGGATAGAATTGAGGGACTTGATGAGGGAGTCAAATGGAGGCCAAAGTTGTACATATTGTACATTAGACTTTTCAGATGTGCTTAGGTGACTAGAATAGTATTATTTATTGTTTCTAGATAGTTGTTGAAAGTAGGACTTTAAGTCCCCAAAATTTGAGTTAAGTTGGCCATATGGACCAATATTGTGTCATGTGCCAAATCTTAAACTAATAGCAATAACAATGATAGTAAAGCTAAAAGCAAGAAGAGAACCAAACAATCGAGATAACATATCCATAGAAAGCTAGAAACACAAAGATATCCATTGAATCACATTAGCAATGAAATAAAGAGTACAAACTATGAACATGAGCATTGATTCATGTGGATAGGCCACATGAAACCTAGCAAAGGAGATCCCCACAATTCCATTCACAAGGAGGAAGCAAAAAGCTCTCACTTGCAAATGAGCCAAAAGATCCATAAATTGATGTCTCTTGCCGAGTTATAGACAATGCTCTCACTTAACTAAACATAACTATATTGAGGGATAGTTAGCCCTTGTTAAGAGTTATGTAAACTACATTGGGGCCTTATTGGCCTATTATTCTTATTAGTTACTTTGGAAGGCCTAAAGAGGGAACCGCCTTGTTCTTAAGGCTAATAGCTCCTTTTGGGCCTACAAAGCTTACATTCGATATTATCTTGTATGTATAAGCATAAATGTACCAGAAGCACATGACACTCCCCCTACTTAAACATTTTTTCCTCAAAAATGAAGACGCTTGTCTGATCAGCTTTATCGCCTTGGTTAAGTAGTCATGATTGAGGATGTATCATCCAAAACAATTATTGCCTCATTACAGATCCAAAGTTTTCGAATTGAATCTATTTTGTTAGCTTCAGATTGTAATCCATGTTCGCATGAAGGAGGAAACATGGTCGAAGAAGAGATGAATGAAACACCATATTGCTTTTTGACAACCAAATTGCAATATCCTCTTAATGTATCCAATTTTCCTTTAGGATCATATTTTAGCATTGCATCTGGTTGTGCTAGTCTAAAGACTTTGTCATGTTGTTGGGTAGTCACTTTTTTGTTCAATCCAAATGCTTTAATGATAACCATAAGCCTTGCATCTGAATTGTTAAGATCCCACATGAAAGAATTATTGTCATGACCAATTCCCAATTTAGGAACTAATCTGCTTTGATTGATCATTTCTGGAAATAACAAATGATATTTTGAACATGCATTCATTTCCAAGAATATCGACTGAATGAGATACTTGCAAAGAGTGATGATATCTCTTTCACTCAAAGTCTCTATGAGAAATCTTTCATACATTACATCATCATGTTCAGAAATATTGATATCTCCAATATTTTGAGCCACAAACTGGAAACTTTAATATAATGGATATTTGATTTTTTGTCCCATCTCATAGCTAGGACAATTTCCAGCTTGTATACTAGAAGTTTCATCACATTCCATTGCACACTCTATACTAAATGTGAAACATTCATATGGATCAGTTGTATCTTTGTCTATTAATTCCATTTTGCAAGAAGTCTTAGACAAGTCTTTAGGTTGAATGTGATGCAACAGTTTTTCGGATCTCAAGGAAGACAGGGTCCTTGAGAGATTTGCCTCATTGACAACTTCATTGCTTGAACTGGCCCTTGTACTACTCAATTGAAGATCAATATTGAAAAAAAAAATATTTTTCTCATAATCCTCTGCATCGTCCTCGTCATCCTCAATTGATGTTCAATGTCCTGGCATTGTCATTGTGCTCACATTTGGAATTTTCTCGCTTGATTAAAATTGGAAATTACATTTATGTTGCCGATTATGTAAACATTCTATAGCACTGCATAAATGTTGATTGGCCCTTTCTTGTGAATTCAATGGGAAATCAAGAGTTGTCGATGAAGTTGGTTGATCTATTTGCTGAACAAGATGTCTCATTGTTGATAGTTGTTCTTTCTCATCATGTTGCACTCATTGTTCCAACATTCCTCTATCATTTTCTTGTCTGACTAGATATTCAATATGACTCTATAATATCTGTTTTCTCTTGTCCATGTCATTTCTCTGGACATCTTGAGAAGATGTTACATTTTGTGATGGAGATGGTAATTGGAACAATGTAGATGGCTCATTACATCTTTGATCAGCTCTTGCAATTTTGTCTTGTCCATTAGATAGGCTAGTAAACAATCTTTCTCATTTCACCTTATCATCTTGTCGATCTTGTTTCATTTTCTGCAACATTCCAACTATCAGCTCTTGTGTGGCCTGCAGTTTACTCGGTATGTTTCCTTGTTGGTTCAAAACTTGCAGTTCCTCCATCACTTCTTTAGTAGGGTTCAATTGTCCATTGAACAATAGTAATGATTAACCACAATGGATATGAGAAGTGGCATTAGTGATAGTGCTATTCTGTATGCAACGTTGCATAGGATATGACGATTGTTCAAGTTGGCACATAGAACTCATGTACCACAGTGCGTGCTCACCACCTTGTGAATTGTGAGGATGTTTTGATTGTTGTGAATATAGCTCATCATCACTGTCACTACTATAAAAACCGTCATCAATATTAGATTGATTTGACTGGTATAGCTCATGATTTTTATTTTGGTCAAAATAGTTTTCATCATAACCCAAATAGTCTCCATATGAGTCGCGTTGCTCATATTGATCTGAGTTATTGTCATTGTGCTCCTCATACTGATAATATTGATCTGAATTACTATCATTGTGCTCCTCATACTGAAAATCACAATATGATTGGTCATCACATTCAGATTGATTATCAAAGTCCACCTCATAATCAGGATTAGAATCCATTTTAAAAAATCAAAGGAGAATATGAGTTTGAAAATTTATAAAGAACCTTATCAAAAAATTGTGAAGTTTAATTTTTGCAAAGAAATAAGCTCTTGACAGTTTCTCCATCCACTTAAAACTCAGAGTTCTATGATGACTGGAATCAAGAATGGCATATAAAATTGAGCACTTTTACTTTTTACAGCATTGAATTCTGAGCCAAAATAAAAAAGTTATCAAGATTCGAAAAACTAACGGAAACACGTAAAAACTGACTCAAGAAAAGGGTCTTAGAAAAAAAAAATGAGAAGTAATAATTACAAAATCTCAGTAAATTATTAGTGTCCGTCTTGTAGTTTTGATCACTTTTTGTTTTAAATACACTGAAATCCAAAGTCACACTAAAAAGTTATGAAAGTTTTAAGAGAACTTAGAAAATGGATTAATTGAAACTCAGAAAAGGGGGGTAAAAGAAAAATTAAAATTGTATTATCTATATTTTTGGAATCCATGAAATATTTCTGTGCTCGTAGAACAATAGAAAAAATCATGAAAATTTTAATAATTTATGGCAAAAAAATTTAGCGGCTGCTCTTGTAGTGCATTCAAGTGCTCGTGAAGGATTTTGGAAACTATAAAAAAATTGAAAAAAATCTAGAAAACGTTTCTTTCGGACACGGAGGAGAGGGAATGGCAGAGAATATTATTGGAAATATTCCCAAAAAATATTATACGAAATATTTTGGCGGAAGGCAAGAGGCCTGTAGGCGCGAGAGAGAGGGAGGAGAAATGATGTCACCCCTTTTTTTTTAAAAATATTGGTGAGTAAAAAAATAGAGTCACGAGAAATAGGATCAAGAGGGGATCGCAAGAAATAGGTAGGGAGGTTGGAGGTTGCGAGAAATAGATAGGATACATGAGGGGCGCGAGAAATGAGGAGGGGGGAGAAGAATTGGCAGAGGGAGGTCAGAAATAGGAAAGGGATGAGTAAATGAAGAGGCGAGAGTATTCTTTTTATCTGAATTTATCACAAATAGTAAGCATGAAAAATAGAAATTCTAAAAATAAAAAGTTTTCATACAATAACAAGTGCAAGAAATAAGATGAGTAATAGACTTTCTATTTTTGAAAGTTTCCAAAAATAATAAGCGCTAGAAATAGGACGATTTATAGATTTTCTATTTTTAAAAAGTTTTCAAAAATAGTATGGGCGAGTAATAGCCTGCTTAAAATACAAATTTCAAGAAAAACATTAAGACTTTATTTGAAGGCCGCGAAATTTTTTTGCAAAAAAATAAAACCTCAAAATGCAAAAAAAAAAGTGAAGTGCTTCTCTCTCACTTGTAAATTTTTTTTTTCCTAGGACTAGATCAATTATTGAATGTGATTTGATAGGTCAAATTTACAATAGAACATGTCTGAAAATTTTGAAAAAAAAAACCTAACAAAACTAGAGCTAGAATCAAGATTTGTCATAATTGTTTGGATACTAATCCAAATGACCTGCCATATGGATCAGATCAAAGCTAAGACAATGCTCTAAAATCCTATGTAAAGAAATTTGAACTAAAAAGTCAAATCCAATCTGAAAAATACAAGCTATGAACATGAGCATTGATTCATGTGGATAGGCCACATGAAACCTAGCAAAGGATATCCCCACAATTCCATTCACAAGGAGGAAGCAAACAACTCTCACTTGCAAATGAGCCAAAAGATCCATAAATTGATATCTCTTGCCTAGTTATAGACAATGCTCTCAGTTAACTAAACATAACTATCTTGAGGGATAGTTAGCCCTTGTTAAGAGTTATTTAAACTACATTGGGCCCTTATTGGCCTATTATCCTTATTAGTTACTTTGGAGGGCCTAAAGAGGGAACCGCCTTGTTCTTAACGCTAATAGCTCCTTTTGGATCATGATAAAGGCAAATTATTATAGAATTCACCAAATTTAAAAGTTTTATTGAATAAATAGAAATATAGCCAAAAAATAAAAAACAGGCCAAATAAAAAACATTGCTACTAGTACTTTGATTGTGGTTTGTATCTTGATGGACAAGTCATTCTCTACTCTTTGGAAGGTCAAAAGCTCAAGTTAACTCTAATTCTTATTATCATTTAAAGTAGTCTTCATTTGTTGAAGTGCTTGTGCATATTCACAACTATTTGTGTTGATTCTAATTTGGTTGGCAATCTCCCTTGTGGATGAACTAAGCTCCCCTTGTGGATGAACAATCTCCTTGTGGCTCTCTTCTTATGGATGAAAATCCTCCTTGGGGCTAGGCGTTGCTTCCCTTATGGATGAAAACTCTCATTTGGAAGAGCAAGATTGTCAACATTTTTGTGCAAAATTAGTATTCTAAATTTTTAATGCTAATCTTTGGTATTCAATATAGTCTATGTGAATTTTTGCTCAGTGTTGTTGCTTTTTGGAGTTTCTAATAATGTTCTTTTAGGAAGATCCAGTGCTAAGTCATAATGCTCAACCTCGGAATCTTCTGATGACGTAGTTGCCATGATGTTTTGAATTACATCTTGATGATTTTTTAGATCATTTCAATCAATCTGTTGAAAAAATGGTGTCAATAAGAATTATCATATCCATTGCTTGTTTTTTTCAAATGAAGGTGCTCCAATTAGATGTCTCAAATGCTTTTTTAAATGGATATCTAGAAGAAGAAATCTATATGGAACAACCTCAAGGATTCATCAAAGATGAGTCCAAAGTTTGCTTGCTCTTCAAAAGTCATTATGGACTAAAGCAAGCACCAAGATCGTGGTATGCTCGACTTAACTCTTTTCTTATCTCACTAGGATTCATTCTTAGTGACTATGATCCTTCCATGTACATCAAGTTTGGCCATTGTTCTACTCTCATCGAATTTGACATCTCTGACTGTCTTCACTGTGTTTGTCTCTGGCATATAGATTCTGTAGTATGACAAATGATTGTCATATCCTACAAGATATCTTTGTTTTGCTTTCTCATCAAGCTTCTTCAAAGCTTGTCAGGAACATGTGCATATGTTGCACAACCAAAGATTCAAATATGAGTTGGATTGGGTCTTCTACCCACCATAAGAGCCCTTGAATAGGCCTTCATGCACCTAGCAGCTTCCATTGAATGATTCACCATAAGAGCCCTTGAATAGGCCTTCATGCACCTAGCAGCTTCCATTGAATGATTCACCAGTGAATGATTCCTCGATCATTGTAGAAATCAGTGAATTGGTTTGAGATGTATTCTCCACCCTGATCTGTTCTGATCTACTTCACCTTATTTTCTATGCATCTTTCTACCCAATTTGCATACTCTATGAGTTTGTCAAATGCTTCTGATTTATTGTGAATGAAGTAGACTCTGACAAACTTACTATAATCATCAATAAAGATGATATAATATTTTGAGCCTCCTACTGAGATCACGTTGAAAGGTCCATAGATGTTTGAATGTATTAGCTCTAGAATCTTTGTAGTTCTGTAGGAGTCCTTGACAAAAGGAGTACGTGACATCTTACCCTTCATACATGCATCACAGGTCATCGAACTGGTTGCATCCGAGATGTTCACTCTTGTGATTGCTCCATGATGAATTGCTTGATATAGTGCCATTGAATTCATATGGCATAGTCTCATGTGCCATAGAATGTCTGACGAATCATCATGGGTTTAATGCACTTGATCCGTAGGTTGGCGTACCTTTAAGTGATACAGGTTGTCTTTTCTTCTACCTTGAGTGATCAGTGTGCTGGTGCTTTCATCAACAACATTGCATGCTTCATCTGAGAACGTTACACATATTCCTACATCAGCTATTTTTGCCACTAATAGCAAGTCCTGTTGCAATGTAGGCATGAACAGAACAACTTCGAGTCGTCTGTTTCTGCCATTAATGTTGAGCCATAGTGAACCAATACCATTCATTTGATCCTTTGATCCATCTCCAAGAATAATGAATCTTGATGGATCTGCATTTGAAAATTAGACATGATCTGTCTTGATGTAATGAAGTGTGAGGTAGCTCCTGAATCAAGGATTACCTCCTGTGTGTCAGGTGTTAATACTACACACATGTCTACATAGATGTAGGCAGTTAAATTTTTGTGATTCGATCTTTCTTTGCCCATCTTCAAGCTCTCTGGCTCCTCGACATAGGATGAGCTATTATTGTTCTCTTGTCTGCTTTGGGCTTGTTTGTTTCTTGGGTTCTGGCAGCAGTCCATGGTTGCATGACCCTTCTTATGACAGTGGATACACTCAATTTTTGGAATTAGCCAATACAAACCGACAGTATGTCCTTCACGTTTGCATTTCACACATGTCTTCTTGTCTTTTTTGTTCTTCCATCTGGCTCTTTCTGCTTGTTGGTCTTGATCCTGCTTTCGGTCTAACTCCCTCTTAGGCGTGAATTGCTTCTTTGTCTTTTCTTTGTTGTTGTAGAGGGCTTGGTCAGAAGCATCCATGTGATCTCTCGAGTTTCAACTTCTTCTCGAATCTTGACAACTACCTTTTCGAGTCTCATAGTAGGATCCTTTGCTAGCAGCGTTTTGGTTGTCTGAAGGGATCTTGGTAAATCTCTTAACATATAGGTAAGTTGCTTCTCTATCAGTGATACTGCATTTTCTGCTCCAGAATTGTGTAATGAAAGAAACAGATCCTTCATCTTCCTGATAAAGGAAGTGAGGTCTTTGCCATCCCACTGCAAATTTGTTAGCTGATCTTCGAGTAGCATGATCTAACTACGTGATTTTGTTTGAAATCTTGTGAGTAAAGTATCCCACATCTCTTTTACTTTAGAGAGTATAGCCAGGTCAAGAGTTAGGCTATCCTCGATGGATGAAGATAACACGGCTACTACCTTGTCATTCTTCCCCCTCCATTCGCATAGCTCCTTGCCTGTTGTTGTAGGCATCTCCTCGGTGCCATCTACCCAGAGAAATAATCTCTCTCCCTTTAGAATAAGCAAGGTCTTAACCATCCATGCTAGGAAGTTAGATCCTAATGAGTTGAGGATTCTACAGATCTTCGATTGTTTACTGCTTATTGAAGCCATTACTATGAATTGTGTTCTCACTTGTTAATGGTTCTTTGTCTTGAATGCTTAGCCTCCTAGATCTGATAGCTTTGTGGCTATGTCAGACTATGATAGGCTCTGATACCACTGATGGAACATAAAATTTGAACTGCAAAATTGTGCAAAGATCAATCAGGCTCTGTAACGAAACGAAACGAAACGAAATGAAACTAGATGAATCAAAATGAAACAAAGCAAAACTTGA
The DNA here is from genome assembly GCA_029204225.1 of Diphasiastrum complanatum. Lineage (NCBI taxonomy): Eukaryota > Viridiplantae > Streptophyta > Lycopodiopsida > Lycopodiales > Lycopodiaceae > Diphasiastrum > Diphasiastrum complanatum. The sequence continues at coordinate 1,751,154 of CM055108.1, read as the reverse complement.
ACGAGCTCTGATATTGATATTGCTGAAGCAAACGAAATCAATTCAGATGGAGTTCAGATATGATTGTTGGTCACTGCTTGCTATATTATTCCTATAGTCCTCCAAAATGTAGACAGACACTATTGATCTACGTTATAGATTAATACAACATTCAACAGGGTTGAACCATTGTGCGGAATAGATAAAACAAGTGAATGAGATACACGAGCAATAGCAGACAGTAATTCATTCAAGATCAAACAAAATTTATAGTGATATGTGCATAACAACTACAACATCATCTATTGATTCTCTTTGTTTCAGGCACTATGTGACGGACCCACACAGCGCATTGGCATGAGAGAAGTGGTGTTCTCTCACGAACAATATCTCGCTTGCTAGTGAGCTTCTTGGATCTCTGTGGATCCTACTTACAAAATTGTCTCGCTCACAAGCAGACTTCTTTTCTATATATTGTCTATTAGCTACTGTTAGATGCATCTAGCAATTGCATATATTCAGAGTAGCATATCTGATTAGATAGATTAAACAATCATAACTAATCATGGATTATAAGACTGGTGGGTTAGGCACGTCCTAACAATCTTTCGCTGACGTCATCATATCAGATCAGGAATTTGTACTTCATGGTACTTGTATGATCTTCTTGATCCTTTGGAGCGTGAAGGTCAAAAGTTTTGTAAAGATTTTTGTGTCGCTTCGAGATATTTTTGTGTCACTTTGAGTTGTTCCATGTCGCAGACTTTGACATTCTCCTTTTTCGTGTTGTCTGACTTTCTCCTGTTGTGTCGCAAACATTTTTCTTTCATGAATATTTTGCATTCGTGTCTTTTCGTCAGATTAGGAGTTGAAAGCTAATAGAGCTTTGGTAACAAAAACATTTTGTTTTTTCAGGATACTCATGCATCTGCTGCTTCTCTTGAATTATTTGAGGACACTGGTCCTTTGACAATTTGAGACTTGGTTCCATTGGTGAGAGAGCTAACTTGCAATTAATCAGATTATATCTAACTAACATATTGTAGATGTACCTCTATTGAGTAACATAGACCAACTTCTGATGTTTGTCTCTATGGATTTGAATACCAAGGCAAAAAGCTTCACCCAAATCGGCGGTCATGTCAAATTCAGAAGATAACATTGACTTGACTTCTTTTATCAAATCAATATAGTTGTTGAAAAGCAATGTATCATCCACGTATAAAGCGATAATGATAAAATACTGTTGCACTGCTTTGATGTAAACATTGAAATCTGAAGAGCTAGGTGTGTAGTCATGATCAATAAGGAAAGTATTGATCCTTTGAAACCATGCTTGAGTAGATTGCTTCAAGTCCTAAAGTGCCTTATGGAGTTTACACACATGATTGTGTTTACCTTTGATAATATAACCTTCAGGTTGCACCATGTAAATGTCTTCTTCGATAACTCCATTGAGATATGTTGTTTGTACATCCATTTGATGTATTTCCAAATCTGCTGTAGCAACAAACGATAATAAAAGTCAAATAGAAGAATGCTTGACTACTGGACTGAAAGACTCAGTGTAATCGACGTTGTATACCTGAGAAAATCCTCTGGCGACAAGTCGTGCATTGTACTTGACTTTGAAAATCCATTTGCAATCAACTACATTTCTGCTAGCAGGTAATTCGACAGTCGTCCATGTTTGGTTCTTGATAATGTGAAGATTAGTAAAATATTATCTTCTTATCTCGAGTTTTGGGGCCATGACCATGTTATTTCCATTTGTAAACTTTATTGTACATAAAGGTATGTGAATTGAGCACATAGCCTTCTAGAATAGGTCGAGTTTGGGTTAGGTAGATTCAAATTTGATTTCATGCAATGTCATTCAGTATGCATGGAAGCCACATGCAATCAGTGCATGCAACATGCAAAGTGGTTTTTATGAATCCTTAATCTGATATCGTGACATCAGTAGAAGAGCTTTAGGATGTGGCTAATCAACCACTCTTGTAATCCATGATTAGTTATAGATGTTTAATGTCTGATCAGGAATGTTACTCGAAGCGACATGAAACAGTTCACAAAATATATAAATTTTGCTAGATGCATCAAACATATACAGATAGACGAAAAATACAGAATACAAGTCCACCTGTGAGAGAGACAATTTTGTAAGAGGATCAATAGATCCAAGAAGTCCGCTAGTAAGTGAGACACTATTCATGGGAGAACATTATTTTCTCTCACGCCAATGCACTGTGTGGGTCTCTCACCAGTGCTCGAAATCAAGAGAATCAATAGATGATATTGTAGCTATTATGCACATATTATTCTGAATTTTGTCTGATTTTGAATGAATTGTTGACTACTATTATTCGTGTGTCTCATTTACTTGTTTAATTGATTCTGCACAGTGGTTCAATTTTGTTGAATGTTGTATTAATCTATAACGTAGATCAGCAGTGTCTGTCTACATTATGGAGAATTGTAAAAACGGTATAGCAGGTGGTGACCAACAATCATATTCGAACTCCATCCAAATTGATTTTGTTCACGACTATTTTCACTTCGCGTTTCGTCTCGCTTCGCTTGTAGTTGCTTCACTTCAGCAATATTAATATCAAAGCTCATTCAAGTCTCGCTTCGCTTTGCTTTGCTTCGCTTCACTTCGCTTTGTTTCGTCTAGTTTTGTTTCATTTCGTTATAGAGCCTGATTGATCTTTGCACAATTATTGTTCCCAATTTTTCTTCAATGGTATCAAAGCTTGTCATAGCCACAAGGCTATCAGATCCACGAGGCTAAGCATTCAAGACAAAGAACCATTAACAAGTGAGAACACAATTTACAGCAACGGCTTCAATAAGCAGTATACAATCGAAGATCTATACAATCCTCGACTCATCAAGATCTAACTTCCTAGCATGGAAGGTTAAGACCTCGCTTATACTAAAGGGAGAAGGATTATCTCCCTGGGTAGATGGCACCGAGGAGATGCCTACAACTACAGACAAGGAGCTACACGAATGGAAGGAGAAGAACTCTTCTTTGGCCTCCTTTAGATGCTTCTTCTTTACATTAGTCTTCTTTTTGCCCTTGAATGAGAAATTGGCTTTCTCATCACCATCCTGCAAAGACAAGGAACTCATCCTAGATTTTGCATGGAGCATCCTACACTCTTCAACCACTAATACACTATAAAGTTTTTCTATAGTTGGCAAAGTGTCTTGAATGGCAAAACTTTGGACCAAATTTACAAAGTCATCTCCTAGACCATTAAGAACAATTTGTACAAGCTCTCCATCATGAATCTTCTCTCCAATGGAAGCCAACTCCCTATTTAGAGACTTGATTCTGAGTACATAATTCTGTGCACTCTCCTCACTTCTTTTCATGCTTTGCAAAATCTGATTTCTAAGCATGTGAACCCTCGAAGTGTTACTAGATTCATAGATTGATTTTAAAGACTCCCAAGCCTCTTTAGCACTAGTACATGCTGATACTTCTCTCAACAAATCATTGCTCACATTCATCTTCACACAATGAAGTGCAAGCCTAGATCTCTTCTTGTATCTAGCTAACTCCTGTGCACCTAGAGGTTCATCTTCACCTTCAATCAAGAACTCATAAAGGTCTTGGATCACCAAGAGTGACTCCATCCTAACCTTCCAAATAGCATAATTTGTAGAATTCAATCTCTCACTAGCTTTTAGAAGGTATGCTCTAGCAAATCCCATCTTACTAGATTTGAATGACTTGAAACTCACAAAGGTCTCACACTTGTAGTGTTTCACTCAAATTTGATTTCTAATCCAACAAATGGACTTATAATCACAGTTCCATCACTCTCTCACAAAGCTGGAATGAAGATAAGATGAAGTGAAAACTACTTTCAAACAAATCTTGCCAAGAAATGGATTTGATTGTCTCTAGAAACTCACTAAGGTCTCTCTCTTGTAGTGTTTCACTCAAATTAGATTTCTAATCCAACAAATGGACTTATAATCTCAGTTCTAGCACTCCCTCACAAAGTTGGAATGAAGATAAGATGATGTGAAATCTACTTACAATCAAATCTTGCCAATTTTGGCTATTTTTGGACAAAAAAATGACTTAATCTCTTTCACACTTTTTGATGTACTTTCAAGACCTGTAAAACAAGTTTAGAGAACCTGATTTCAGCCTAGATTAATTAGATCTCGTGACCCTAAGTCAAATCTAATCAATGGCACTCAATCTTGGTAGCTTATCATAAGATTTCCACCAAAAATTACATCAAAAGCTCACAAATTGAATTTCTTTGGATCGAATGAATACCATGCATTAAATGCAGGTTCAGAGGTGCCCACACATGTGGACAATACGTATTTGGACCCCTACCAATTTTGGGATCAAATCTCCTCACCAAAATCAAGACTCTAGCTTGCCCTCTCAATACTAGTTTTCAGCACCAAAACTTGCTAAAAATGGATTTGCATTAGATCAATGGCTTATGCTCTTGTACTTGGGTCTGATACCATGTGAAAGTATTGTACATTAGGACCATAAATGGATCTACAAAAGATCCACAAGAGTGATTGGATGCTTGCTTAACAATCTATCAAAAAACTAGACACAAAAAAGTTGATCTAGATTGGCAATTTGACAAACAACAAGCATTAACAATCAAAAGCATTGATCAACATTGAAATCCAAGACCACACGTGTGTACTACAATCTATAGTACGGCCTTCAACCTGAGAAACAAGTAAAAATTGATTTGGTTTCATTTGGATCACAAAAACTCAATGTACATAGTGAACTAGTTGAGATTGCCAATGAGCTCCAAAAATATTCTTTCTTCTCACTATGGGAGCTTGGAATACATAGCAAATTCAACTTCCTTCTTGAAGTTAGGTGGATTTCCAGCATGTAATGAGGGAGTTAACTCACTCTTCTTGCCCTCAAATGAAACCCTAGCCTAGATCCTAGAGTTATGCTTGGTAGGCAGCTAGTTGGTCAAATTTTCACCTTAAACGTAGGTGTAGATCCTATGAAGTAGGGATGACCACCAAATAGACATGACCAGCTCTCTTGACTTGACCTAACCTAAATTAGGATGGGTTTCCCATGTGGCATCATGGCCTCACATGTGTGGGACCCACTTGTGTACACAATTTACACTATTCTACATGGTTTTTGATCAAGCTAGATTTGCCATTTTTTGGCAATTCTTCACACTCTGGATCTCTCCGATTTTGAGGAATTCATCAATGTACCGATCGAGATAGTCCATGAACCGATTGATGCCGAACTACCTTCGATGGACAATCCTAGGCTGTTTGTACCCGACGCAGTCCGGAACTTCCCCAAGATCATCCTTCTGAGGTTTGATGGCAAGGGAGATCCACGATGCTTTCTTCATATCTACACCCAAGCATGTAGGGCCTATGGATATGATAGCCTACAAGAGCTGTTAAGATATTTCAATCTATGCCTAACCGATAGTGCTAAATATTGGTATTTCAATCTCGAGCAAAATGAATGAGATGATTGGAACATCTTACAGGCTGAATTCATCACACGATTGACCATTGGCACAATGTCAAGGTGCCTTACCCCAACCACCGCCTAGATTGGCATTACCACCCATTCCCCCATTACCCAGGGCCTAGTAGTGAGAAGTCTGCAACCAGCTGAACATGGTTTTAGTGACCGAAGAACCCTAATGTACCCTAAGGAGGAAATGCAAGACTTTGTCCTTGTGCATTTTATAGATGGAGCCAATGGCAACTTGATACTGATCTACGCCAACCAGCTTAGAGCTACAAGATTTAGAGCTTCCATTAAATGTTATGGATGCGGAGAAAGCCATAGGATTGCCGAATGACCTAACAAGCTACAAGGCAATTTTTGTAAAAAAAATTTACACTTGGTGTGTGTGGTTAGTCTAGGGATTGATGAACCCCGAACCTCCCCCATTTCCGATGGGGTGCTCTACCACTAAGCTACTCATCCATTTGTGTTCCTAGAGTGTTGTGCAAGGGCTGTAGCCTTGACACTTTCTAACACTTTTCACATTCAAATGCCAAGTTCAAGATTTTGAAAAACATTGAAGACCTGGTCATCTTCAACAACTTCAACAAATCAATGTTTTCTATCAGTGATCTATAGAAGTACATTGTCTTTTCTATCAGTTTGCAAAAATACACTATTTTTGCAACATTCTGCAGAAATGAACTGATTGTCGCATAGTTCGCATTTTTTCCAACTCTTAAAAAATGCGACAATTTTTCAACCATGACTTCTTTTCAAGTAATTCAAAGTAGTGAATTTTTTGTTGGATTTATCGCATTTTCCCAAAATGCGATAAAGTTTGAAATGTGACTTTCGACATCAGTTTCAACACCTTCGGGCTTTTTCCAACACCTTTGGATTTTTTGCAAAATGCGAAAGATGCGAAGGGTGTCTATTTTGACGAGAAACGTCTCCAGCTACTTCTCAAGAAACTTGAGAACATTCTAGATGGTCTACATTCATGTTCATTCAGCATTAAATCGGAAGCCTTTGAATGCTTTAAGGAGTTCAAGGCCATACATCTATAAAACTGAAAGCACTCAGAACCGATGGTGGCGAGATGTCTGACTATCTAGCTGAACGTGGCATTCGAAGACAATTTGCAACTTCCTACATGCCTCAGCAGAATGGAATTGCAGAAAGAAAGAATCGAACACTTCTAAACTCAGCCAGATCTATGCTACATCAATCAGACTTACCTACAAAATTCTAGAAAAAAGCTACTACCATAGTCTGTTATGTACAAAATAGATCCCGCACTAAAGTCATCAAAAACAAGCCTCTGTATCAAGTATGACATGAACACAAATCTAGTGTCAGCCATTTAAAAATCTTTGTTTGTATATGTTTTGTTCATGTTTCGGAGGTAAGAGAGGTATTCTCCCTTACCAGGAACTAGCTACTACTAGCACTAAATCATTGGTCTGATACATCTGCTACTGCAAGATGACCTTGTTCTTTCACACAAACTCTATGTATGCTTGTGTATATTGTCCGTATCCAATCTCCAATACATATAACATGCTTGGTCTGATTACAGAAATTTATAGCTAAGCATTACAAGATAGTTTAAGCTAAAACATCAGGCTAACTACATGTGTTGGTACTTTTCTTGGCTATGGGGCTTAATGGCTGAGTCGTAACATTCAAACTGTCATGCTCGTCGAGCCTTGATCTTGAAGTTGACATACTCATCGTTTGTTATGGTTGGTCGACTTTTGGCTTTGGCACATTGTTGGGGTTGAGTCTTCGTCGGTCACTTTGGTGACTTTAGACACTTTAATTGAGTTGAGGACTTCAACTTTGGCACATTGCTGGGGTTGGTCACTTTGGTGACTTCGGACGAGACTTCGGCCTTTGGAGACTGGTTTGCCTTTGTTGCCTTTGTTGTCTTCGAGGACTTCGGAGACTTCAAGGACTTTGGCCACTTTGGCTGAGTGTTGACTTCGACTTCGGTTGAAATTGGTGCCTTGGCAATGCATTGGCATTGGGGACTTTGGCTGAGTCGATGACTTTGGTTGAGACAATTGCTGCCTATGCAGAAATCTCACGTATTTTTGCAGGTAATGGGTCACAAGCTAAAAATGATTTGTGGGTAGAAACATTGAGTTTCTTCAGCTCCCTCTCAAAGTGTGGTAGCTTTGTGATTCCTAGGCTAGATCTCTATCTTTCAAACATTGCCTTATCCAGAGGCTTTGTAAAGATGACAGCCACCATTTGTTTGGTTGGAATGGAAACTGTCTGCAACTCGTTTCTCTCAACCAGGTCTCTGATCAAATGACATTTAATAGCAATGTGTTTCGTTCTTGAGTAAAGCACATGATCCTTTGTTAGATGTATTGCAGATGTGTTGTCCGTGTGTAGGATTAGTGGCCTGTAGGTGCTCTCTCCCAAACCATCTAGAAATTGTCTAAGCCATGTCAACTCATTAGCCATTTTGGCAACAACAACATATTCTGTCTCACATGATGATTGGGCAATTATGGTCTACTTTCTACTGATCCATATAATAGCTGCATTGGCTGCTATTGTGCATTCTCCTAAGATACTTTTGAAATCATCTTTGATTGATGCCTAGCTTGCATCAATGTAGGATTCAATCTTGAATCCTACATCTTGACTATAGCATAATCCATGGTTCTTCGTGCTCTGCAAGTATTGCCGAACCCTCTTTGAAATTTTCCAGTGTGTTGGACCTGAATTTATGTTAAATTGGCTCAATCTGAACATTGCATAGGCAATGTTTGGCCTTGTATTGTCTGCCAAGTACATCAAAGAATACAAGAAGTAAGCCTTCTATAGGGCTATTGCTGCACAACTTCTTGGTGTGCATTGTCTCCAGGACAGTCTTCACTTGTCAGTACTGTGCCAGGTACCATAGGAGTGATTACTCCCTTGCAATCTGTCATGTCGAAATAATCAATAGTCTTCTAAATGTATCTTGATTGGTGTAGATACAATCTTCCACCATCAAGATCTATCTACAAGCCTAGGTAGTATTTTGCTTCTCCTAGGTCCGATCTTTCAAAGTGCTTTGAAATATCCTACTTCATCTATGCAATCAGGTTCTCACATCTTGACAGGATTAGTGTGTCATCTACATAGACACCAATGATGATAATCTCTCCATCTATGACCTTTATATAGATATTGTAATCGGCCATCAGAGGCTGAAAACCCAAGGATCTGAGAGCACAATCTTTTTTCTTGTACCACTGTCTGGCAGACTATTTGAGTCCGTAAATGCTTCTCTTCATTTTGCAGGCATAGTTAGGAAATGACTCACAAGTAAAACCTTGTGGCTGGTCCATATAGACTTCTTCCTTCAGATTGCCATGTAGAAAGGCTTTCTTCTCTAATACAATATGGATTTTCAAATTGTAGGCTGCTGCATAACCAAATAAAATTTGTATAGATGTATTTTTGACTACAGGAGAAAAAGCTTCAGTGTAGTCAATAGCATACTTCTATGAAAATCCTTCAACAACAAGCCTGATTTTGTATCTTGATACATTTTCATCTTGTCCATATTTATATTTGTAGATCCATTTACACTTGACAATCTTTCTCTCAGCTAGCGCTGGTTCAAGAGTCTAGATCTTGTTGGCTTGCGTGGAGCTCATTTCTTTCTCCATTGCCTTTATCCATTTGTCCTTGTCAGGACTGTCGATGCCTTCTTCATAAGTTTGTGGTTCACCACTGAATCCACAAAACTCTTTGGCTGTCGAAGCTGAGCTGTCAAACAAATCTGATTGGTGCTCTTCTTTCTCTCGTAGATCTCATAAGAGATTGTGTAGGCACTTCGATGGCTTTGCCTTTGTCGAGTGTCTTGTCTTTGTTGCTTGCAGATCTACTGTGTGCAACGGTGTCGAGATACTCGTTTATCCCTTCATCCAGAGAAATGTTTTTTCGGTATGAAAGAAGGAATATTACTTGGACACAGAATATCAAACAGAGGAATAGAAGTTGACAAAGATAAAGTCGAGCTTATAAAGAATCTCCAGATACCAACCAGTCTACGTGAACTAAGAGATTTTTTAGGACATGTCGACTAGTATCAAAGATTTATCCAAAATCATGCTTCGATTGCTGCATCTCTTACTCATCTACTCAAGAAACAAGCGGAATACTTGTGGACAAATGAACAGCAGAATGCATTCAAAGAACTTAAGAAAAGGTTGATCAATGCTCCTATTCTGAGACCACCCAACTGGGCTATTTTATTTCATAGTTATGTTGATGTTTCTTGACATCTGTCTAATCCAGAAGGACGATCAAAAGAAAGATCATCCTATATACTATGCGAGTCGACAAGAATTATTCGGCTATAGAAAAGGAAGCACTTGGAATGATTTTCACTGTCATTAGGAGAACTCTTGAATCCAAAAGGGCCACTTGTAAAGATGTTTTTTTCTACTTTTCAAAGGTTTTATGTCCACATGGCCCAATGGTGTGTTTCCATGTGTGCTAGACCGTAACAGTGACAGCCCAAATTTAATTTTGGGTAGCCACTTCTGAGATAAACCAATCACACTGAAATTCAAAATGAAATGGGTGGGAAACCCAAGGTCATGTCCTCATGCATATGTCGTTGCGTCGCGTCGTGCCTCGCCATCGGAAGGCAGGTGGAGTAAGCACACGTGGAGGAGGAAAATAGATTGCTTCTAATAAAAAACAAGGTATAGCATCTCTTTGTGCCATTACGTAGATCATAAAAAATTGCACACTTTTTCTTTTTGGATCACTTCAATCTGACGCACGGTTAAAAAGTTATGGCAGTTTGAAGATTCATAACCTACCTGATATCGGAGCTGAGCGACCAATGACCTGTTCACACTGAACATAATGCTCTGGTCGTGTCGTTAAGATATTGTAGCATTTGTTTACACCATTGTGTAGATCATGAAAAATTGCACACTTTTTCTTTTTGGATCACTTCAATCCGACACACGGTTAAAAAGTTATGGCCATCTGAAGATTCATACCCTCCTTGATATCGGAGCCGAGCGACCCATGGCCTCTTCTCATTGAACATAATGCTCTGGTCATGCAGCTCCAATATCACAGCCACTCAACCAAAGCATTATGTTCAGTGAGAAAAGGCCATGGGTCGCTTGGCTCCAATATCTCAGCCGTGCGCCCAAAGTATTATGTTCAATGAGAGCATGTCATGGTCGCTCGACTCCGATATCAAGTAGGATATGAATCTTACCATAATTTTTTAATCGTGCGTCGGACTGAAGTGATCCAAAAAGCAAAAGTGTGCAGTCTTTTATGTCTACACAATGTTGTAAACAGATGCTACAATATCTCAGCCACGCGACCAGAGCATTATGTTAAGTGTGAACAGGTTATTGGTCACTCGGCTCCGATATCAGGTAAGGTATGAATCTTCAAACTGCCATAACTTTCATTAGAGGAGTTCTAAATCCAAAAAAGACCCTTTGTAAAGATTCTTTTTATATTTTTTCTCAATGTTTTCTTACACATGGACCAATCAAAACACTCAAATTTGAAATCTACGTAACGTAACTTTTTGAGTCCACACTAAAAATAGCATAACTTTTTAGTGGTAAGTCCGAATTTAGCGGAGTTTGGTGCATTGGAAAGCGCTTGACAAGGGCTTTCCAATGATATGTTAGATGATATACTTCTTATGAACTAAAAGTTATGGCAAGTCAAAAGTATTAGTGTTATAATATTTTAATAATATAAACTACATCTTGCACAAATTATTAAAGGGTCTTTTTGGAGCTCAAAACTCCTCTAATGCTAACCGTGCATCGGATCGAAGAGCAGTTTTTCATGATCTACATAATGGTGTAAAGAGATGCTACACTTCGTTTACTAGAAGCAATCTATTTTCCTCCTCCACATGTGCTCGCTCCACCTGCCTTCCGTATGTGGCGAGGCACGATGCGACGTGATGACATATGCGCGAGGACACGGCCTTGGGTTTCCCACCCACTTAATTTTTAATTTTAGTGTAATTGGTTTATCTCAGAAGTGGCTGTCCGAAATTGAAGTTGGGCAATCTAATGATGTTCTCTCTCTACATTCTTAAAGGGCCCATATTGAGTCCGAAGTTTTCCTAATGTAAGAAATTTCGGCATTATTTGCTGGGATATGCATTTATTTTTCATGTTGATCACTATGCTCTAAAGTATCTTGTGAATAAACTAGATCTATCAGGACGAAATGCTCGATGGGTTCTACTTCTGCAGGAATTCACTTATCATGTAGAACTTTGCCAAGGAAAGTTTCATACAAATGCTGATTATCTATTGCAACTTAGCACGGGGAAAACTGAAAAACCAATTAATGATGATTTTCTTGACAAAATCTATTTGAAATTTCATCCACAAATTCGTTATATTCTGATATTATTACTTATCTCAACGATCAGATATATCCGGATGGTTATGATTTGGAGCAAAAGACAGTTTTTCAATATAAGGTAGCACCTTATACAATTATTAACAATGTCCTGTACAAGCTTCGTGTTGATCATCAACTTCAAAGATGTCTCGAAACAGAAGATATTAAAAAGGTTTTTCAAGTCTTACATTCAGAAGATGCTGGAGGACACTTTGCTTTGAAGAATACTGTTAACAAGATATTGACCACCAAATACTAGTGGCCAACCATGTTTAAGGATGTATCAAATTTTATTCATTCATGCGATCATTGCCAAAGGACTAGCAAGCCTAAAAAAGCAATGAATTGGCCGTTGACACCAATCCTGTCTCTTGCACCATTTGAGAAGTGGGAGATTGACTTTGTCGGTCCAATCAAACCTGTGACCGTCATACTAAATGTCGTTATATTCTTGTTGCAACAGATTATGCTACAAAGAACGTTGAAGCAGAGGCAACGAAATGAAACTGTGCGAAAACTGTCGCGACGTTCTTATTCAAATTTATAATCACAAGATATGGTTGTCCACTTGAACTAGTAAGTGACCGTGGTACACATTTTCTAAATGACACTATACGGCTGCTGACAATATATTTTCTGATCAAACACAGAAAAACTACACCTTATAATCCAAAAGCAAACGGTTTGACAAAGAGAGCTAATGGAATTTTATGTAAGGTCCTAAACAAAATTACTATTGCACATGCGACAGATTCAGAAAGTACCATCCGTTCTCTGGGCTTATCGCAACACAGAAAAAATCACGATGAAGCAGACACCATATTATCTCACGTATGGTATGCATCCTATTTTGCCTATTGAATTTGAGGTGACAACTTTTCGTATTCAAGATCAACGAACAGATGAAGAATGTATTAACAAAAAGTTGACCAATATTGAAGAACTAGCTGAAGCTCGTGCGAATTCACAAAAATTAACGGAGGAAATCGAGGAACAAAGGAAGAAGAAGTATGACTGCGCTGATTTACGACAGTCGACATCAAAAGTTCCCCTAAAAACTCCATATGCGATGGCTTGGACCGTATTTGCTTACTTGTTGTTTGTTCAAAGTATGGATGATGATGTTGATGGAAATGCACATTCTTTGGACAATAATATAAATGACTTTTTATTAAAGTATTCTTCTTGTTTTTTGATGAGCTACCAAAGTCCTTACCCCCTAAAAGACCTGAAGATCATATGATAGACATTATTCCTGGAAGTTCCATACCCAACAGACCTCCCTATAGGGTAACCCATTCTCAACAAGAAAAAATTTCTAAGCAAATTAATGACTTGTTAGAGAAAGGCTTGATAAAACCCAGTAACTCCCTCTATTGCTCTCTTGTACTTTTGGTACAAAGAAAAGATGGGAGTTTTAGGATGTGTGTGGACTATCGTGCTCCAAACAAGATTATAGATAAGAATTGGATCTTCAAGGTGAAGACAAACCAAGATGGATCTATCAACAAGTACAACGCAAGGTTAGTGGCAAAAGGATATGCTCAAGAGCATGGCATTGACTATGATGAGACCTTTGCACCCATGGCAAAGATGGTGAGCATTCGGGTCATTATTTCACTTGCTACTCTTTATGGATGGGATATATGGCAATTGGACATTACAAATACATTCTTGAATGGTGATATTGAGGAGGAAGTGTACATGGAGCAACCTGAGAGCTACATTTCTACTTCAAAGCAAAATCATGTGTGTCTTCTACAAAAGAACTTATATGGTCTTAAGCAAGCACCAAGGAGTTGGTATAATAAGCTTAACACATTTTTACACTCTCAAGGGTTTGTTATGAGTGAGTATGATCATTTACTTTATTATAGGCTTGTTGGAAATTTTGTTATTATCTTACTAATCTATGTGGATGATATCATCTTGAGTGGTGGAGACAATCAAGATGTGGAGGATATCAAGAGTGGTCTTAAGAAGGAATTTGAGGTGCATGATCTTGGTCACTTACACTACATTTTGGGAATAGAGGTGATTAGGACTTCTCAATCTACTTCCATTTGTCAAGAGAAGTATGCTAATCTATATTAGAAAGATTTCATATGGTAGATGCAAAAGCTTGTGATACACCAATGTCTAATGTAAAGCTAACTATAAGAGGTAGTGAAAGATCCTTCGAGGACATTACTCTTTATAGGAAGCTAGTTGGATTACTCATCTATCTAACCATTACAAGACCAGATCTTGTGTTGGAATATTGAGTCAATTCATGCAGGATCCAAGTGAAGAGCATTGGAAGTTAGGAAAATGAGTTTTGGGGTATATCATGGGAACTCAAAATTTTGGCATATTGTATGAGGCATATTCATCTAATCTTTTTGAATTTTCAGATTTGGACTATGCTGGAGACAAAATGGATAACAAATCCATAAGTGCTTATTGTATTTTCATAGGTGATGGAGCTATATCATGGATGTCAAAGAAACAAGCCATGATTTCATTGTCATCTAGTGAGGTCGAGTACAAAGCACTTACAGATTGCACAAAAGAGATGGTATTTTTTGGACGGTTTTAACAGTTACAACCAAGTGAAGATAGCACCCGAAGACCGACATAAGACATCATTCTCCATGGAATGAGAACCTATGCCTATAAGGTGATTCGATTTGGACTTTGTAGTGCTCGAAGCACTTTCCAACGAGTCATGCAGGCGGCATTCAGAGAGTATTTGTAGAAATTTCTGAAAATTTTCTTGGACGATTTGTGCGTGCATGGTCCAAACTCTGAACACTTATCCAAGTTGGAGAAGGTGCTACAAAAATGTCACAAATTTCAGAGCACCTTGAATCTAGAAAAATGTCAATTTTGGGCTACACATGGCTTGATTCGCCCATCTCCTGACTCGCGACTTCTTTCATCTGACTCGCCATTTTCCCAAATATCTTCGATTATCATTTGAAGCAAGTAGGTAGCTCGGCGAGTAAAAAAGTTTTGACTCGCCAGTTTGACTCGCTAGTGCCTGACTCGCCAACTGTGAAAACCAAAAAAAAAAAATTGGCATGGACGTCGGAGACTTCGATCACTTTGAAGTCGGAGCTAGTCGAGACTCACCAATATGAGCTCAGATGGAGCCAATCTGTTGGACAAAGCTACTGCTTCATTTCACGATCAGAGATCCTCTGAGCTATAGATAGCTATTGCTAATCTGATGTTAAATTATCAATAGTAGATAATGTTAGATGACAGCGGAACTATATCTACCATTGAATTGAATAAGCAACACAAAGCATTCAAAGATTGCACACACATAGATCAATAGGAACTGCTACTTGTCTATATTAACAAAATCAAGTATATAGCTTATGATTCCCTTTGAAAGCACTGTCTGTTTCCCAGATCAGCACGTGGAGGTAAGAGAGGTACATCCCTTACTAGTGACTAGCTACTGCTAGCACTTAAACTGCGGTCTGATAATATGCATCTGCTACTGCAAGACTGCATTCATTGACCTCTTCCACACACACTTTGTGTGTATGCTTCTTCCACTCTTCTGTCTGTATCCAATCTCCAATACATATAGCATGCTTGATCTAATTACAAGAACTAATTAGCTAAGCATTACAAGATAGTTTAAGCTAAAAACAAAGTTAACTATTTTCTTGCTACTTCGCTTAACTACAAGGGCTTAACGTTTGAGTTGTGACATTCAAACTGTCATGCTCGTCGAGCTCTGATGACGTTACTCGACATCCGACGTGTCTAGCTCGCCTTTTGGCTTTGCTCATAGTTGGCGTCAGGCACTTCGGTCTCTTGTGCCTTGGTTTTCCTTCGCTGCCTTTGTTGCCTTAAGGGACTTCGGCCACTTCGGTGTTGTCGATGACTTGGATTGAGGTTGGTGCCTTGGCAACTCGTTGTGTTGGGGACTTCGACTGAGTTGGTGACTTCGGTTGCTGCCTATGTAGAAATCTCATGTATTTCTATAGGTGTGAACTCACAAGCTAAAAGCGCTTTGTGGGTAGAAACACTAAGTTTTTTCATCCCCAACATATTTTATGGCAACGGGAATAAAAGCATGTCCAAGTTGGCATAAGAGTTAGATCTATCAGTAATATAACGTCAGACACCCTTAGAAGGTGCAATGTACTCTTAAGCCAAAGGCACAAGAAGTAAAGATAGATCTAAAATACCAATGGGCCAAAATAAGAAAGGACCCCAAGTAGTTCTAAAATGCATTTTGGCTCTTAACTTTTTATGATAGTCAAGTTGTTATGGCACATGGTTTTGGGTGAACCAAAAACCCTAATCCTAACTTTGTCTATAAGTAGGGATGTGACACCATTTTGTAATATGAGAGAGAGAGAGAGAGAGAGAGAGAGAGAGAGAGAGAGAGAGAGAGAGAGAGAGAGAGAGAGAGAGAGAGAGAGAGAGAGAGAGAGAGAGAGAGAGAGAGAGAGAGAGAAGCCTCCTCCTCCATTTTCCTACTTTTTCTCCTATTTTGACATCGTATGCTTGCTTGTGGATGAATGAATACTTGATTGTCATTGCTTGATCATGCTATCACAATCAGAAAGATCATTAGCTCAAGCTTTCATCCTTCTAATCCACAAAGTCACACAATAGTAAAATAGGTGTTAGAAATCACTTTGGAAGAGATCATTAAGGTCCATGGTTAGGTTCCATTTCCATAGTTTCAATCCCATAAGAAGATAAGCCTCAAGAGGAGAAGATTTAGAGCTCAAAGAGCCTAAATAACCCAAGAAAGATAAGATCCAAGAAGAGGATCTTCACCATACGAAAACCCCAGAAAGAGCCAAGAGAGTGTCTAGCATCTCTACCCTCTTCTAGTCCATTCCACATCTAGATCTCATGCCAAGATTGACACCCTTGGTAGGCTTAGATTCCATCTAGATCCTTAGCTTAACCCCCTCCCCATTGGATCGAAGCCCGTATTACACGACGACTCACCTGGTTGGAGATCCAAACCCCGACTATGCCCTCTTAATCGTGATGATTAGAGAGGCACGAAAAGGGTCCAACATCAGTGTAGCTTGTTCATGCTTCATCAATGATTGTGAATGCATTGTCACCCTTATTTGCATCCTTTGATGACTCTGCAATGTTTGCTTTTCCTGTTTTTTTTTTCCTTTTGTTGTAGGAGCATCTGAAAGGCTTTTCAAATTAATTTCAAGTGTTGTTCCTAACAATCTTGTGATGAGTGCCAAGGAAAAAGTTTCTTAGGTGGAGATATGGCATAAAAGACCTAGGCATGTGAATTTCAAGTCTTTGGAAAACATGGCAAGAGATGGAATAGCTTTCAACCAATCTACAAGCTTGGCAAAAGTAGATATTGTATGCAGGTCTTTTGCTTTGGCTAAGGCACATAAGCTTCATTTTCCAAATCACTCACAAGCATATCATCTCCTCTAGAATTGATTCATTTTTATAGGCATTTTTTGACTATGTTCTTATCTTTCATTGATAATCATAGTAGATATGGCTATGTTAAGGATTGATCAAGCAATTTGTAAAACTACAATTATTAAACATGCTAACAATCGGATTTATAAAAGCTTGAAAAGAGAGCACACCAAAATCCCAAGAAAGCTATCTCACAAGTATATTCACACAAAGTAAAATTGAATACATATATACAATCTAGTTTTTGTGGGGTACCGTTGCATGGCAGTTCAGTCCCCATTATGGGACTCGTGTCTCGACTCTACTCTACATGTGCCGTCAAATCGGCAATCATGCAAACTATTACACAAACAGAAAATTCTCAAAAATATTGCTAAAGCTAGAAATAGTCATGGAAATGTAAGAGAAACTCAGGCTTACTTATTCTAACACACTCCCTTAGGCCCTATTTTATCTTTCTTACAAAGAGCTTTTCTTTAAAAAACTCAAACTTATCAGTACTTAAAGCTTTAGTAAGTATGTTAGCTAATCGATCCTCTGTCTTACAATGCACTACATCTATTTCATTATGTACAACTTCTCTCTAATGAAATGATATTTAATCTCTATATGCTTCATGAGTGCATGGAATACAAGCCAAACTACTTCCTGCATAGCTAAACATAGTGTTTTGTATTCTGGTTTTGTGGTAGAAAGAGCAATTGTGTCTTGTTTCTTATTAGACCAAGAAAATACACCATTACCAACATGAAATACATACCCTGTGATAGATCTTATGTCATCAATATAGCCTGCCCAATCTGAATCAACAAAGCCTTGTAAAACTGGTAAAGTCTGTTGCCTTTCATATTGCAATCCGTGGTGCTTGCTTCAATCCATATAAGGCCTTAATTAATCTCCATACTTTGTTTTCCATGCCATGTACCACAAAACCACTAGGTTGCTCCATGTACACTTCTTCTTCAAGCTTACCATTCAAAAAAGTAGACTTAACATCCATTTGATGTAGATTCCATCCAAATAACGTCGCTAAGACAATCACCATGCGAAGCATGTTCCATTTAGCCATAGGCGACAATCTCTTTGTAGTCAATGCCCTTACTTTGCACATAACCCTTTAGTACAAGCCTTTCTTTATGTTTTGAAATAGTTCCATTAGCATTGTACTTTGTCCTGTATACCCATTCATTGCCAATGGATTTTTTAGCATTTGGAAGACCCACTATCTCCCAAGTGTCATGGTGTTTGATGGAATAAATCTCCTCTTGCATTGTTTTTTTTCATATCTCCTGATTTTTACCTCCTCAAAGCAAGAGGGTTCAATAGATGAAATAATGTCGCTCGTAAGTGCAAGGTTTACCTAGAACCTATCAAGGTCCTTCTTCTCTCTTGTGGAAGGCCGTAACTCTCCGTCCTAGCTAGATTTGACAACTTCCCCTTTCTTATCACTCATGAACTTAGTGTACCATTTTGGTAGTTTACGTTGAGGTCATCCATTATGAGGTGAGTAGGAATCCCAAGGTGCATCCTGCTCCTTCCTTTATCACCTGCTACCTTAGTCTTTTCTGATCCAATAGATTTGTTTCTTACTCTCCATCTCATCTTATAATGCACATCTCAATAGTGGAATCCCATTCTATGGCCCGAATTTCTCTCCAAAAAATTAATCTTAGCTGTCCATCCAATAGGAGTTCGATCTAACGATCTTCAGATTCTACGCATGTTGAACCACGTGCATAGATGCACGGACCTCTTCGAAACGCTACAGTCTCCTTCGGTTGGGCACACGCGAGCTATCTCGAGCTCCTCCATCTCTCTCTTCACTCCTCCTTCATAGGTTATGGCTATGGCAGCCGCCCCAAATCTGCTACAGCTCCCTGGCTGATCCATGGCACTCCACGGCCATCTAACACCTGATGCGCGCTGCTAGGGCACCCCTCTGATTTTGCTTCTGTGTTGTATGTTTGCTTGTGTGCTTATCTCTATCTAGCAACAAACAGCACGCGTTGTCTCTCCAGGTCCTACACGAGCTGCGAAGCAACTTCTCAAACCGGGGGGAAGCAACAAAAGAGTCAACTTGGGCATTTTCTTCAAAAGAAGTGACCCAAGTGACCTTTTTCACAACCAAACAGGTATATCAAAATTTGCCAGTCTGTCTGCAGCCCTAACAGACCCTGATCTTTCATTTTATCACCTCCACAAATTCTGACCGCAGTCAAATTTTGAGAAAACATCCTGTTATATTGTCAAAATCTCTTATTTCTCATCAAAATCTTTGTCTTAGAATTTCCCAACTTCACTGAGGCTAGATCTCATTAAGATCAGTCCTTCAGCAGCTCCGCAAATTCTATCTTATAGATTTTACCCGTTTACTAACAGAACATCACACCAAAGTACGATGGTGAATCTGACCCAGTCCGATTTCTCCAAGACTTTGATAATGCGTGCCGTATTTATGGAGATACCTCTGAAACTGAAAAGCTTCGCCTATTTCCCATGGTACTCTATGGCACCGCCAAGGAGTGGTACTTGAACCTTGAAACTCCTGATCTTGCTTCTTGGACCACCCTCAAGGACGTTCTCATCAAGCGTTTCAAACCATCCAAACTGACTAAGAGCTCGTTCATTCAAATCACTCATATCAAGATGCGTCGCGAAGAGTCTGTTCGAAACTACATTGAGCGTTTTAAACGTCTCAAAGTAGAATGTGTTGATGAAAATATCACTGAACGCAATGGCCCATAAAACTATTTTTAGTTGGATTGCCTAAAAACATTCGTCGTGAACTCAAACTAGTTGACCTTTATGATCAACTTAAAGATGTGATGACTGATGCTATCCATGAAGAAGACGAAGGTTCCGATGATGACTTTGACCATCGTGAAAAGAAATCTAAGAATCCGGATCATCCTAAGTCTGATAATATTGCTCAATCTTCTGAAATTCTACATCAAATGGAAACCTGGCAAAAAGCTCAACAATCACTTATGGATAAACTCACTGCCAATTTCCAAACCGCCATGGAACAAATTGCTGAGAAATCCTTTCCAACAAGAAAAAAATGTCTGGTGTCCAATATGCTCACAACATCACACTGCTAATGAATGCCCTCAACTGCGAAATCATTTCCCAATAGCCACCAGACCCACCGTTTATTGAGCTTACCGCCCCTACCCGCCACAACAACCTGTGCCATGACTAGGGGTTTACCAACCACGACCACCTGCACCAAATCAATATTCATCCCCACGTCAACAATTTGTTGTTAACCAACCTGCCCCACAAAACGTTGTTCATTATCGTGATCCGAATACCATCGATATGGCCACCTACTATGTGGAAGACATACTCAACCACAGTACTCTACTAAAAGGTTGTTTATTATACCTATGATTCTAATGCTCAACCACTGGATCCCAATGCCCAAGCTTATAATCCAAACCAAGTTGTCTTTGCCGCACACCAACTACCCGCAATACGAGGATGCTTTACCAGGTAAACATCCTAGTATTCGCTACCCAGATAAACTCAATTTTCCTCCAGCTTTTGAAAATTGTGGTATTGAACATCACGTAAAGGACTGCCCCATCCCGATCCAAACCTACTGCTTTAGTCTGTTCAGTGCAAGTAGAAACTTTACCATTGAAACTCATCCTGCTTCGGTCTTGACTCGGGCACAAACCCAATGCCAAGCCCCTACACTTGCACCAGCAAAACTCAACCGCAGGCTGTTCCTCCAAGTGATGATTCAATCCCGATAGTTTATCCCCAACCCATCTGAAGAAATTCGGCTGCATCATGAGTATCGCCAGCAAATCCGTAATGCCGACCAACACTCTTCCTCTTCCCATAAAGTACCTCACAAGCCCTTTGAAAGCAAAACCCTTGAAGGTACCGAAGTTTGGGGAGATTTATGTGAAAGATTCAACTAGTTTCATCACATTTTGCAATGTTTCCATATTTGGCATATTGAGGCCAAAACTTGTTTTAGACTTATAGGTTGACTTTTCAAAGTTCATTAGTCTAAATTTCATTTGAATAGACACTTTTTGAAAGTGTAGGAAAGATAGAATGTGAGTTTGAGTAGATTCAATTTGAATAAGTTGGGTACATTGAATCTAGACCCAAAATTGGTAGGGTTAGCATTTTGGTGGGAAAGCCAAGTGGCCAAATAGGGTTTGGACCTGCTATAAAAGGATGTAACTCGTGGAGAGAGTCATCTTCTCTCTTCTCTATCTCATTTCATGCTTATACATGGTTCTCTTGGGTTTTACTATCCATTGGTGCACTATCTTGGTGATTGCTTGCAATTCTATGTGTAGAATGATCTATATTTGCTATTTTTGGATCCACATGATGAGGATAGATCATAGGTTGATCAAGATTCCATGATTCTATGTGTTGATTTTCTTGGTTAGTGCTAGAAGAGAATTTGTGAGATAGTTTCAAATCTTGGTGATTGCTTTTGAAAGCATTTGTTGTTGTTCAAAGGAGTGCTTTGTGCATTGAAGCAGGTTGAAAGAGAAGATCAGGACATTGCTACATGGCAACCTCAACTGGAGTCATGTTGGAGCCAATGATAGGCTTACCTCAAGTAACTATTCATTATGGAAAGTGAGGATGGAGTCACTTTTTGAGATGAATGATGTTTTGGATATTGTTGTAGGTTTGGAGGAAGACCAGCAACACAACAAGATCAATTGAGGTATGACAAGAGGGCCAAGAAGGCTCTACACATGATAAAGATGAATGTTACCAATGAACTTCTCAAGGAAGTTGGTAAGTGCACATCATCTTTGGAAGCTTGGGAATTCATTGAAGAAGCTTTATGAATCCAAGTCTACTTCTAGAGTGTTGACTCTAAGAAGGCAAATCTTTTCTTGTTTGCAAAAGAATAAAGAAAGTCCAAGTACTTTTGTTCTGAGAATGAAAGCATTGAATGATGAGTTAGCTTGCATAGATGAAAGCATTAAGGAAGGAGAGCTTTATTCAAGTGATTCTTAATGGCTTGTTGGATGCTCATAGCTAACACTGTCCAAAGTATTGCTATTCAAAAGGACTTTGCCAAGTTTGATGGATCTTCAAGAGATCTTGATCAATGAAGAATATAGGCTTCAAGCAAGAGGTGGATCTACAATCGACACTTCAAGAGGATGTTATGTTCACAAAGGGCAAATTCAAGGGCAAAACCAAAAGCAAGTGGTCTAAAGGGCAAGATCAAGTGGATGCTTCTTCAAGTGGCAAAAATAAGGATAAATCAAAGCTCAAGTGTTTCTCTTGTGGCATCAAAAGACACTTTGCAAGTGAGTGCTACAAGAAGAAGAGAGATCAAGAGACAAGCAAGGTAATCTTACTCTTGATGAGGATGGTTTGGATGTGCAAGATGCAAATGATGATGCTTTTGTGATGTCTTCATGTATGCTTGCTAATGATGGAGATCTAGATCCTTGGTGGATTGATAGTGGAACAAGTTCACACATGACCTTTCACAAAGAGTACTTCACTTCTTTGTTGGCATAAGGAGATGACAAGAGGGTGATCTACACGGTCCAATGATGGTGAGTGTGCAATCAAAGGGATTGGCATAATTCCTATTTCTCTCTCTACAAATAGGAATGTTCATTTTGGAGGATGTCTTGTTTATTCCATCTATTACCAAGAATTTTCTTAGTGAGATCAAATGCTAAGTAAGGGCCTCAAGGTGGAGTTTGATGGAGATGCTTGTTTGATCAAAAGGAAGGATGTCTTGATTGGAAAAGGTAAAAGGCAAGGGAAGTTGTTCAAACTTGATGCTTGTGTTATTGCTAACCAAGTTGGATGTGTTGCAAGGGAGCAAATTTCTATTCAAGAGGTTTGGCACAAAAGGATGGGACACCTCAACTTCAAGTCATTGGAGGTAATGGCAAGGAAAAAGGTTGTGATTGGTCTTCAAGTTCCTTAAGTAATGACAAGCATGTTTGTGAGTCTTGTGCTTTGTCTAAGTCACATAGACTACCTTATACTAGATCTATTTCTAGACCTACAAAGCCTTTTCAACTTGTACATTCGGATATTCATGGATTTTACTACAATTAGCAATAGTGGAGCTAAGATGTATGTAAAATTCATTGATGATTTTAGTAGATTTTGTTAGATCTATCTACTAAAGAGCAAGGATGAAGTGTATGATGTCTTTGTCAAGTTCAAGAATGCAAGGGAGAACCAATTTTCTGCAAAGATCAAGTGCTTGAGAGGTGACAATGGTGGTGAGTACATATCTAACAAGTTCAAGGCCTTTTGTGATGAGCATGGGATCAAGAGGGAGTATACAACATCAAGGATCCCACAAACAAAATGGAGTGGCTGAAAGGAAGAATAGAACTTTATGTGAAAGTGCTAAAGCTATGAGGTTGGTGCTGAATCTTGACAAACCATTTTGGGATCAAGCTTTGTGTTGTGTGCCAATTTCTTGTGCAATAGGTGGCTGAGTGCTATTTTGGATGGAAGGACACCTTTTGAGATGCTATTCAAGAGGAGGCCGAGTGTCAACTTTCTAAGAACCTTTGGATGCACATGCTTATGTCAACATTACTCTTGATGATAGGACCAAGGAGGATCCATCTTCAAGTAGAGGTATTTTTGTTGGATATAGTGAGGTGAGTAAGAGCCTACAAGTTTACATTCCTTCTACTAACAAAGTGATTGTTGGTTGAGATGTCATTTTTATGAGAAAAACATTCCAAGGTGTCTTCAAGCATGATTCATGGTAAAGTAGATGGATCTAACATTTTTGATGTTGATGAGAAGGATCCTACTTGGATGGTGGTGATTGATGGACCTTCTTCAAGTCAAAAGCCAAGGAGAACATCAA
This sequence comes from Diphasiastrum complanatum, assembly GCA_029204225.1. Lineage (NCBI taxonomy): Eukaryota > Viridiplantae > Streptophyta > Lycopodiopsida > Lycopodiales > Lycopodiaceae > Diphasiastrum > Diphasiastrum complanatum. The sequence continues at coordinate 1,726,981 of CM055108.1, read as the reverse complement.
GAGAAAGACAAGTACCTTCAAGGCTCACATATGATCAAAAGGGTAAGCAAGTAGTTTCTGGAAATTATGTTGCTTTTCTAACCTCTTTGGATGAGCCTACAAGTGTAGATCCAGCAAGGAAAGAAGAGGAGTGGATCCAAGCAATGGATCTCGAGTATCGATCTCTTATAAAGAGTGGAACATCTTTTGGAGGATCTTCTTGTGTACATGGAGCTATGCAAGTGGATGGATGTTATCTTGGTGTAAAATCAAGTAATGGATCTAGAAAAAAAATTTTGTTCAATGACTTTGATGTCAAGTTGGAAGATCAAGAGGTTGATCTCAAAGCGCTTCAACTTGTCAAAAGGGTAAGTTGGCAATTTGGAGCTAGTCAGAGCATCAAAGGAGAGGTAATTGGAAAAGGTGTATATGGATCTGTTTTTGGCAGCATAATTGAAGACTCAAGTAAGGGTCAAAGGAGGCAGCAAGGAAGTGTTGTTCAAGTTTACTTTACTTGTTCTATCTCATGTTTGAGCAATTTCATGTGGATGTGTGCAAATTGTCAAGATATGGTTAAATACCTAGCTACATTGGTGAGCATTGTTTTGATGGATTTGTACTAGCATTATTGGCTGATTTTGCTAATGGAAATGAAAGCTATATGGAGGTCCATTATGTTCACTCATCCATGGCTAAGTTCTCAGTGTTGAGACTACTTGGTGCCAATACTTGGAGATTGTCAATTTTTGGTGATTCATGGTCATTATTTCTTGTGTCAAGTAGATTCTTGAAGATGGACTAGTGCAAACTACTTGGTTTATGGAGTCAGTGGTGATGGATTTGCATCATTATGACTCACCTACTCATGGATTTCCAAGTTTTGATGGTTTTCTTGTGCAAGATGAAGATGGAGGCTCATTCATGGAGTATCATGGTGGATACAAGGCAACAAAGGACAAAGAAGGAGGGAGACATGCAAGCAAAAGTTGATCACGTCACATTTATTGTTTGTTTGCTATATTTTTCTAGAGAGTTCAGAGTTGGAAGCATGGTGGAATCATTTCATTTACATTCTATTTGATTCTTCATGTTCTAGTCACATTTTTACGATGTAAAATTGATGTAAGAAATAGTGAAGCATCCCAAGTGACACTATTCTCTATATCAATTATGGTTGTTTCTATTTTGAGAATTAAATGATCATTGAAAGGAGATCTATTCTTAGGAAGAAAGATCATTCTTATGATGGATCAAAGTTCTATTGGCAAAAACTATGCTAGGAGCATTGGAAGCTAGAAAGCCAATTTTGAGGTACATCATTGGTAACTCGAGATTTTTGGCATATTGTATGAGGGATCATCAACTAATCTTTTTGGATTTTCAGATTCGGACTATGCTGGAGATTGTAATGGATAGGAAATCCATTAGTTCTTATTATATTTTCATTAGGTGATGGGGCTTATATCATGGATGTCAAAGAACAAGCCACTATCTCATTGTCATCTAGTGAGGCCAAAGTACGAAAGCTCTTACCACATTGCACAAAGGAGATCGAGTATGGGATCAAATAGGATGATCAAGGATCTTGCACTTTTGCTGGATTTTCAGAGAGCCCAATCATCTTTTGTGGACAATCAATCAGCACAAAGAATGGCATCAATCTATCTTCTTCATGTTAGGAGCGAAGCATTGTGAGATACAATATCATTTGTGAGAGGGAGCGATGTCATTGCAAAGGAGGTGGAGGTTCAACATGTGTCTTCAAGGGAATGTGTAGCTGATATTCTTCACCAAAGTCATTGGGAAAAGACTTGTCATGTAGCATAGTTGACTTCACTCGAAGTATTATTAAAGTCATATGCTAAAAACTAGTTGAAGAGGAGTGTGAAAGATTCAACTAGTTTCATGCACATTTTGCAATGTTTCCATATTTGGCATATTGAGGCCAAAACTTGTTTTAGACTTAGAGTTTGACTGTTCAAAGTTCATTAGTCTAAATTTCATTTGAATAAACATTTTGAAAGTGTGGGAAAGATAGAATGCGAGTTTGAGTAGATTCAATTTGAATAAGTTGAGTACATTGAATCTAGACCCAAAATTGGTAGGGTTAGCATTTTGGTGGGAAAGCCAAGTGGCCAAATAGGGTTTGGACCTGCTATAAAAGGATGTAACTCATGGAGAGAGTCATCTTCTCTCTTCTCTATCTCATTTCATGCTTATACATGGTTCTCTTGGGTTCTACTATCCATTGGTGCACTATCTTGGTGATTGCCTACAATTCTATGTGTAGAATGATCTATATTTGCTATTTTGGATCCACACGTGTGAAATACAGTAGCTTGATGGTTTTGTACGGACAACAACAATACATAATCATTTTATTCAAGTTTGATCAAGTTCTATTTAGTTTTTGCATCTCAAAATCCTTACTTAAGGGATATTGGTGCAAAATAGATCACGGAGACTCAGTGTTTGCACAATTTACAGCAAGCCAATGTCACTCTTCCCTTCCATGTTCTTTGGAAGCATGCTGGCCAGTGGAAACAACAGATCCAATCCAATACCACCACCACTATTGATGAGTTGCCTAAAATGCCCTTACATCTAACCAATCCTCTCAGCGAATGAGGCAACATCAAAATCCCAGCTATCCATCATCAATCCCGTGAAGTTTTAGCAGTACTCGATGGAGGTTCTGGGGTTAATATCATTTCCACATCTCATGATGGAATGGAATCTTAGAGACAAGCTAGCCAAACCTACTTGTCAACTTCGAATGGCTGATCAAAATGTGGTCCGACCTACCGGTTTCCTTCCACACGTACTGATCAAACTAGGAGGTCTCAAATTTTTCTATTGACCTTGTAGTACTTGATATTCCCAATAATGCCTATTCTTATGAATTACTACTTGGTCGTCCGTGGCTCACCAATGCACGTGTCATTCATGACTACAGCAAAGGCTGAGTCACTTTTGGTAATCGTGACAATTCTGTCACAATTGACTCAACAGATAAACTCAAACCTGCACGCATACATGATGAGGATCCTCAACCACCAACTCAGTATTTGAGCCATACCAGTCCAGCCACAAAAAATGTCATTATGTTAAATCTACTGATATAAACTGGAGTCACAGTCTAGCTACCATTGATTGTGTGACTGTTGATTACTGTGCTCAACATCAGGATAATTGTACATCTCCACACCCGATCGATCATAACCAATTACCTAATCTAGATACACCCATCATCAATATCAATTTTGTTGATATTCTTCCACAACATGATGAGCTACTAAATGTTGCATGGCTACCTACTAATGAATCAGAGAATTTATTCATCGATGATGAGAACGTCTTACGAATTCAGAATTGCCCAGAAGATATGGACATTTTATTTCAGATCCTCAACTATATGGAAGTACTTCCCCCGAAGACCTATCCGCAACATGCTTCCAAGGTGGAATCACTTGCCAAGGTTGCAAGTGAAAAACCTGAGACAAAATTCTACGTTCCAAATGCCCACTATCCATGGGATCTCTGTGAGGAGGAGACTATCTTTCAAATTGAGATGAAATCCTCCATGACATACCCACTCTCTCTCCACCACCAAAACCTCAACTACGTGGTCATACTATGAAAGAGAAAATGAAAAAACCACTTCAAATTCAACCGCCGGGTGACCTCACAATTGTTCGGGAAGTTCCTGAGATTGCCTCTAGCCCTACACCCATCCCCCCAAAAAAGCACCATATCGGCAAGATAAAGGCAAGGCCCCCTCGAATCTCCAGCCCATGATGTTCCTGCATACTTTAAGGACTATATGATCAAGGATGTCACAATCAAATTACCCCAGTCAAATGAAACCAACGAATATCTTGTCCACATCGGAGCTCATCTCAATCGCGAACAACGACGATGGCTTGAAAAGATCCTGCGAAAATATCGACATATCTTTGCCTGGACCTAAAAGACATGAAAGGCATCTCACCCCAACTAGTTGTGCATCGTATCCCACTTAAACCTGGTGCGAGGCCCACTACGAGTTGTGTCCGTACAGATGAAATCCCATCTATAAGGCCAAGATCAAAAGAATTATAACGCCTTTTAGATGCGGTATTTATATATGAAATTGAACATACTGATTGGGTCTCTCCAATTGTCATCGTCCCCAGGAAAAATGGAAAACTTCATGGCTGTGTCAATTTTAAGAAACTTAACGCCGTCATTGGACGAGATAATTTTCCATTACCTTTCGGAGAATCCATCTTAGAAAATCTAGCAGGAGAGAGCTTACTCCTTCTTAGATGGCTTTAGCGGATATAATGTGATCCAAATCACTGAAGAAGATCAACACAAAACCGCCTTTGCACATAATGGGGAACCTTCTACTGAAAAGTCATGCCTTTTGGACTTGGCAATGCTCCTAGCACCTTCCAACGTGTTATACAAGGGTCCTTTTCTCAGCAGATGGGCGATATCTTAGAAGTTTACTTGGACGATTTAGGAGCACATTTCAAAGAAATACGTCATTTGTTTGTGCTCGAAAAAAATTTTATCCAATGTCAACGCTTCGTATTTTCTCTTAATCCTGAAAAGATCCTTATCATTCAAAATCTATCGGAACCGTGTACGATACGTGAAGTTTACTCCTTGCTTGGCCATGCCAACTACTATCAGTGCTTTATTTTTTATTTTGCTAACAAAGCCCGCTTAATCTACAAAGTAGTTGTAGTTCCCAAATGGACGGATGAACAACGCGTCGCCTTCAATCAGCTCAAAGAAGCCCTTACAAAAGCACCCATCCTCCGAGCTCCTGATTATTCTAAAGAATTCCATGTGCATACCAATGCATCCAAGTATGTCATTGGAGCAGTGCTCAGCCAACCAGGAGAATTCAAAAAGGATTACTCAATTCGTTTTCTTAGTCGACAATTGATACCTGCTAAGGTCATACCACCATCGAACGCGAAGCCTTGGCAATGGTATATGTGGTTCAGAAGTTTCACCATTATCTTCTAGGAAAATCTTTGTGTTCTTCACTGATCATCAAGCACTGTTGTATCTCATCAACAAGACCTGCACCACAGGTCATATCACTAGATGGATCCTATTATTGAGAATTTGAGTTTAGGATCATGGTTCGTAAGGGAGTTTAGCATTATCCCGAATCCCTAACCTTCCTACCCCTGATCAAGGCATTAACGATGATTTACCAGATGCAATCCTTTTCCAAAGTTGACTCTACACCTGTATGGGCTAAGGAAATTACTGAATATTTAACTTCAGGGCAGATGGATCCTTCCTTCTCTAAACCTGAACAACGAGCGTTGGTCCTCAAAACTAAACCTTATATGTTAATTGCAGGACAACTCTACAAGCAAGGGTTAGATGGAATTATCTGACGATGTCTTACTGAAGGAGAAATCTCCTCTGTAATTTTCCTCACTCATGAAGGTATTGGTGCCGGCCATTTTTCTTCTGAAACAACTGCTAAGAAAATCCTCTTGGCCGGTTTCTGGTGGCCAACACCTCTTCAAGGATACGCACAATTGCACTAAGGCTTGTAATGTCTGCCAACGCACAAAACGCTTTCAATAAAAAGACTACATGCCTTTACACCTGTAACCATTGATCAAGCTTTCCTGAAATGGGGAATTGATTATGTCGGACCTATTAGTCCTACTGCTCGACACACACATCTCGTTACATCATAGTAGCTACGGACTACTGCACCAAATGGGCTGAAGCAAGAGCTGTTCGCAATGCTGACGCTCGTTCCACCGCCAAATTTCTCTATGAATAGGTTTATAGTTCGGTTCGAATGTCCTCTAGAGCTTATCAGTGATAGGGGAACACATTTCATGGTTCTTGGGTGGTTTGCCTAAGAAAATGGATCGATATTGTGGACAGGGTTTTGATGACTTCTTTGAAAGATGTCATTGCCTCTGCTGAGAATTACAAAACTTCTCAAATTTCTCGCAGACAGAGAAATGAAAAAAAAAATAGTAAAAAGCACAAATTTCAAGGAGCAGAAGAATCTGAAACGTCTACTGAGTCGGAATCAGAATCTGATTCAGTGGATGGCAAAGAATCCTCTGAATATTCATCTTATTCAAGAAGAATCTTCTTATAATAAATCTAAAAATAGGAATTCAGATTGAAAGAAAGAATGGAGAAATCCGAAAAGATGGATCCATTAAAAAAAAGTGTTGAGCTTTTAACAAGAGAAATGAGTGATTTGAAAGTCCAGTATCTGATGTTAAAGCCAAGCGAAAGAAAGCAAAGCCTAAAGCCAATGTTTGGTGTACCGCTTGTGGGAATGAAGGTCATTCTAAGACCAACTGTCCCAGTTTATAGACTAATTATTTAGAAGAGGAACTATTCCTCTGTCCAATTAATAATCATGAGGAGGTAGCTTATACTGCAACTCCTACTAACCAAAAAACTATGATACAAAAACAATGTACTGGTCAACAATACACTATTTTGCGAAGGGCGGAATACGCGATTCCACTCCACCGACCAGAGTAAGGGGTTCGTGCTACAATTGTGAAGCCCCGGGTCACTATTCGCCTGATTGTCCTGAACCTAGGAGATCAGCAGGATATGTCCGCTCTATGCTAAATGTAAAGGTGAAGGGCATGTCACAGCTGAATGTCCTCAGCCACAACAGCCACGGTTCTAAACCAAGGTTTGTAAACTCACCTAGGGAAGATGACCTTCAGCCATCTAAGACTAACACTGACATGATAGTTCAGAGGATAGAAGTAGAGTCTGAATTATTAGATCAAGAGCATCAATGGCCAGATTTAGAGAAATAAATAAGTAAAGTAACTACAAGAAGTAGTAAAAATTCTTTAACACTTATTGGTAAGAAGAAAACTAAGACGAAAATTGTGAAAACTACGAAAAATGCGACAGAAAAAAAGCGAAGTTCACAGAACAATTAGTAAAAATTCCTAATAATAAAGAATTAAGTCTTGATAAGTCTAATGGAAAACATTATGATGTTGATATCAGTTCAGAAGCTAAGAAGCTTTTAGATGAAAAAACTAGACAAGTTAAGAAAGTGACATTTTCATATCCAGTTATAAGTAGCGAGATACTAGAGATCTCTCACCACTTAGAAATCGTTCTTATAATATTGTAGAAGACCTTGTTTCTAGAATGCTTAATATAATCTTTAAACAGTTATTAGACGATAACCAATATTATAAGAAATAAATTAAGCAATTCTTGCTATGTAGAAATAGAAATTAATAAAGGTAAGACTTTGAATCTATATAAACACCAATCAGACCAAGTACGTGAAGAGTATATATTGCTTCTTAAAAAATACCAGAATGTGTTTGCTTGGTCGATGGATGATTTAATAGGAATACCAGTTAAATGTGGCGAACATAGAATAGATCTCATTCAGGAAATAATACATGTTAGACAGTGTCAATATAGATTGAATCCAAAGTACTCCTTATTAAAAAGACGAATTAGATAGATGTCTTAGAGCGGGGATTATATGCTGCTACAGCAAAGGACTATCATCCTCTACCATATACAGATACCATTCTTGACCAAGTAGCTGGTCATGAACGTTATAGTTTTTTTAGATGGATTCTCAGGTTATAACCAAGATTTTATAAAAGAGGAAGATAGATCCAAAACAACTTTCACCACTGATTGGGGACGTACGCATATATGTGAATGCCCTTTGGTCTTTGTAATGCACCTGCCACATTCCAACATAGGATGACGAATATTTTTCAAAAAAAATTAAGAAAGTTTTTAGAAATTTTTATGGATGACTTTTGTGTCTATTCATCAACTAAAAACCATTTAGATGCATTAGAGAAAACATTGAGAAGATGTCAAGAGACATCTCTTAAACTGCATCTAGCTAAGTGTTACTTTGGGATGAGAATGAATCCTTTTAGGACAAAAAATTTTGAAGGATGGTATACAAGCCGACATCGAAAAAATAAAAATGATTTTAGAATTATTAGAACCAGCCAATTTAAGAGAGCTTAGAGGTTTTCTAGGTCATGTAGGTTACTACGGAGGATAATTAAAGATTATGCTATAATAGTAACTCCTTTAACGAGTTTATTAAAAAAATTTGTTGAGTACCATTGGACACAAGACCATCAGAAAGCTTTTGATCGATTGAAACAGTCATTAGCAGAAGCCACTGGGGTTAAACCTCCAAATTGGGCTAAAAAGTTCCATGTATATGTAGACACATCATCGTTTGCGATACGTGTGGTTCTAGTCAGAAAGATGACCAAAATATAGATTATTCAATTTACTATGCGAGAAGGCAACTTGCTACATCAGAAAATAATTATCCTGCTACAGAGCGAGAAGCATTAAGGATGATTTATTTAGTAAAGAAATTTAGACATTACCTTTTAGGATACCCTTTTGTTTTCATGTAGATCACTACGCATTAAAACATTTAGTGAATAAACCTAATCTTTCTGGTAGAATAGCTAGATGGGTATTATTATTAGATGAGTTTAATTATGAAGTAGAATTAAGAAGAGACAAGGATCATCAAAATGCGGATTATCCCGCCTCCAAACAAAAAACCCATTAGAACCTATTTCTGATGAATTTCCAGATGAACATATAATGAGTATTCAATCAAAAACATCAATTTATAGGGACGTTTTAATTTTTTACAAGACCAAATATCCTGACATTTTAATAAACAGCAAAAAATTGTTTTTCTTTCTAAGGTATGACCTTACACGATTGTAGATAGTATATTGTATTAGGAGCTGACGATAGTCTCCGCCGATGTTAGAACCAACCGAGACGACCGCTGTATAAGTGCATACATGAGGAAGATTCGGGAGGTCATTATGCTCTTAAAAGCACTGCAAAAAAGATTTTAAGCTAAATATTGGTGGCCTACCGTCTATAGAGATGTTAAAATTTTCATCAAAAAATTTGATGCATGCCAGAGATGGAGAAACCCAGCTTTGCAACACATTGGCCACTTACTCCAATTATCCCCTTAGCACCTTTTGAGAAGTGGGGGATAGATTTTGTAGGACCTATCAAACCGACCACGCGTAAAAACTCGTCGTCATTACATACTCATTGCCACGGACAATGCTACCAAGATGTAGAGGCCGAAGCCACAACGAAGAATGATGCTAAGATTGTAGCAAAGTTTTTATTCCAAAACATTATTACGCGATATGGTTGTCCCTTAGAACTCGTTAGCGATAGGGGAACCCATTTTCTTAATCAGACCGTTGAAGCCATGTTGTCATATTTTTCTAGTACACATTGTCAAATTACTCCATATATAATCCAAAAACAAATGGGCTTACGAAATGGGCAAATGGAAAGAAAAGAAATTTTTGACCAATCCATTAAGAAAATAAAAAATTAAACAAGGGGACTATGTGCTTATGTATGATAATAGACACATGTTGTTTCTTGGAAAATTACATACCAGATGGATGGGATCGTATAAAGGTATAGAAATTTTTAATAATGGATCACTTCATTAGCTGATCTCCAAGGACA